>JASVEL010013629.1:0-474064 GCA_032618575.1 Nicotiana noctiflora | reverse complement strand
ACGATCATCTACTATCCAAGCTAGGTATTTTGAACATTCTTACAACACCTAGCTTGAAGGGGGCTGTTGAGATGAAGGAGATAACAGTTGGTGATAGTTGTGAATCTCAAGGTACAATGGGTAAGCAAGGTGTAGGATAACAGCTGTGTATGTTAGCATTGGTTAGTTATGTTAGTTAGTGAGTAAGTGGCCAATATGCTAAGTTAATTAGCTTAACAATGTATAGTATATATAGACTAACACTGTAATGATTTAGTCTTGCTTCAATACAATTTAGAGCTTCTCTTCATAACCGACTTTCATTTTTTATTCTTCGATACTTTCTGAAGCTCATACATCACGCAACAATGTCGTGATTTAATATGTAGTATGACAGGAGTGTGATAGAATGAATGTGATTTTATATCTCTAATTGGAGACTTTGAATTCAAGGCTTTGAGCTTTGGGAATAGAATTTTCTCTTTTTGGATGAGAATCATTATCTTTTTAATGGGGCAATACTAGGCACGAATATGATGTAGTTAAGTCAGTGACTACTATATATCGTATGATTAAAAAAAAAAAAAGAGAAAAAAGACAATGAATGCATGAAGTATTTGTGAGATTTGACAACGAAAAATACTCGCCCTTCCCATTTGAATTATTCGCTTTTTTATTTGGTATAATTATATGGCTTCGTAAGAAAGAACAATGATTTGGTAATGTCTGTATATATACATATGAACTTTGTATTAACAAGCACATATATTATCGTATAAAAACGTGTGACTGCCACATGACTTTTGGTGCTTTTAGCTTATAGAATGATGGAAGAGTTCTATTGAAATGTGTAGAAGAGAATACGGTCAAAATTTCTATGAGAAAAATGAACATTATCTTGTTACTCACCAACATGAAAGTGGAACTATATTTTTCTTGGAGACAAAGGGAATGGTAACTTTTGGGTGGGTTTTGCTCCTTGAACTATAAATTTAATTTAAACTAAGTGTCTAAACTAATCAAACTAGTCTTTATTAGAGGAATTACCAAATTAAACCCCCGCTGCATTTTTTTGAAGGGTTTAATCGGTATGGAGGTGGGTAGGCGAAAGTTACGAGTATAGTATTTTGTTATAAAATAATAACCATATGGTTATATATTGAAATGGTAGACTAGAATTCGATTTACTATTCTATTCAAGTATTCCCTCAGTACAGCTTTTATATAAGCAACACTTATAACACATCAATTGAGAATCAAAATTGTTCAAACTCTTTTATTGCATCAGAGCAGATAAATATAGGAATACTTCTAGATAAACGGCACATACTTGACCCAAATGTTTGCACTATCTTAGCTCAACAAATCTATTCCCATTTCTGGGTGATAGGTGACAGGGACACAGATTCGATTACCTGAAGAAATGCTATTAATGTTATTCAATTCCCATATATTTTTTCCCTATCAGTACCTTCCCTGCTTCAAGGGGTAGTCTTTAATTTTAATCATTAGTACTAATTCCCTAACACCTTGTTTGGATGGTTGTTCCATATTGTATCGTATATTATCCAAAAAAAAAAAAAATATTTGTTTTGATTATTTCATTAAAATTGGTTGTATTGTATTGTTAAATTTATTATTCTGAAACAATAAAAAGTTCCCTTTTTGAAATAATCGATTTGGTATGATGAGATTGTTTCCTATTTTTTCTTTCAATTATGCCCTAATTTTTTACTCTACAATTTTATTTTACCCTTTATATTTTTTTAAATTTTAACTCCAAATCTCCAACCTTTAACCTACTTTGTTTTTCTATTCAGGATTTTTGCCGCCCGTTAAAGGTGTTTTGCTGCCTTTTATTTTATTTTTTTCTACTAATTTGCTTTTTACTCAATTCTACTTAGCTATGCCCCTTTGTTTTGCATTCTTCTATCTCGTTCGTTTGTTCTGCTTTGTTAAGGTGTTTTGTTTTCTTTTGTTTTGTTTTTAAAAGATATTTTTATGCATTTTTAATAAATTTAATATTTAAATGATTGAGGGTATTTTAGTCAACTTATCAGTTAAAGTACAGTAATATACAGTCAAACCAAGCAGCAAAATATTATTTAACAATAACAAAAATAATAAAATCTATCCAAATATTGTATTTATAAAACGATACGGTACAATACGATACAATACATTATAAAACGACATGGAACAATGATCCAAACAGAGTATAAATAAAAGATTATCACTTGTAATTTGTCTTTAATTTCCTCTCTTAGCCTCCATGGACAATGAGCAACGGGACAAATTAAAAACATAAAAGAATCAACCATTGACGGCATTATCTTAGAGTGAAAGAAAGGTTTCATCTTTCAAAGCAAAATTATATTGGAGAAAATCAAAGGGTTTGCTGCACCAACTTCTTCTCTAACATGATCCCTTGAGGGTCAAATAAGTCACCTCAATTAACTTCATGTCTCTATCAGAGACCATAAAATCTTTATTTTCCTTGATGATTACGGAGGAGTCGAAAATGGTTTTGTTCAATTAGGGAACATCTCTTAGAATTTGGATCAACGATATTGTAGGTTTTATATATATATATATATATATATATATATATATATATATATATATATATATATATATATACGAGTTTTCTTGTAGATTGTCCCTTAGTCGCAGTTAATTTAATTACTCGGAAATGCTTAGAATCAACTCCTTAGACACTTGGAAATAATTAGAATCTGCACCAACTCTCTCTTTCCTCTTTTGAGCAAGCCATGGATATTGTAAATGTCGAGGAGAGGTTACAGAAAAAGGATTTAAGTTAGTACAAATAATTTTTGCGTTGTCAGTGTATTTTTATACTCCCTCCGGTCCAAAATAAGTGATGTTTTGGGTGTTTGCACACATATTAAGAAAATCACCTTTTAGCATTTATTAGCAATAGAATTGACCATTTTAACCTTACTATCTCACATAAATACTCCTAACACATATTCCAATACTATTTACTCCAAGGATAATATAGGAAAAACATCATAAAGTCATTCTTGAAATCCGAAAACATCACTTATTTTGGACCACAAAAAAATGGCCAAAACATCACTTATTTTGGACCGGAGGGAGTATGTTCTAGCGGATAATCTATTTGACGTTATTATTTAATACCACTTTTATGAACGACTCTCTATAATTATCTTTTAGGTGTGTAAAATTGAAATTCACTCATAAAAAAACTATTGTAATTCCTAGACATGGAACGTTTGCATTATCACGGATAATATGTAAGTCTTATGTGTCCAAATAAATTTGTGTTTATTAAAGAAAGTGTGTATGGATGTATATATTTGTGTCTGCTTAGGACAAGGAGAGTTTTCCTTTTCCGTATTTGTTAGGATTAGTTTTCATATTTGTTAGTGTCACGGCCCAAAATTTCTCATTAGGAGTCGTATGGCACCTAGTCTTCAAACTAGGTAAGCCGGTCTCTCAACATTATTTAAAACACTTAAAGCGTGAAATAATGAAAACGAAGTTGAACATAAAAGCAACAACAACAACAACAACAACAACCCAGTATAATCCCACTTAGTGGGGTCTGGGGAGGGTAGTGTGTACGTAGACCTTACCCCTACCCTGGGGTAGAGAGGCTGTTTCCAAATAGACCCCGCATCCTTCCCTCCAAGAACTTCCCACCTTGCTCTTGGGGAGACTCGAACTCACAACCTCATTCGGTTGGAAGTGGGGGTTGCTTCCCATCAGAGCAACCCCTCTTGTCTTAAAGTTGAACATAAAAGCGAAAATAAAAATAATACTGGCCGAAGCGGCAGATACTGAACATAATATTCCAGAACTAGGCGGTACAGAGTCACAAGCTCTAACTGAATACATAGAATTTTGAACAGGTAATAACAACTCAGTATAGGATTTTGATCACGAAACATTAGATAGAAATAAAGTAAGTGATAAAATATCAAATATTGTCATCAACTCAGATAAATGAAACACGTAAGCTTTCAAACACAATTATGAGAATGAAACATCAACGTCATCTCATCACAATCACAACCACAATAAACACCTCGAAATATCACATAACATCATCAAATGCCACCCTTATTACGCCGCGTGTGCACATAAAGTGATATGCCGCTCTTATTTCGCCATATGCGCTTACAGCCATCCTTATTACGCTACATGGGTAGCCCGAGATAACGCCACCCTTATTTCGCCCACATGCACAAGCATAGATAAAGAAATCACACGGAAAAAACTATCGATGACACTCCCAATCAATCTGCTCAACATGTCCACAAGTGCCACGGTATCACAAAACAATAATGTCAAGTGCCACAATATCACAATAATAGCACCAAAGTGTCATCAGTGTATAAGTTTGTAACTTTCAACGACCGTGAAAGGGGACATAACAAATAGTCATAGAAGCGGAGGGAAATTCAATAAATAAGGCATGTATGTGGCTATGCCAATGAAATGAACATGATCAAATAATCATAAAGTGATTTCACAAGTATAATGTAAAGTTCATTATCACATTAAGACATATTAATAACGTACAGTCTATTCCGGTTAAAACTAATACAAATATGTATACCCGTGTACATACTTATCACCTTATGTACACATCGCTCACATAGTACAAATAATGCAAATAGATTAAAATCCCACGAGGAAGTCCCCTCAGACAGGTATAGGCAAGATGCTTACCTCAAACAAGAAAAATAAGTCTACTAACAAGCACTTCCCGCAAATTCAACCCCGGTCGGCTCTAATCTAGCCAAAATAACTTATTATCAAAAATAAAATTTGGGGAAAGCAATCTTGGATAATAAATATTCGATTCAATTAAAAATAAAAAGTCAACTCAAATATCAACCTCAGTCCCGCACCTCGAAACCCAACCAAAGTGATAAATTCCGAGCACACATTCCAATACGAGTTCAACCATATAAAAATCATCCAGTTCCGACTAAAATCGGCCTTTAACTCATCGATTAATATTTTAGAATTTTTTTTATTAAAATCTACATTTTCTTCAATTCAAATCACTAATCAAACACTAAAATCAAGGTCGAAATCATGAAATAAAAACAAATATGGGTAAAAAATAATTACCATCAAAATCGTGAAAATCACCTCCAAAATCGCCCAAAATCGAACTCTCCAAAAAGTGTAATAAATAATAAAATCCTCGACCAATTTATATTCTGCTCAGGCTTTTCGCTTTTGCGGCCCTTTGTGGCATCTACAAAAAAAGCATCACATATGCGGCCTCACTTGAAGCCCAGAAATTTCCGCTTCTCCAGACCTAAATGCACACTTGCACTTTCACTTCTGCGGACAATGCATCACACATGCGGTCCTTGCTCAACCAGCTCAAATCCACTTATGCAGAGATATTCCGCTTCTGCGGTTCCACCACTCCCATATCCGCACCTAAGGACCCAGCTTTGTCTGTCAAACATCACATCTGCAGCCCATCAGTCGCTTCTGTGGCGCCACACACACTACCCATACAACGCAGGTGCGAAAACACAAGATCTTAGCACACTTCTACAAATTCCTCTAAGTCCCAATTAACCCGAGCACAGCTCGAAACACACTCGATGCCCTTGGGACTCCCCGTTCAAACATACCAACCAATCTCAAAACATAACACGAACTTACTCGAGGCATCAAATTATACCAAACAACATCAAAACTACGAAGTGTACCTCAATTCAAGCCTAATAAACTAGTGAACATTTCCAAAGTCATAACTTGTGTTGAACAAGCCTAAACAACTCTGAATGACCTTAAATTTGCATGCAAGTCCCAAATGACACAATGTATCTCTACCACTCCCGGAATCACAGTCCGAGCTTGATATCAATATAGTCGACCATCGGCCAAACCTATCAACCTTCCAAACTTTCAACTTTGCAACTTTTGCCAATTCAAGTCAAAACAACTTGCGGGCCTCCAAATTTACATACGGACTATGTCCTAAATCATCATACGAAGCTATTGGATCCATCAAAACACCATTCCAGAGTCATTTACACAAAGATCAAAATCCGGTCAACTCTCAGAACTCATGCCTTCAATCAAAGGAGTAAGTGTTCCAAATAACATCAAAACTCTCCCGAAATCACACAAATCAACCCTTCAAGTCCCATGACCATAATACATGTCCGATTAATGAGAGTTATTTACTTATGTAGATTCATGTAAGGTAAACTTGCTAATTTGAACCGTACAAACCATAACAATAGTATGCTATCACACTTATTATATCATATGCTGTCAGTTTAAACTGGGACAAATTGGCATGTCACGTAGCAAAAACAAAGACAAAAAGCATATGTATTGCAAGGTTTTCATGATGGTAGAAAATATTTATTCGAAAGCCTATAGGCAGCGTAGTTGGCAAACTTGTCAAAAAAAGTCAAGAGGAGAAGTAACCAATTATCTGCGCAGCTCACTTCCACCACGACTATTATCCTGTTTATTACTTGTACTATATTGATTCATTAATACCCCAGTACAGATGTTCGATGTGTATGCAACTATTTTTATAGGATGAGTTGTCCAAACGTCGTAATTATGTGGCCAGCCATAGGATTAGCATATTTATGGCATTATTCCTACTTAAAGCATGTGAATTTTGTTTTACTAGGTAGGACTTTCTAAGGAATCAACAACAACGAACAAATCTAGTGTAATCTCACAAATAAGGTTTAGAGAGATTAGTACATACGCATACCTTAATCCCTACCTAAAAAGTAGAGAAATTATTTTCGTTTAACTCTCGGTTAAAAGAAAAAAAAGCAGTAGCACAAGCAATAACGTAAAAACCAAAAAAAAAAAAGAAAAGAAGCGAAGGAAACAAACCTTAGTACTAGAAATCTAAAAATATTATAACACAAGGGTAACACTATGTCATGACCCCAAAACCAACCCGGTCGTGATGGCGCCTATCATGGAACTAAGTCAGCCGACACAAACCCAAAACCAATCAATATTTTTATTCTTAGAATAAAACCTTTATAAAGTTTAGAACAAAACAATAGTGCGGAAAGAAAGTCCGACGTCGGGGTATCTCTAGTAATGAGCATCTACTAGAACGGTTTGACAACCTCAAGACCAACATGGTCAGGGAAAAACACAAAATACATTAAGGGAGAATAAGGACGGAGAAAAGCAGGGCTGCGATTGACAAGCTACCTTGCTAACTCTGATGAACCTGCCACCAAGCTCAGAATATACCTGGATCTACACACAAGGTACATAGAGTAATGTGAGTATGCCAACTCAGTAAGTAATTAAAGTAAATAAAGACTAAGCAGTAAGAAATCACGTAATCCATGTCATAGCACCATAGTGGATACAACATGTTTCCAAACAAGATACAAATCAAATCAACTCGTTAAACTCCAATTTCAGTAAAAATCCTTTGAAAATTATCTTCTAACAGTTTGGATAGATGTTCAACGTAGTTCATAGTGAAAGTGATGAAAACTATTATCGGCCCCATGGGTAAAGCATAGTTCGTATACGGTCCCTCGGGCAAACATAAATAATAAACGGCCCTTCAGCAAAAACCTCTCGGTCATACATATAAATCACACAATATGAAAATCTCAGTGGAAAAAACAAAACCAAATTAGTAATTTAATTCCAAACATCTCGTAAAAATCCAATTTCAATGAAAGTTATTCAAAACATTTTTTTAACCTTTCAACAAAGGCTCAACATAAAGACGAGTGAAAAGAGTAATTTAATCAACATATTCAATAGAGACTCACTTTAAGGTGAAAATAGTAATTTCATAAGACAAGCCCCTTAAACAAATCATCACTCGTATATATGTATATATATGCCATCGGGCAAGCCTCTTAGTCACTCATGACTCAACTCTCATCAATCAACGCTCATTCCCAGCACTCACGCTCAATAGATACCTTATAATAATTGATGTGGCGTGCAGCCCAATCCATAGATATATAGTCAACTGGATAATTGTATGCATATATATATATATATATATATATATATATATATATATATATATATATATATATATATATATATATGTATATCGCATTTGCATTTAGGATTTAATTCTACAATTCAGCCCAAGCACTATAATATTGCGGCGTGCAGCCCGATTCATATATATATATATATATATATATATATATATATATATATATATATATATATCGATGCGGCGAGCAACCCGATCCATAGATATATAATCTTCACAACCAGGTCTCAGCCATTAACCTCGCAAGCCACTTGAACGACAAGTAAAACAATGTGTGCAGCTCAAAACATCACATATAGTATCGAAACTGAGTAAATAAGGGTGAGTTATGAAATTAGTAAAACACAGCATGACTGAGTACAAATATTAAGTCAATATAGTGAGGAATAGTAGTACAACCCCCTAAGGGTCCAAACCGTTGGCACGAGGCCCAAATATGGCATTCAGCTCAAAACATAATAATACTTTCCAAATGTAATTGAATCGGGAACGGAAAGACTTCACTTCAACTCAATAAATGACGTCTCTTTTCCCATAGGATTCTAAACCTTCCCCTGATCTACGATCACCCTAGTTTGCACTTTTTTGTAAAAGTTTGTTGGTTCGGCAAATTAGCTTTTACTCAGTACACAGATTCGGATTAGTCAAAATAGGCTCATCTCAAAGCTGAAATGAAGAAAGTAAAGTTCTTGCATTTTTCAACCATAAGGTTGGCTTTTCACTAGAAGCTCAAACACAATAGAATCAAATAGTTTTCAATCAAATACAACAACAACAACAACCCAGTATATTCCCAGAAAGTGGGGTCTGGGGAGGGTAATATGTAGACAGGCCTTACCTCTACCCAAAAGGGCAGAGATGTTGTTTCCAATCGACCCTCGGCGCAGGAAAAAGAAAGGCAAACAAAAAACAAAAACAAAAGCAACATTAGTTACACCAGCATACATCACATAAATAGTTAACTAAACATAAGAGACATATGTACCATAAATAAATCGACATGCAATAATATTAAAACAGTAGCAAACAGAAATGACTACCACAAGAGAAAGAAAACTAATCCTCTATGGGTGGCCCTACCGCGCCTCACCCACCCCGGAAAGGAGTACGAAAACTCTAAAAGCCCCTATCCTACAACCCCGATACTAGACCTCCAAACTTTCCTATCAAGGGCCATGTCCTCGGAAATTCGCATACTGGCCAAGTCCTGCCTAATTACCTCTCCCCAGTATCTCTTAGGCCTCCCTCTGCCTCGTCTCACACCGACCACCGCTAGCCACTCACAACTTCTCACCGGGGCATCGGGGCTTCTCCTCCGCACATGCCCGAACCACCGAAGCCTTGCCTCTCGCATCTTCTCATCCACCGGGGCCACCCCCACCTTCTCCCGAATAACTTCGTTCCTAATCTTATCTAACCTGGTGAGCCCGCACATCCACCTAAGCATCCTCATCTCCGCAACCATCATCCTCTGAACATGAGATTTCTTCACCGGCCAACACTCCGTCCCATACAAGATGGCAGGTCTAACCACAGCTCTATAAAACTTCCTCTTGAGTTTATGTGGCACTTTCTTATCACACAAGACTCCTGATGCAAGCCTCCACTTCGACCACCCCGCTGCTATACGGTGAGTGACATCCCCATCTATCTCCCCGTCCCCCTGGATCACCGATCCAAGGTATCCGAAACTATCCCTCTTGGCTATGGCCTGAGATCCAATCATCACGCTCCCTCCCACTTCGCTCGGCTCTGCGCTAAACTTGCACTCCAGATATTCTGTCTTAGACCTGCTTAGTTTGAAGCCCTTAGACTCGAGAGTCTGTCTCCATTCCTCTAGCCTCTCGTTAACACCAACCCTCGTCTCGTCTACCAACACTATGTCGTCAGCAAATAGCATACACCAAGGCACATCCCCTTGAATATGCCGCGTCAAAGCATCCATCACCAAGGCGAACAAGAGGGGGCTAAGCGCAGATCCTTGATGGAGCCCCATAACTACCGGAAAATGGTCCGAGTCACCACCAATACACGACTCAATATTCATACGGGGCGGACCAAGTCATAACCCTCCATTTTGCATGACCCCACGCTTGTCATCAAGCACGTGTGTCACCTCAAAGTAGCACAACATGTGAAATTCGGGGTTTCATACCCTTAGAATAATATTTATAATCATTACTTACCTCAAACCAGACGAAATCTTACTCCATGATGCCTTTGCCTCTCGACTCGGCCTTAACTCGCCTCGAATCTATCCAAAGTCAGAATCATAACATAAATATATGCTAAAGGAACAAAGCCCACATAAAATAACCAATTTACATCAAAAAATATGAAATTGGTCAAACCCAAACCACGGGACAACACATCCAAATCCGATAAAAATCACATCAATAGAATCCATATCCTCCCACGAGTCCATAGATACCAAGATCATCAAAATTGGATCTCAAGTGGCCCCTCAAATCCACAATTTAACTCTTCAATTTCAAACCCAAATTTTCCAAACTCTTTCTCTAATTTTCCCACTAATTTTCATGATAATCACCATAAACAAAAGATACAATGCCTAAATATCTTACCTATATGGAAACTTACCTCTCTGGAAACACTTGATTCCCTCTTGAAATCACTGTTTGGAGCTCCAAAATTATCTAAAAATGGTGAAGAAATGACTGAAAATCCCGAAGGAGCCTTTATATACATTTTGCCAGCACTTTCGCATCTATTAGGTCGCATGTGCACAAAAATTTCTGCTTCTATGGATTCTCATAAAAAGGGCATCCCCGCTTCTACGGTTGCATGATCGCACATGTAGTCTTCGCAGATGCGGGGACCCAACCGCACATGCGACCCCTACCGTGCATCTACGCCTTTCTTTTGCTCGTGCAGAGCTCGCACCTAAGGTCTCCAATCCGCAACTGCAGATATAACAGAAGCAGCAATACCAGCTGCAATTTCTGAAATTCAAACTCTCCAAAAACTATCCGAAATCATCCCGAGGCCCCTTGGACCACAATCAAAAGTACGAACAATTCACATACAATCTTTCAAACTCATACCAACCCTCGGAACCCTCAAAGAGACATCGTAATACCAAATCACCCTCGGATTCAAGTCCAGGGATTTCAAAAACTTCTGAATTCCACAACCGATCCAATCACCTATCAAACCTCATCCGGATGACCTGAAATATTGCACACACATAAAAAATGACACAACGGACCTACTCCAATTTATGGAATTCTATTCCAACCCCGATATCAAGATTTTCACTGCCAATCAAAAATACCAAATTTCCAATTTTTCCATATCATATGGCACACACATAATTGTGCCATGTGACATTTTTTGGGATGCCACTTGGCTTAAGGAGAGGGTTTGTAATCTTAATATGGATTTCTTCAACAAAACTATTACAGTTTTCTACGTTAGTCAAATTTTGGCACGAATCGTCAAGTTATATTTATTTACTTAACAGCCAAGCTACACAACCATCTTACTAGCTCAAATTATGCCTATTTTCCCAACAACATTATTCTGTAATCATTTTTTTGTTAATTTAAATTTACTATTTGTGTTGCAGCACATTATAGATCTGGAAGGTAACAAGTACTTGTTACTAGTTTCATTAATGGTATATAAAATTAAACTGTCATTAAATTTTCCTTAATAAATCCAACAGTTTATTAGGTTTCATCCAACGGACTGGATTGTTTGGCCGCTCATTCAGATTGAATACCCCAAAATGCAAGTTTAAGTTAGAGTACACATTTTCATGTGACACCATAAGAGACACACAAATTTCCTTAGGCGTTATTTTACTTTGGTTGTGGGACTGGGAAGAATCCGGGCAGAGGTAAGAGGCAGTAGCTGTGTCAGAATTTGAAACTTTAGGGTTCGTGGTTACAGTCCTTTTAAATTGATAATTTATAAGTATTCATTAGATATTTATAATATAAATACAAGGTTTGAATCAAAGCTATTGATTCGACCGAATCCGTAGCAAAAGGTCTAGATCCACCCCTGGGTAGAGGTGGAGACAAGATTGTTTTAAATTATATTGTGACTTGTGAATTTTAGAACAATGACTTTAAATGCTAATAATTAAATCTAATATTTAATTTGTATTATATATGTATACATACATAAACTTCTCTATAACATCATCCCTATATAACAACAATTCACTATAAAAATCAAGCTTTTTAAAATTAATTTTATGTTATGTTATAATATGTGTTTTGTATGATAAACTTCGTTATAATATCCAAAATTATTCAAAACGAATAAAATTATTATAAAAAGGTTTGCTCGTGTATATATATACAACAAAAATTCTTGACACTACTTTTTGAGAGGAGGGGGAAATGGTGGAGGCGGAAAGAGAAACAACAAAATAAGAGAGGAGGAGGACCCATGCTCCTTGATGAATGCAACGTAAATGTGATTATGGTAATATAAAAAGTGCATGCAATTTTATATGTGACGAAAGAATGCTTCCTCTTGCGTGCATGGGCGGATCAGTTTCTCCCACCACTACACAGCCGCCACCTGTTTATCATGATTAGGACTTCTCTCTTTTCTCAATTTTATTTCTGTTTAGTCCTTCACCTTTTCTCTGAGTTAACTTTTATACACTCATATAGATTAATTTACAATATCAAATTGGATAGATAATTAGAGCTAGCAGCCTTAATCAGTAGTATATGCACGGTTTTTTATAAGTGGTGTCACTATTTCTAGCAATAGTCTCGTAACAATTAAAAAATATTTTATGAAGTCAAAGAAGTTCAAACTCAAGACTTCTCACGTCAAATGACTTTACTTTTAATGTTTAATCTTGTATTTCTATTTTACTTATTATATATATTAAAGAAATTCGATAAAGCGGTATCACGTGACATTGCCTGGGTCCATGTAAGTTCGCCCCTGGCCTTAATAGTCTTTGTTTATAAAAGGATATCCAGAAAATTTGATAAATGATCTGTTAGTAGATTAAAGTTATACTAATAGCACAAAAATAATTTACACTAACGATATCTATATAAATTAACTACTTTCTCTATTTAATCCTTTCATTTGATAATTGACTTAGCTGGTACGTATAGGTTTACAAATCAGCCTTCCTTTGTCCACGTGCTCCTATTGGTTTCCACAGGAACGGGCGACGTATAAACAGAAGAAATGGTGAAAGAAATTACACAGTACGTAATATATTAGACATTTTTGGAGATTAAAATATAGCTTACCAAATAAAGTTGGCATTTTGTCAATGCAAAGGCAATTGTTTCAAGCTAATGTAACTAATATTTAGAACATTGAACTCTTACCTTTTGGTAAAGTATTCAGAAATATTAGAACCATCTAACATAAGCACGAGCTATGTGATCTGTCTCGTGTTTACCTTAATAATATCATGGCGGATGCATGTTTGATAAAGCGGTGTCACGTAATATCGTTTCGTTGGAAAATTTTACTAAATAAATGTATTAATAATAAAGGAGATGGATTAGTAAGAAAAAATGATACAATTTGACATAAAAATCTCATGGTGCCTTGGTTATATGCTTGATTTTGTTTCAAGAAGTCAGATTTTCGAATCTCAGCTGGCATAATTTTTTTAAAAAAAATAACTGAGAGTCTCTATAGTTAAAAAAAAGATTAAATATTAAATATAATTGAATTATGGACCTTTTCTAACTTAAGACTAAACAAAATTAATAGACTAAGGTTATTTTTTACTCCAAAAATATGATAATTAAAGTTATTATTCTTGTTCTTCTATACATTTCGACACCGCTTACAATAAATTCTGCTTATGCCCCTGAATAAGATAATGAATATTATATTTAAGTCGAAATCCTTTAAATTCTCAGCCAGTAAGTAGTGTACTTAAAATATATTAGTGATGAAAACTATTGTCCTTGCCATTTCCTAAATTTTGTGATTATAAGTCTAAATATATTTTCTAATTAGATTACTGATATACTCCATTCGTTTCCATTTATGTGAACATATTTCCTATTTAGTCAGTGCCAACAACATTGACCTTTTTTATTTGGAAATAATTTACCTTTATGCAATGATTTATAGCCACACAAAATATGTGTGCTTCATTTTACATCACAAGTTTAAAAGTATACTTCTTTTTTTAAACTCTATACCCAATCAAATTGGTTCACATAAATTGAAACAGAGGGAGAATTACAAATTGTAGATTACAAACTCAGGATTAGCCAAAAAAAAAAAGGATTCAAACTCAGGATAATTAATTATGGTAGGGTTCTTCTCATCATTTACTTGGAGGAGAATTTTATATCCTCGCTACTACATGAAGGGAAAACAACCAATAAAGAATTACAAGAAAATATACATGACTTCATACTACAACAAAAAATGGTCCATGTTTTTATGTTTTACTCTACCTAGCTCATATTATACATATTTTGAGAGCACTAGCAAATTGAAAATATGTATTCTTATAACCAATGATTCTAAAAGATATCGAGTTAAATTTGTGTTCTCACAACCGTTGCTTTCACTCTCTGTTCTTCTCACACTTGTACGTATGCTTCAAGGTGTTGTCCGCCATTACTGCTTCTCTCCCTGTGTCACTTGGTTGCATATAAAAAAATTGAAGAGTAGAAGTCCACCATTGAAGGCCCTTCAAAGCTTTGCTTTCGAAAATATGGTATTTCTTAGTATGTTAATTGTTTGGATTGGCAATTGTTCCAATTGATTAAAAATATCAAAAGGAGTTCAAATTTAAATTTGAAGTGATTTGGAGTAGATTTGAGTTAAATTTCAGAAAAAACGCAATGAAGAAGACGAAATTAGTTTTTTTGTATAATTATGTATAATCTTGTATAATAGTGTACATGAGTGTATAAACAAATCTTATACCCTATTATACACTTTTATACACCTTTATACAAGCGTCTGTAAACGAACTACTTTTACGATTTTTCTGTTGCAATTCTTGTTCAAAACCAGTCCAAATCTCTATTAGATGACTTCAAATTTTACATATAACCTCTTTATACTATTTCTAACTAATCTAAATAACACCCGCTGCAAATTTCTCACAAAATCAAATTCGAAATTTAAACCAAGCTTGTTAGAAATCTAATTTTCACAGCCCAAATTGATTTGGTGTGTTGAACTAATATTCGAAGATTAACTTAAAAGCTTGAGCGATCTTTTTTTAAAATTAAATTGTAATTTCAAGAATATATTGGAGTTGAATATTGAGTGTTAGCCTATTATTTTTAGGTTAGTTGATTATAAATAAAAATACGAGCTATAAGATTGAAAAGTAGGAAACTAATTGTTATTAAGTGAAGTTTTCCTAAAAAATTAACTATCCCTGTCAATAGTACCAAAGTAGCTAGATGACAAACATTGAGGGGTATAAATGACATTTCATATTAAAGGAGAAAACAAATACGAAGCTACCACGTATGTAATGTTTCATTGGTATACAACATGAAGACAAAAGAGGGAAAGAGTGTATATATATAAGCATAATGTAATCAAGTTATTAGGTAGGATTAGGAGGAGGCAGACCCCCAAAAATAAACTACGTATTAATTAGAATATGGGAAGGTCTCCTTGTTGTGATGAAAGTGGTCTTAAGAAAGGTCCTTGGACTCCTGAAGAAGATCAAAAACTCATCAATCATATCAAAAAACATGGCCATGGCAGCTGGAGAGCCCTCCCTAAACTTGCAGGTACATACAATTTTACATATATAAACAACTTACTCTTAATTCACTATCAAAGGAACACAAATTAGCTACGAAATTTATCGCTAATCTGTCGTTAAATAGCTGGTAGCTAGTAAAATTGATTTTTTTGATAATCCGTCGCTAAAAAAATTTAACGTTGTTTAGCGATGATTTTTTAACCTTCTTAGTAAATGCATGTCCCAGGTCTGAATAGATGTGGAAAGAGCTGCAGATTGCGGTGGACAAATTATCTAAGGCCTGATATCAAAAGAGGAAAGTTTTCTCAAGAAGAAGAACAAACAATCCTCAATCTTCATGCTATTCTTGGCAACAAGTAAATATTCAATCACTTTCTTCTTTCTCTTAATTAATTTCCTAGCTCTTTTTCTTTAAAGAAAATAAATTTGGCTAGCTACTAGCTAGGTTCTTGAAAATAAATACTGTATTCACATATAAAGTTTGTTGTTTTAATTAAGGTGGTCAGCAATTGCAACACATCTACC
Organism: Nicotiana noctiflora; assembly: GCA_032618575.1. Lineage (NCBI taxonomy): Eukaryota > Viridiplantae > Streptophyta > Magnoliopsida > Solanales > Solanaceae > Nicotiana > Nicotiana noctiflora. The sequence continues at coordinate 457,808 of JASVEL010013629.1, read as the reverse complement.
GGGAAGAACTGATAATGAAATAAAGAATTTCTGGAACACACATATGAAGAAAAAGCTGATACAAATGGGGTATGATCCAATGACTCATCGGCCACGAACCGATATCTTTAACAGTTTACCTCATCTTATAGCTTTGGCTAATTTGAAGGAGTTATTAGTTGAACAACATCACTCATCATTTGAAGGACAAGCTATGAGATTACAATCAGAAATGGCTACAATTCAATATTTACATTACCTTCTTCAACCTCCTCCAACAACTACTCCAAATATAACAGATATGGAAGCTTACAATCTTTTGAACTCAATGAAAGATAATGGACAATTTATAGGCACAAACCATTTGGAAAATTCCCTGAATAATATTCCATCAATACTACCTTCAAGTAGTCTTCAAGCTATTCAAGATTCAATCTCTTTCTCTCATTTGCCTGAATTACAAGCAGCTGTTCCTTGCAGTAGCTTCCAATTAACATCTCTGAATAATAAAGATAATATGGTTCAATTATCTGTTATAAGCCAAGGTGATCAAAACATGACACCTACTTCATCACCATGGCCTCCAGCTTCTTTATCTCCGTCTCCTCGTCCCCTGGCAGCTGCAGCCACAAATGATATTAATATAGGAGGGGATAGTAATTGTAGTACTTCTTTATTTGGAGGAGCCTGGCCTGAGATTCTCCTTGAAGACTCTTTATTCCATGATATACCCTAGTTGTTATTAATTATATATGCATGTCCCTACTAGCAATATAGTATGAAAGGCTTGAGTTTCTTGTTTTACTACTTTTTTTACTTTTTTTTTCCTTAGTTGTTTTCCGTCCCTTGTTTTGTTATTTTTTTCTTTCTCTTCTTGATATAGAATATATACTGTTAATTATTTAATAGTACTGCTTGTAACAATGCGTTGATATGTAGTATATGTAGGCTTCTGTACACATTAGTAATTATTGCATGGCTGGGATATGATGAATTTGGTATTTATATTCCTTTTCTTTTTTTGTCATCATCATCTTACTTCTTTTTCTGGATTAATTAGTTAGTGAAAATTTTATTCTTTTTGCCTTCATGAATTGGTTGTGATTGATACTACGTAGGGTAAGGCACGAATGATTCTGTAATAATCATGCAAAAAGCTGCTGAATGGAGACAAGAAGCACGTAAACTAGAACCATGCACATAATACCAACCAAATTGAAGCAGTCCAAAGTAAAGTTACATAGGTTTTTAGCACTTTAGCTTCTGTCTTTTGTTTTGTTTTGTTTCTTGGTGGCTTCTTTTGGAGACATTTTCAATTTATTAGCAAATATGTTCATATAAATATGGAGTATAAATTTATTTGAAAACCATAGGGAATGATAATAGGGATAGAAGAAAACAAGTACTAGAAACAAACAGCCACTGTCCCCTCACTGGTCTTTCTCTTTTCGTCTTTCTTAAGTTTTCTTGCTGAGAACTTTCAAAGATTTAGATCTATTATTTATAAAATAAAATAAAATGTAAAAGAGAATATTTTCTTTTATTTCAAGAAAACCTCCAAGGGATCGGTCGATTACCGGGGTTTGGATGCTGATACTGGTATAAAACTTAGCATGAATTACGTTTATCCCGTATTTGGTTATTAGTACTAGCTAAAACTAATGCTCCAATTTTTGTACAAAATTTTGGTATTTTCTATCCCATACGAGATGTGAGATTATATAATTCCAGAATATCCTTGTCATATACTAACCCTAAGACTTTTAATAGGCCTTTGTAATTTTGGTTCTTTTCCGATTTTTCTATGTTTTTTGTTCTTGATTGATATATATTGTTTATGCACAATTATTTACTTAATTAATAAAACTATATTGTTGAAGCCTATATCGTATTACTAAATCTAAAGTTTATTTATGATATCAGTCCGAAGGCTGGAGCTAAAGGGCAGAAAGGGATTTATCAGAACCTCCTTGGCTGATATATCTATTAAATATTGAATCTCTTTTATCTTTTTTTTGCGTGTTCACTTTTTAAATTTTATGAATTTCTTGACGAAAATCATGCTTGTGCTAGTAAATATCATCTAGCAATGCATAGTTGATCCAACGGTTAAAACATGTTTATATATTATTTCGTTAAAGGTGTAAGTAGTATTTGATTTATAAGAAGTTGTTAATGAACTATTCTGACTTTCAGAGAGTAGCTGCAGAAACAACGTGTTTAATACTATATTTTCTCCAGCCTTTAGGGTTTGGACTTTAATCAACATGAGAGAGATGGTAGGGGAAGAAGGAAAAAGGATACATGGAGAAGAAAAGGGTGGATGAGTTGACTAGAGTAATAAAGTCAAAAAAGGGTGACGTAAAATGATTCTCAATGATAATTAGGGGGACCCAAGTAGTTAGGAAAACCAAAGGTTTAATTAATTAAGAATTCGTTCGTTTGATGTCTTTAGCAAATGATTTGAAATGGATAGCTACTACTTCTCTAACCCATTTATCTAGACTTCGACTAAATTTCATAACACAAGAAAAACTAAATTTCATATATGTATGTGGTTTCATGCTTTGTCTATACGGTCGGGTATTAGCGCTCGACCCCTATTTTATTCTAAATTGGCCATTTTCAACGAAACTCGTTTTCTTTAATTTGTGTACCCTTTATTCTTTATGATACTTACTTATAGCTTGTTATATATAGCATAAATATGTTAACTTCAAGATAATCTCACCCCCGAGTCTAAATCAATTAATTTAAGACGAAACTTTTAACATACGAAAACGCACGAGATGTAACAACAATAAGCCAAAAAGAGGGATGAATCTGAACGAGGGTGACTTCGTATGTTTTGCATAAGTCAATCAACACCGGATCAAGGGGACCCAGTGTGGAGGGATAAGTGTACTTAAAATATAAAACCTCCACATGGGTAGTAATACTTTCCTCGTGGTTCAAGATCTCAATCACGATCTCATATCCCCAGCCATAATCCTTCCTCACATCATTGCTGATCTTCTTCGTTATCATGCTAATATATCAAGTTGCGTGCTCGCATCGGCCTGGGACATCGGGGATTTTCAATACGAAATTCGTTCTTGATTAGGCAAGCGCCGGGGGTGATTTCCTCAAGAGTTAGCGGCACCACCAGTTTTGCCGACGGGGAAGTAGAAGATGACGATTTATCCTTTTTGGAGACCTTTTTGAAAGTTTTAGCCGTAACTGTAAGCTAAAGAATACAGATTGTATAGGGATGTGGTGTTTCTTACAAGAGTTTGGCATTTTCCGGCTCTTAAAGAGGCGGTTGAAATGGGTGATTAGAGAAAGTGATAAAGACAGATGTAAAGAAAGGGTAAAGTTATTTACTAGGAGGGATCACCTCATATTTATTGAAGGGAATCGACGGTTTGGCGGCGCTACTAACAGACCAATACGAGTGTGCATTCAATATTTTGGGGAAATGGACCGATGGGGCATTTCGGTCACTTCGAACCCCATGCATCACAGAAATGACGTCATCACTAAAGACTTCGGCAAAATGAGGATAAAAAATATTTCTTATCATCTTACTCTAAGAAATGCGGGGACTATCTGTATACGGTCGAGATCAAATGCCTTCGATCTATACACTCGGGAGGTCGTTCGAAGACCCATCCGGGTAAGGCCATGTTCGAGCTCAAGGGACCAGACTCGGTGTGTTCTACTCTAAAATAGTACTGCTATTGATTTGTACCAAAACGAGCTGGATTCCTGTCATGTCCCCAAAGTCATGGCACAAATAACAGAATAGGATTGTACAATTTCGTACTAGACGGTTAGACAACTGTACCAAAAATATTTCGGACTATAAATAGAAATATTCTTTATTTAGGGTTCTCCCATTATATAAGGAGGACCTCAATCATTTGTAAGACCATCTTCTTATATACTCTCTACTTTTGCCTGTTGTCCATCAAAATTATCTCTTAGCTCAATTGTTCTTACTTTGATTTTCATACTTGATTATTCTTACTGCCCTACGTCACCTGGAGGTCACCGTCTCGAGGTCACTACTGCTTTGCAACATTGGTATGATTCACTTCTATCTTTAATTTCTACTTCATATTTCTTAATTATTAATTAGTAATGAGTAACTTTTTATATTCTCTATGCCATTTTATATAATCTTGTTTGATCGGACACAAATTAAGAAAATAAAAAGATCTTTTCAAATTTATGATTCTACGTGTCATAATCATTTATGTGGCTATAAAACTTTAGGATTTCTTGGTATCAAAGATATCATTATATTTGGTGGCAAAATATAAAATTATGTTATAAGATAAAATGGGGTATTTTGAAACGTAGAAAATATGTCATTATCTTTTAACTATGAGTTATAAAGAAAATAGTGTCATACAAAATAAAATGAATATATAGAGTATCTTTCTTTTCTCCTTCCTATTTTAAATTAGAATTGCAGCACGATTCAATATTGTTTGTGATGATTAAATGTTACCGTAGCTTGGTCCATCTCAGATTTTCCACTAGAAATAAAGGTATTGGATACATTAAAATGAAGTTTAATTACATTGGACAGAATGCCATTTCAGTAGTATTATTTTTTACTTGACCATAAGTATTGCAAATTAATGTTGAATATCAGTATTTGAGTTTCAATTGGGTTATTTATTTTGGGGACATTTGCATCTATACCCGTTTTTTGTGTCTTATTTTAATTTGTGCCCGCTTTGTAAAAAAAATTGCAAGCGTACCCGCTTTTTCGCATAACTTCAGCATACGAGGCTGAATTAGCAAAGGCAATCACGCAAAACTTCGGCATTCTAGTAGACGGGCCTGAAGTAGCAAGTAAGTTGAACCAACTATACTGAAGTTTTTATTTGTAAGGGCCTAACTTAAGCATAGTAGCTGAAGCTAAGGGTGTACAAACCGAACCGAACAGTCGCACCAAGCCGAAAAGTCAAACCAAAACGATTAAAAAAATTTGACTCGGTTTGGTTTAAGAGTAAACTTCATTTGTAGCCCTTAGGATAAAAATAAAGACAACCGGTAGCCACAAAATAAACCCTACAATTAATAGCTCAAAATTAATTACAAAAGCTAGCCCAAAATCACTGCTACTCTTTCCCTTCAAATTTCAAACGTTTTTAACTCCATAGCCCTTGTAATTAATCTCCTCCACCAATACTTTCCACTGTTCGTTGTCATTTGGTAACTTTGCAGCATCCTCTAAGAATCCTTTTAGGTGTTGAACTTCTTTCAGCAGATTGTCTAACTCTCCCTTTGCACCTCCGATCAGCTTTAAATTATCAGCTAATAGCTGCAATAGGTTCTCCACCTGAAAATTTAATTTTTATTTTTGTTTTTTTCTGGGATTGCTAGTAATAATATTACAATCTTTTTTGTTATTAAGAGCAGCATGATAATTTTGATTTTGCCATACAAATTTCAAAATAACAAAATAATTTTTGTTATTGTTGATTCTTAACTGGCTAAATCAAAGCATTGGTCATCTTCAAAGTAATATATCCTTATTGTTATTTGTCACTATACAAAAATATATAAAACAAATTGTCAGTGTATAATTTATATACAATAGACTGTCACTATACAAAAAATATACAAATTAGACTGTCGCTATACATTATATATATCAAAATCTTTTCTTTTTAAAATTAAAAATAAAAACATAGAAGAGGTACCCCACTTAAAGGATAATATTATGCGCACCTCTATACTTTAATCGTAGTACTATATAATAATGGGACTTGACTAGTTTTTTGGAGGAGTTTAGGCGCTTTTTATAATGTTGAAATTAAGAAAATATCCTTTTTAGATCTTTTACATGTAAAAAATAAATCTCGCATGTGTAAAAATAAATTTCTCGTGTTTGAAAAAAGAGATAGGGTCACTATACAAACATATACAAAAATAAATTGTCATTATACAATAAATAAACTAAATAGGATTTCATTATACAAAGTATATACTAAATAGAATGTCACTATAAATTTATATACAGTAGACTGTAACTATACAAAATATATACAAAATAAACTATCATTATACAAAATATATACTAAAATATACAAAATAGATTGTCACTATACAAAAATTAAACAAAATATACTGTCATTATAAAAAAATATACAAAATAGATGTAACTATACAAAATATATTTAGGGTACACAAATATATACACTTTAGATACACAAGCACACTCGAGATAGGCTCAATATACATCAATGATACACTGTCGAACTTAGTATACAATATTTATACATTGCAAAAAAAAAAATAGTTTTCCTATAGCATCAAGTAGGGTTCGAACCTGCGACCTTCAGCATAAAAGATAAGCGCTCTATCCACTGAGCTACATGAACTTATATGACTCTTTCCTTTCGGCTACTATTTGAAATACTTTTCGGCCGAAGGGCCATCTTTTGTAAGTAGGACAAAACTTGGGCTATTAAAATTTTGAGGGGCTATAGAGGGTAGTTTTTCCTTGGTTTAATTTGGTTTGGTATTGAATAAAAAAACTCGAACCAAACCGACATATAAATATATATATATATATATATATATATATATATATATATATATATATATATATATATATATATATATATATATATATGTTATTCAAGATTTTATATAAAATTTTCTTCAAAAAATGTCTAGAAATATTTGGGATTCTCTCATGGGATATAAATTTTAATAGAAAATGAAGTGTTCCATATTAAGCGAATAGACATTCAATGACTATAATTACTCGGTAATTTAATTACAAGCTTTTCTTCCTCTAATTATCAGAAGGACAACCAATATCCTGTCATGAACAGAAGTTTCACAATTTTTTTCAAAATAAAATTAAAAGCAATTGTAGGTGATGAGCCGTACAGATATAGATGGCGACCATCTTCAATTCCATTTTGTTAAGTTGAAAATAAGCACATTTTAATTTGCTTCTATATTGGGGATCTATAAATTCTACATTTGGATGGGAAATAATTTGACCTTCATTGCTTTTGAAAAGAACTTGAGGAAGATCGCAAAGTTAAAAACGCCAAGGTGCCCGTAGGATTGTCATTATCATTAATATATTCAGTATCTTAACATATACTATAAGATACAATTAACTTGTGTATTATAAAGACTACTTGAAGATGTACCAAAAACTTAGCAACGAAATTTCCAAGTAAATATGCCAACATAAATTTGGATTCCTCAGTTAAAATCGGGCCTACTCGATTTTACTGATCGAGACCAGGGCATTAAATCGAGGGTCAACCTCGTAATGGATCAGACCAGAGAACGAAGACAAGGTATCGAGTTCGTGAATTGAGATGCCTATCGGGATCGAGGCCGGCAACGATCAAGACCAAATATGGCAGACTTCGAGCAAAGCGCAATAATGGAAAAGCAAGATATCCGTGACCGGTCGAAGATCACGACGGAAATCGCGAAATAGATCAAAACAAGGGCGATTGTTTAGGCTAATCATAAGATTCACTTCCGTAATTAGAATTGTACCATATATAAGATTCGTCTACTATATAAATAGGGTTCTTATCATTTTATAGACATTACATTCACACAGATCAAAGCAATAAAGTATTCTCTCTTTAATTCAAGATGTTTTGTTCATCAGCTGGTTACATTTAATTGTTCTTGCACAACAAGCTCGAAGGTATTCAAGCTCGAGGGCAGACATGTTCAAACACCGGTTTGCCTTATATTATGTTAATTTCTATTATTACTCTTTGCATTTATCAATTGGTGTTATGTAAAATTGCATATCCTTAAAAACACATTATAAGTTTAATTTTTATCCAACTTTAAGGGTAAACAATTTGGCGCCCATCGTGGAGCTAAAGGCAATAGTGGTTGTCTGGCATTAGTTCCCGTAAGGCACACTACTTTATGCTTGTTCTTGTTAGTGTTTTTGATTTCAGGATCAACATGTCTAACTTGGAGACAGTACCTGATAATCGGCATAAAGTATGTATATTTTTATATATATCGCCTTGCATTTTGCTCTTGTTTCGATGATTTGAGATATTTAATATGATGATTTGTGCTAAATTATGGTGTTTCTATGTGTAGTAATCATTCGGACGCAATTTGGAATGGTAGGGCGCGAACTGGAGCAAAATGAGAGAAAAAGGCAAAAAGTCAATTTTGAGGGCCACAATCAGCGTGAGACACTGGCTGTGGCGCAGTTTCCAGTACTCAAATATTTGAGCACTAAGGCCAGTGGCCCATGCTGCCCTGGATGCTCAGGTCGCTAGAGTATCCTATTCCGACTTGGACTCGGTTATTTTCACCCCAAGATGCCTCCAATTGATATAAAAGTCATCCTAAAACCTATTTCGAGGGGGAGGGGGACATTTTTAGAGGAAAACACAAGCACAGAGCCACCATGGAGGTCGGAATTCATCAAGTTTCATCTTTCTTCCACCAAACTTAGTAATTTTTATATTTGTTTGTATGATTTGTTGGTTTGCTACCATGTCTATGTGGAGCTAAACATCACGTTCTGGGATTATGGTTCTTTCATGACTATTGTTATTCGAATATTGATTTTGATTTCTTATTTTATCATATTAGCTTATTTATTCAATCCTTCACTTAATTATTCTATTTCTTGATCACCAATTGAATACTATCTACAAATCTAGAATTGAACTCGAGAGTGGGAATGCTAGATTGCATATAGGATTGAGTAGAGCAAGTTCTTGAACCTAGGCATTGGAGAACGGATTCGCGGTTAGAATAGACATATACCTAATTGCCTTTCTTGGTTGATATACATGAATTATAAATGCGTTCTTGTTGATTCTATCTCCATAGACATATAGGCGTTAGGTTAGCTTGAATATGCGAGTAAGAATTCGACATATTTTTATGAGCAATATTAAACCTCTTAACTAATAAACTAGATAAATTAGTTAGTCAATTAAGTTGAAGAATACAATAGGAATGTTAGATAGCCCATAACCGTAGATTGTTTTCAATACATTGATATCATAGAAATCTGCGTTATCCTTGTTCAGAGTTCACTAGTTGTTTTTCTTTATTTTAATTAGTCTATGATCGAATATCCCTAGGTTTTATTCTTGTTTAGGTAATTAGGATAGTCTCATTTAGTTAATAGTTAATCACAGTGGGTTCGACATCCGACTTTTAGTCACTTTATTACTTGACGATCGCGTATACTTGCGGGTGCATTTGGTAGAAATATACAACTCACGTGTTTACCAAACACTGGGGGCACCCATGATCCTAAAGGTTTAGAGTCGAAGAAGTTCGTGTTGAAGACTTTCCCTCAAAGTGCGGCTCCGAAGCCTATTCATAAGAAATACCGTACTCTAGATATCCCTAAATACCAAGTGACTACCGGTGCTAATGAGAACGTCACTTCTTACATATCGAAATAAAGGAAAATAACTTAGAGGATGATGAGATTTAATCTGTTCTATTGAAGAAATTTGGAGAAACTTTATCGAATAGTTCCATGATATGGTATCATAGTTTACCACCAAACTCTATTGATTCGTTTTCTATGCTCGTAGATTCTTTTGTGAAACCCCACGCCGAAGCCATTAAAAGTGCAACAAGGAAATCAGACCTCTTTAAAGTAAGACAAAAGGATAACTGGATGCTCAGGGAATTCGTATCTCGGTTCCAAATGGAGGCGAATGGATTTTCCTCCTGTCATTGATGATAAGGTTGTTCAAGATTTTACACAAGGTATCAACACTCGGAGCTCCATAGCTTCGCAATAGTTGAAGCAAAATTTGATTGAATATCTTGTTGTCACTTGGGTCGATGTACATAATTGGTATCAACCGAAGATTAGAGTCGAAGATGGTCAACTGGGAGATTCAACGAGGGTTACCTTCGAGAAACTTTAAATGATCAGGCCAAGAACTACTTCAAAAATAGAGATCTGAACAGGCTGATTGGCTCCAAACCTGTACCACTATAGAATGACGAGAGTGGTCAATGCAGATTTTACACGAGTGGCCGGGATCGATTTCCACAGAGAGATAAGATATGTTTGGAGTTGGATTTCTATCTATTCTAGCATGTGTGATATTCTTAATTTCACTTCGATTGATTCTTTGTTTGGTTGCTATTCTACATTAATACTAATGAAGTTGGAAAATAAGCTAAGTATGATATTTTTGTTAGGGTTTTTTTAATTGGTAAAAAGGCTCTTTGGAAGTGACTTATACTTATGCGAGTATCTAACAGGGTCTAAAGCTTAGAGAAAATTTGTTATAATTGGGATCCTAGTATAGCCATTGCACATAACTATACCTCTTGGTAGTTTGAGTGAATTTGCCCTAATTGGCTTTCTCAAGCCAAATTGGGTGTTCAAATAATACAAGCAAAATTATCTCAAGTCGGGTATTACTATCTCTAGGTTTCACCCTTAATTGGGGATATCAATCTCTTGAATGCAACTCAATTCCTTGTTAGCCTTAGTTTCCTAGACTTAGTCTTTCTTTCACAAGAAAAGCCTAGTTAAAAAGGCACAAATTAGTGTTTGGAACCACCAATTCAACATTTAGAAGGTCTTTGTATTGGCTTATTTTAAGTGTTTGTTATCTTTTAAGAGCTTTTTTTTTTTAGTTTTTGTGGTGTTTGTTAATGATAAAAGTGCTTAAAAACACTTACATTTAGGCATAAAAAGTAAAAAATAAGCCATAATCCAAAAGTTGGATATTACCAACTTATGGCTTTTGGCTTTTAGCTTAAAAACATCCAAACACCCTCTTAAAGCATAAATCAAGCAAAATATCATTCCCCATAAAGATTTAAGCCCTAAAAATGAAGATCCATTAAATACCCACACTAGCGTTGAGCCACAAACCTAACTAATGGGTTTAGCTACTCATAATCAAATAAGAAATGAATGATCTAGATGTAATATAACCCATAAAAAGTAATTACAAGAGAAGAATTTATGATTAATGGTTAACCAAGCTCTAAAATTACTCAGGTGAGCAAAAATCTATTGTTCACATTTCCCTCTAACAACAGATAACCTAAAAATCTGAAAAAGAACTATTTATACACAGATAAATATTTTGGGCAAAATTACCCCTATAAAGATTCTGCTGATAGTATAAAATAGGTCGGATCAACGCTATGAATACCGCGGCTGCACAAAAGCAAGCGCAAACCGCAGTTTTTCTCTTCTGAGCTGATTTTGCCTTGAGTCCGCTGGAAGTGAAAAAATACCCTCCCTAACCTTTATTCAATCGCGGCCTAGAAATATGATCGAAGACCGCGCCTTTCAATTTAATCTCTCAACTAATGTTCTGTGATTCTTCATTCCAGTATGGGCGACAATTGGACCGCGGCCGCATCAGAGGATACCGTTGCTGCACAATTTCACCAAGGGCAACAATGACTGTTAAGCCAAAAATATGACTCTCTGAACCTTGCCACCACCAAAATTGTAGTTAATACCGCCTCAATGGTGGACCCTCTGCGTCCGCTTCTATTTCTCCGTTGTCATCGCCTTTTTGACTCAACTTTGAACTTGTGCAGGTTTCACTCCTTTATGAGCTGGTTTTGACTTTCTTGTCTTATTTTGACCAAACACTGCAAACAAGCACAATAAGTTAGCTTTCGGGAATACTTGTACACACTTATAATCCAAAATCTAAGCAAAAGGAGCATAAAATAGGCTAGACTCCCTAGTTATCACGGGAAGAATGAGGAGTAAGAGCCACAACACGTAATCACATGTTCGTTGGTGGGGTTGATATCCCTCGAGGACCGATATTCAGATGCACCAAAGTGACAATCACAATGGAGAAGCGAACTCGGGACTACTAACCAAAAGAACCTTGTCTTTCAACGACGAGGATACAGAAGGGATCGAACAACCTCACAACGATTCACTGATAATATATATACTTATGAATAAAATTTATGTTAAACATGTGTTGATTGATCCACGAAGCTCAACAAACATTATTCTATCAAGGGTCGTAGAGCAACTCGGTCTCCAAGATCAAATTGTTCCTGTAGCTTGGGTACTTAACACATTCAAAATTGCAAGTGAAATTGACAATAGGGAAATCATTCTGCTAGTAAATATGGCTCGGACCACCCCAAGAAACAAAATTCCACACGATCGAGGGCAATATGAGATACAAAGCACTGCTTGGAAGACCTTGGATTCATAATATGTCACGACCCCAAATCCGGTCGTGATGGCGCCCAGCACATTGCTAAGCCAGCCTGACCAATCAACATCAACCACGGAGCTAGAAGCTCTCTTAAACCCATTTAAGCAAATTAATTAACGAAATAACAATAATACATGTAACGAAAACGGGGAACCAAGTCCCATAATACATCAACTCCCATAGACCAAGGGTCAAGAGTCATGAGCCTCTACTAAACATGAGTGTATAATGGTTTACAAAATACCAAGTGCGGAAGGAAATGTCAATACAAAATCAAAAGACAGTAGGAAGGAATATCGGGTCCTGCGGACTCTGCGGCTACCTCGAATATCCACAAACGTCGCCTCGCACAGCTACTGGATCACTGCTGAGAGGTACCTGGATCTGCACACAAGGTGCAGGGAGTAAAATGAGTACTGCCAGACTCAGTGGTAATAAACAAGGGTAAGACAGCGCAGATAAGAAATCCGCAATAAAGCACTATGTAAAGCTATATTCAGCTACCCTGTCATAGAATCAATATTCTCTGTACGTGTACCAACAAATACCAATAAATAGCATAACAGCTAGCTAGCAGATGTAGCTAAATGCAATGCAATGCATGATATGACCGCTACGGCGTGTAGCCCGACTCCAATTTTGGGTACCCGTGCTCACCGTGGGGGTTCAGACTCCGGAGGGGCTCCTACAGCCCAAGCACATCTCATAGAGATATCACTGCGGCGTGCAGTCCGATCCAACATATATCTTGCTGCGCGTGCAGCCCGATCCACTACTAGTCAGCTAATATGCAGATACAGCCTCGCAGGCTCAAAAGTAGTTTTTGAAAACTCTTTTATCATTTTTCAGTTGGAAAACAGTAATATCAAGTTCCAGAGATTGGAATTAGCATAATAACAAAAATAGCCGCGGACTAGTAGTAAACTAGCATGTCTATGTGATAAGACAATGATAACGATCCTCGCGGGATCCAATAACTGGCTCACGGCCCACATGTATAATCAACCGCCCGAGAAGGGGTTCCTCGGCTCAAGAGTGGCCATTATCACAATATATATATATACAACCATCCGAGAAGGAGGTTCGACGGCTCTAGAATAACCAATAATATAATATCAACAGGTCGGACTAATATATAGTCTCCAGTTCATGATCGACCCCGCACTCTCGAGAGTGTGCGTGTCTCGCCGCTATACAGCGTCACAAAGTGGTATACCGGGGTTTCGAACCCGCTGGTCATCACCCACATCTATTACTCACCTCAATACAGCGCGACGACGACTACTCCGCAATGCCCTTGCCACGAGAATCAAGCTCCGCACGCGTAGAATCCGATCAAATACAGTAGAAATACAACAAATTAGGCCAATGGGACGACACCCAATCAATACAACTCAATTTACATCAAAATTCCCAAAGTTGTCAAAACCCGACTTTCGGTCCCACATTCCGAAAATTTACGAAATTCACATTTCTGGAACCCTCGTCTCAATACGAGTCTAAGCATATCAATTTTACCAAAATCGGACCCCATTTGCCCGTTCAAAACCTTGATTTTCTAAAGTCCAAGACTAGGGCTAAATCCTCCATAATTACCCCAAATTCTTCCATTTTCATGATATAATTGCATGATATTATCAATACTAATCATAATACGAGTTCATAGTTAATTACCTGATGATTTCCCTTGATTTCCTCCTCAAAATCGCCCAAAATCGCCCTTAAGCCGAGACCCCCAAATGTTAAAATGTTTCTGGAAATTTTTCTAACTTCTGATACACTTACTTACAGCGATTTTCGCTTCTGCGGAACATTTTCCGCTTCTATGCTTCCGTATCCGCGACCAAAGGGTCGCTTCTGCGGTTCCAGGCCTAGCCGGCCACTTCCGCTTCTGCGAACCAAGGCCGCTTAAGCGGTCCCGCTTCTGCGAAGAAGCTTCCGCTTCTGCGGAAAAATCCGCCTCTGCGCGTCCTTGACCGCTTCTGCGGTATCGCCCAAGCGGAGAAACGTCCGCTTCTGCGGACCATGCCCCAATTGCCCTCGTCCGCTTCTGCGATCATTGGGTCGCACCGGCGACCCCGCTTCAGCGGAAAGGCGTCCGCTTCTGCGAAACACCCGCTCCTGCGCTCCCATATCCGCTTCTGCGGACTCGCTCCTGCGCCCATAATTCCGCAGGAGCGGAAACAACAGAAACAGGATCCCAGCCTGCAATTTCCATGATTTTCTTCCGTTTAACCATCCGAAAACACCCCGAGGCCCCGGGACCTCATCCAAACACACCAACACATCTTAATACCTTATTCGAACTTGCTCCAATCCTCAAAACACGTCTAACAACATCAAAACTCATAATTCGCATTGAATTCAAGCCTAAATCCCTTAAAACATTCCAAATTGCACATTCAATCAAAAACCCGACCAAACGACGTCCGAATGACCTGAAATTTTGCAGGCACATCCAAAATCACCTAACGAAGCTACTGCAACTGTCGGAATTCCATTCCGACTCCCGGATCAAAATATCACCTACCGTTCAGATTTCGCCAAAATTCAACCTTAGCCAATTCAAGCCTATTTCTACACCGGGCCTCCAAATTAAATTCCGATCGCTCCCCTAAGTCACAAATCACCTCCCGGAACTATTCGAATCATCAGAATCCGATTTCGAGCACTCTAACTCAATAGTCAACTCTTGGTTGACTTTTCATATTCAAGCTTTCTTCAAACATGCTATTTGTTTCATTTTCAATCCAAATCACTCCTAACTCACCCGATATACTCTAATACTTGTTTTAAAAGCATAATATATGTAAATGCAAGGTAACGGGGTGGTAATTCCCGTAACGACGGGCCGGGTCGTTACATTCTCCCCAACTTAAACAAACGCTCGTCCGCGAGCGGTTAAGAAACATACCTGGAGCATCAAATAAGTGTGGATATCTGCTCCGCATTTCCTGCTCGGTCTCCCAAGTTGCTTCCTCCACGGGACGACCTCTCCACTGCACTTTTACTGAAGCTATGTCCTTAGATCTCAGTTTACGAACCTGTCGACCCAAAATGGCTACTGGTTCCACATCATAAGTCAAATCCTCATCTAGCTGTATCGTGCCGAAGTCCAACACATGAGACGGGTCTCCGACATACTTCCGGAGCATAGATACATGGAACACCGGGTGAACTCCCGACAAACTGGGTGGCAAAGCAATCATATAAGCCACCTCCCCAACTTTCCTAAGCACCTCAAAAGGTCCAATAAACCTTGGGCTCAACTTCCTTTCTTTCCAAACCTCATAACACCTTTCATAGGCGAAACTTTCAGCAACACCTTCTCACCTACTGAATAAGACACATCTCGGACCTTCCGGTCTGCATAACTCTTCTGACGCGACTGAGCTGTGCGAAGTCTCTCCCGAATCACCTTCACCTTATCTAAGGCATCTTGGACTAACTCTGTCCCTAACAACCTAGCCTCGCCGGGCTCGAACCAACCAACCGGAGACCTACACCGCCTCCCATATAAAGCTTCATACGGCGCCATCTGAATGCTGGACTGATAGCTATTATTATAAGCAAACTCCGCCAAAGGCAAATAATCAGTCCATGAACCACCAAAATCAATGACACAAGCACGCAACATGTCCTCCAATATCTGAATAGTACGCTCGGACTGCCCATCCGTCTGTGGATGAAATGCTGTGCTCAGCTCTACCTGTGAACCCAACTCTCGCTGAAATGTCCTCCAGAATTGAGATGTGAACTGGGTACCTCTGTCCGATATAATGGAAATAGGAACTCCATGCAATCTCACTATCTCACGGATGAATATCTCTGCCAACCGCTCTGAGGAATAAGTAGTACACACTGGGATGAAGTGAGCTGACTTAGTCAGTCTATCCACAATCACCCAAACTGAATCAAACTTCCTAGCTGTCCGAGGGAGTCCACTAACAAAGTCCATAGTTATTCTTTCCCACTTCCACTCCGGAATATCAATACGCTGGGATACACCACCAGGTCTCTGATGCTCATACTTGACCTGCTGACAGTTTAGACACCGAGCCACATGGCTCACAATATCTTTCTTCATCTTTCTCCACCAGTAATGCTGCTTCAAATCCTGGTACATCTTCGCGGCTCCTGGATGAATAGAATACCGCGAGCTATGGGCTTCCTCCAATATCAATTCGCGAAGGCCGTCAACATTGGGCACGCATATCCGACCCCGCATCCGCAACACACCATCACTATCAATAGTGACATCCCTAGCATCATCATGCTGAACTCTGTCCTTAAGGACAAGTAAGTGTGGATCATCATACTGGCGCTCTCGAATACGATCATATAAAGAAGAACGAGCTACTACATAAGCCATCACCCGACCGGGCTCAGAAATATCCAGCCTTACCATCTGGTTAGCTAACGCCTGAACATCAACTGCTAGGGGTCTCTCCCCAACTGGAATATACGCCAAACTACCCATACTAATAGCCTTCCGGCTCAATGCATCAGCTACTACATTGGCTTTCCCGGGATGATACAAAATAGTAATATCATAGTCTTTAAGCAACTCAAGCCATCTCCGTTGCCTCAAATTTAGATCTTTCTGCTTAAACAAATGCTGAAGGCTGCGGTGGTCTGTATATACATCACAAGATACACCATATAGATAATGCCTCCAAATCTTCAAGGCATGAACAATAGCAGCTAACTCCAAATCGTGAACAGGGTAGTTCTTCTCGTGGGGCTTTAGCTGACGAGAAGCATATGCAATAACTCTACCCTCCTGCATCAACACACAACCAATGCCCACTCCCGAGGCATCACAATATACAGTATAAGAACCTGAAGCTGTCGGTAGAATCAAGACTGGTGCTGTGGTCAGTGCTGTCTTGAGCTTCTGAAAGCTCTCCTCGCACTCCTCGGACCATAAGAAAGGAACACCCTTCTGAGTCAATCTAGTCAAGGGTGAAGCAATAGAAGAGAACCCCTGAACAAATCGGCGATAATACCATGCCAATCCCAGAAAGCTACTGATCTCACTAACTGAGGTCGGTCTGGGCCAACTCTGCACTGCCTCGACCTTCCTCGGGTCTACCCGAATACCATCACGGGACACCACGTGCCCTAAGAATGCCACGGACTCAAGCCAGAACTCACATTTGGAAAACTTGGCATACAACTTCTCCTCTCTCAATCTCTGCAATACAATACTCAAGTGCCGAGCATGCTCCTCCTGGCTACGAGAGTAGACAAGTATGTCATCAATGAATACGATCACAAATGAATCAAGATACGGCCCGAATACACTGTTCATCAGATGCATAAATGCTGCTGGGGCGTTGGTCAGCCCAAAAGACATCACAAGGAACTCATAGTGACCATATCTCGTCCGGAATGCAGTCTTCATAATGTCAGACTCTCTAATCTTCAGCTGATGGTAGCCTGAACGAAGATCAATCTTCGAGAACACCCTAGCTCCCTGGAGCTGATCAAACAAATCATCAATACGAGGCAGAGGATACTTATTCTTCACTGTTGCTTTGTTTAGCTGCCTATAGTCAATACACATCCTCATAGATCCGTCCTTCTTCTTAACAAACAGGACCGGTGCACCCCACGGCGACACACTCGGCCGAATAAACCCCTTATCTAGGAGTTCCTGGAGCTGCTCCTTCAATTCCTTCAACTCAGCTGGTGCCATCCGATACGGAGGAATAGAAATGGGCTGAGTGCCCGGCACCAAGTCAATGCCAAAATCAATATCCCTGTCCGGCGGCATGCCCGGCAGGTCTGAGGGGAATACATCTGGGAAATCCCTCACAACAAGTACAGA
This sequence comes from Nicotiana noctiflora, assembly GCA_032618575.1. Taxonomy (NCBI): domain Eukaryota; kingdom Viridiplantae; phylum Streptophyta; class Magnoliopsida; order Solanales; family Solanaceae; genus Nicotiana; species Nicotiana noctiflora. Next base: position 439,787 of record JASVEL010013629.1, on the reverse strand, counting down.
ATCAATGCTAGGAGATTCAGCTCCCACATCTCTCACAAAAGCTAAGTACGATAAACACCCTTTTTCAACCATTTTCTGAGCTTTTAAGAACGAAATAACACGGCTAGGGTCGAAAACAGTCGAACCCCGCCACTCAATCTGAGAAATACCAGGAATGGCCAACGTAATCGTCTTAGCATGACAGTCCAATATAGCATGATACGGAGACAACCAGTCCATACCCAATATAACATCAAAGTCCACCATACCCAACAATAACAAATCGGCCTGGGTCTCCAGACCCCCGATAGATATAACACAGGATCTATAGACATGATCCACAACAATCGTATCACCCACGGGGTGGATACATGAACAGAGTAAATCAAGAATACCACGAGTCGCACCCAAATGATGTGCAAAATAAGAGGACACGTAAGAATATGTGGACCCTGGATCAAATAGAACGAGGCATCTCCTGTGACGGACGGAAATGATACCCGTAATCACGAGCATCGGAGGCAACCGCATCACGCCCGTCGGGAAGTGCATAGAACCGTGCTCGGCCTCCACCGGATCTCTCCTCGCCCCGGGGCGACCACGAAAGACCGACCTCCACCTCTACTAGACCGAGATGGTCGCTGAAGAGGAGGGCTGATCCCTCTGCCGAGTCCTCGCCCTACGTAGTCGAGGGCAATGTCTCCTCATGTGGCCAAACTCACCACACTCATAACATGCACCCGGTGCTGGAGAAGGTAGGTGCTGCACTCTGGGCTGGGAGGGCACTAAGTGATGACCGACCCTGCTGAAACCCCTGTCGACCACGACCATAAGAACCTCCGCTCTGCTCTGGGCGGCTCGAATGAGAAGGTCTAGATGAGCGACCTCTGCTCTGCTGGGAATGCCCTCTAGATGGAGCACCACCGAAACTGCCCGAACCACGAGGCCTCTTGGCCTCCCGCTCCTCTCTCTCTCGGCGACGATCCGCCTCAATGGAGCGTGCCATATCAGCTACCTGCTCAAACGATGATGACAGAACTCGCTCGCTGGTCATAAGAATACGGATAGAGTAGTTGAGGCCATCAATGAACCTCCTGATCCTCTCCCTCTCAGTGGGGATCATCCATGTGGCATGCCTAGCCAACCGAGTGAATCTAAGCTCATACTGAGTCACAGACATGTCGCCCTGAATCAACCACTCGAACTGGCGACGTAGCTCCTCGCGACGAGACCGAGGTACATATTTCTCTAGAAAGAGAGTAGAGAACTGCTGCCATGTGAGAGGTGCTGCTCTAGCAGGCCTACGCCTCTCAAACTCCTCCCACCAATCAAATGCGGGACCGGTGAACTGAAATGTAGTAAATGAAACTCCGCTGGACTCAAGAATACCAGCCGTACGCAGCATCTTCTGACACTTATCCAAGAAACCCCGGGCATCCTCGCCCTCAACGCCACTGAAATGGGGTGGCTGAAGTCTACCAAACCTCTCAAGACGACGCCGCTCGTCCTCGGGCATAACCTGAACCATATGCTCTGGAGCTGGAGCTGGTGCAGCTGGAGGAATAACCGGTGCAACCACCTGAGCGGGGACAACCTCTGGCATCTGAAGTCCCTGAACAACCGGATCAGGTGTGCGAGCTGCAGGGGTCTGCTGACCACCCCCTGACTGAGATGTCGCTACAGTAGCGGTAGCTGAAACTACCTGAGCCAAACCGGAACACACTGATAATATCTGGGCAAGAGTTTCCTGAAGACCGGGAATAGCAATAGATATAGTCTGGCCCTGAACTGGGACTGCTGGAGCTTCAACCACTGGGGGCTGCTCCTGATCTGGTACAACAGGCGGGTCAGCTGGCACTGCCTCAGCTGCCCTACCTCTAACTCTAGCACGACCGCGCCCACGGCCTCTAACAGGTGGCAATGGAGGTCGTCCACCTCGTACTGATGCTCGCGTTCTCGCCATCTGCGAGAGAATAGATTATAGAAATTTAGTTCTCAGAACAATAAGATCGCACGACAGAGTTCAAGAAAAGTGAAGTTTTCCTAAAGGTTCGCAGCCTCCCGAGGATAAGTACAGGCGTCCCCGTACCGATCCACAAGACTCTACCAACCGGCTCAAGACTCATGAGGCCTAGTAACCTAGGCTCTGATACCAACTTGTCACGACCCCAAATCCGGTCGTGATGGCGCCCAGCACATTGCTAAGCCAGCCTGACCAATCAACATCAACCACGGAGCTAGAAGCTCTCTTAAACCCATTTAAGCAAATTAATTAACGAAATAACAATAATACATGTAACGAAAACGGGGAACCAAGTCCCATAATACATCAACTCCCATAGACCAAGGGTCAAGAGTCATGAGCCTCTACTAAACATGAGTGTATAATGGTTTACAAAATACCAAGTGCGGAAGGAAATGTCAATACAAAATCAAAAGACAGTAGGAAGGAATATCGGGTCCTGCGGACTCTGCAGCTACCTCGAATATCCACACACGTCGCCTCGCACAGCTACTGGATCACTGTTGAGAGGTACCTGGATCTGCACACAAGGTGCAGGGAGTAAAATGAGTACTGCCAGGACTCAGTGGTAATAAACAAGGGTAAGACAGCGCAGATAAGAAATCCGCAATAAAGCACTATGTAAAGCTATAATCAGCTACCCTGTCATAGAATCAATCTTCACTGTACCTGTTCCAACAATTACCAATAAATAGCATAACAGCTAGCAGATGTAGCTAAATGCAATGCAATGCATGATATGACCGCTACGGCGTGTAGCCCGACTCCAATTTTGGGTACCCGTGCTCACCGTGGGGGTTCAGACTCCGGAGGGGCTCCTACAGCCCAAGCACATCTCATAGAGATATTTCTGCGGCGTGCAGTCCGATCCAACATATATCTTGCTGCGGCGCGCAGCCCGATCCACTACTAGTCAGCTAATATGCAGATACAGCCTCGCAGGCTCAAAAGTAGTTTTTTTTGAAAACTCTTTTATCATTTTTCAGTTGGAAAACAGTAATGTCAAGTTCCAGAGATTGGAATTGGCATAATAACAAAAATAGCTGCGGACTAGTAGTAAACTAGCATGTCTATGTGATAAGACAATGATAACGATCCTCGCGGGATCCAATAACTGGCTCACGGCCCACATGTATAATCAACCGCCCGAGAAGGGGGTTCCTCGGCTCAAGAGTGGCCATTATCACAATATATATATATACAACCATCCGAGAAGGAGGTTCGACGGCTCTAGAATAACCAATAATATAATATCAACAGGTTGGACTAATATGTAGTCTCCAGTTCATGATCGACCCCGCACTCTCAAGAGTGTGCGTGTCTCGCCGCTATACAACGTCACAAAGTGGTATACCGGGGTTTCGAACCCGCTGGTCATCACCCACATCTATTACTCACCTCAATACGGCGCGACGACTACTCCGCAATGCCCTTGCCACGAGAATCAAGCTCCGCACGCGTAGAATCCGATCAAATACAGTAGAAATACAACAAATTAGGCCAATGGGACGACACCCAATCAATACAACTCAATTTACATCAAAATTCCCAAAGTTGTCAAAACCCGACTTTCGGTACATTTCTCGAAAATTTACGAAATTCACATTTCTGGAACCCTCGTCTCAATACGAGTCTAAGCATATCAATTTTACCAAAATCGGACCCCATTTGCCCGTTCAAAACCTTGATTTTCTAAAGTCCAAGACTAGGGCTAAATCCTCCATAATTACCCCAAATTCTTCCATTTTCATGATATAATTGCATGATATTATCAATACTAATCATAATACGAGTTCATAGTTAATTACCCGATGATTTCCCTTGATTTCCTCCTCAAAATCGCCCAAAATCGCCCTTAAGCCGAGACCCCCAAATGTTAAAATGTTTCTGAAATTTTTCTAACTTCTGATACACTTACTTACAGCGATTTTCGCTTCTGCGGAACATTTTCCGCTTCTATGCTTCCGTATCCGCGACCAAAGGGTCGCTTCTGCGGTTCCAGGCCTAGCCGGCCACTTCCGCTTCTGCGAACCAAGGCCGCTTAAGCGGTCCCGCTTCTGCGAAGAAGCTTCCGCTTCTGCGGAAAAATCCGCCTCTGCGCGTCCTTGACCGCTTCTGCGGTATCGCCCAAGCGGAGAAACGTCCGCTTCTGCGGACCATGCCCCAATTGCCCTCGTCCGCTTCTGCGATCATTGGGTCGCACCGGCGACCCCGCTTCGGCGGAAAGGCGTCCGCTTCTGCGAAACACCCGCTCCTGCGCTCCCATATCCGCTTCTGCGGACTCGCTCCTGCGACCAAAATTCCGCAGGAGCGAAAATGACAGAACCGGACTCTTCAACCTGCAATTTCCATGATTTTCTTCCGTTTAACCATCCGAAAACACCCCGAGGCCCCGGGACCTCATCCAAACACACCAACACATCTTAATACCTTATTCGAACTTGCTCCAATCCTCAAAACACGTCTAACAACATCAAAACTCATAATTCGCATTGAATTCAAGCCTAAATCCCTTAAAACATTCCAAATTGCACATTCAATCAAAAACCCGACCAAACGACGTCCGAATGACCTGAAATTTTGCAGGCACATCCAAAATCACCTAACGAAGCTATTGCAACTGTCGGAATTCCATTCCGACTCCCGGATCAAAATATCACCTACCGTTCGGATTTCGCCAAAATTCAACCTTAGCCAATTCAAGCCTATTTCTACACCGGGCCTCCAAATTAAATTCCGATCGCTCCCCTAAGTCACAAATCACCTCCCGGAACTATCCGAATCATCAGAATCCGATTTCGAGCACTCTAACTCAATAGTCAACTCTTGGTTGACTTTTCATATTCAAGCTTTCTTCAAACATGCTATTTGTTTCATTTTCAATCCAAATCACTCCTAACTCACCCGATATACTCTAATACTGTTTTAAAAGCATAATATATGTAAATGCAAGGTAACGGGGTGGTAATTCCCGTAACGACGGGCCGGGTCGTTACATAATATGAGAGTAGTATACTCAATACTTCATCAAGTCTTAAAGTTCCTAACATAAGAAGGAATCAAAATGGCAAACGGTGAACAATCTACTACCAAAGAAATATTTGCAAATGATGAGGTAATAACAGTATCACCGTTGTCGTCAGCAAAGAGATCCGAGACTAAGGAGGTCAAATAGCAACCATAGCCACCGACCTCGATCCGATTGAAGTAGCACGAAATCTTCAAGGATGATGATTATATGATACCTTGAACCTTCACCATCGCTGATGATTCCGATATAACAAAGTCGACGGTCGAAGAGTTGGAACAAATCATACTAATCGAGCATCTGCCCGATAAAAAGGTATACCTGGGCACGGTACTCCCGAGATTAGGAAAAAACTTGTTCAATTCCTTTTAAATAACATGGATTGTTTTGCTTGGTCCTACCTAGATATGATAGGCATCCCACCGAAGATCACAATACATCGACTGAGCTTGGACCCGATGATCCGTCCGGTGAAACAAAAAAGAAAACCTCAGTTCGAGGTAATACATGCATTTATTATGGATGATAACAAAGCTTTTCAATATAGAATCCATTTGAGAGGTAAAATATCTCGAATGGTTAGCAAACATAGTTGTATTCCTTAAAAAGGAAAACAAGTTTAGAATATGCGTAGACTATAAAGATTTAAACAAGGCATGCCCTAAAGATTCTTTTCCTTTGCATAATATTGATCACATGATTGATGCACGACCAATCACGAGATCCTTTGTTTTCTCGATGCCTACTCGGGGTACAAACAAATATAGATGAATCTGGAGGATTAGGATAAGACTTTGTTAATCACCATGTACGACACCTATTGCTGTAATGTAATGCTATTTGGAATGAAAAATGTTGGCGATACTTATCAATGCCTAGTAAATTGAATGTTCAAAGAGAAAATAGGTAAATCAATGGAGGTTTATAATTACGATATGCTAGGTAAGTCCCCACGAGCAGAGGGCCATTTGAAACATTTGCAGGAGAACTTCGACATACTAAGAAAGTATAACATGAAGCTTAACCCGGAGAAATGTATATTCGAGGTCAACTCGGGGAAGTTCCTCAATTTATGGTGACAAATCGGGGGATCGAAATCAACCCCGATAAAATTAACACAATCGAACACATTAGAGTTGTTGAAAATGTCAAGGCTGTACAAAGGTTAATAAGACGCATATCCACCCTGGGTCGATTTATTTCGAGGTCCTCAAATAGGAGCTACCTGTTCTTCTTACTGCTTAAGAAAAGAGCAATTTTGCATGGAACTCAGAATACAAATGGTGTTTGGAGGAACTCAAACGATACATGTCGAGCTCGCCATTTCTTCACACCTCGGAAGCGGACGAGCAACTTTACTTGTACTTAGTGGTCTCAGATATAGCGGTAAGTGCGGTTTAGTTTTCGAAGAACAAGGTACGGAATTTTCTATTTATTATGTTAGTCGGACGTAGGTAAAGCCGAGACCCGGTACCCACACTTAAAAAGATTAGCACTTGCTCTAATAAGTGCAATTAGGAAATTAAAACCATATTTTTAATATCACCCAATTTGTGTTGTAACCACCTACCCCGTTCGCAACATGTTGCACAAGCCCGAACTCTTAGACCAATTAGGTAAATGGGTCATCGATATTGGAGGGTACGATATCGAGTATCAACCCCGAACAACCATCAAGTCTCAAATCTTGGCTGACTTCATGCCAGCTAGGGGTATTCATAAAAATCCAAAAACCCGAACCAAATCGAAAACCAAACCAAACTGACCAAAAAGATCGATACTTTTTGGTTTGGTTTGCTTTTGGTTTTGAAATTTAAAAATCGATCAAATTTGGTTTGGTTTTGGTTTTAATTAAAAAAAATGAACCAAACCAAATATATGAGCAGCTAATTAAATTTATTTTTACACACACACACACACACACACACACACGCACACACACACACACACACACACATATATATATATATATATATATATATATATATATATACACACACACTTTTATTTTATACAAAGTTTTAAATTTTTTTATAGTAAATATTAATCGTTTGCACTTTTAGTACATACTTTACCTTTACATTCTAGTTTAATTAGTAGTTTTCTTTTGTTAAGTGTAAGAATATATTTCATGTTAAAAACAATATATATTTAATTGATTCCATAAATTGTTCATCACTATTCGATTCAATTATCATCAATATATCTTGGTAAATACTAGATTTCTCGAAGGGGAATTGATTTGATAGTTTTACGTTGAAAATGTGGTCGCCGAAATGTGTGTTTGGTAGTGTATGTCTTATATTTAAGAAATAACCAACAAATAAAAAAAACGGAAAAACTGACATAAACTGAATCGAGAAAAAATTGACTTAATCAGTTTGGTTTGGTCTAATATTTGGAAAATCGACTTACTTGGTTTGGTTTTTGTTTAGGGAAAACCTAATCTAAACCGAACCATGAACACCCCTAATGCCATCCCTCGTATCCGAGTTCAAAAAGGAAGTATTATAAAAAGTAGGTACATCATTGGGGGTGTGGAGCCTCTTCAAAGACAGATCATCAAACAGAAGAGGTTCGGACTAGGCATCGTTTTAAATCCACCCACAGAAAAAACATTTAGACAGTATATCAAAACTTTGAAATTGACGAATAATGAGGCCGAGTATGAGGACATGATTGCAGGTCTCGAGCTAGCTAAGACCTTGGGAGCGGAGGTCATCAAGGTCACATTGACTCCCAACTTGTGGTAAATCAAGTTAACAAAACTTTCGAGGTTCGAGAAGATCAAATGTAAAGGTACTTAGACAATTACAAGTTTCTCTATATCAATTTAAGGAATGGACTATGTAGCTTGTACCTCGAGAACAAAATAGCGAGGCCGATGCTCTTGCTAATTTGGGGTCGTCGATCGAAGATCATGAGCTTAGCTCGGGGACTATCGTACAACTTTCGCGCTCAGTGATCAAAGAAGGACACACAAAGATAAACTCCACAAGTGTAACCTAGGATTGGATGAATAAGTACATCGAATGCCTAAAGAACCCAAAATTTCGATCGGATCCTAAAGAATTAAGGACTCTGTTCACCAAGGCCGCACAGTTCACTTTGGCTGAAGATGGAACATTGTATAGGAGAACCTTCAATGGACCGTGCAAAATATTTGGGACCAGGAGACACCGACTACATTCTATGAGAAATTCACGTGGGCACTTGCGGGAACCATTCCGGTACTGAGTCGTTGGTTAACAAAATCTTCTGAATTGGATACTATTGGGTCGATATGGAAAAAGACACTTAAATAATTTTTGAAAAAGATACAAATGTCAAAGGTATGCATTGATGGTGCACCAGGCCGGCGAGCAACTCTATCCCTATGTCCGTTCATGAAATGGGGGATGGAAATAGTTGTCTCCCTACCATCGACCCTTGGTAAAGCTAAATTCATTTTGTTTATGGCTGATTTTTCTTATAAGTGGGTTAAAGCACATGCATTCAACAAAGTCAGAGAAAAAGAAGTCCTAGACTTTATGTGAGACCACATTATATGCCGATTCCGAATGCCTGTCGAGATCGTATGCGATAATGGAAAATAATTAGTCAGCAGAAAGTGACAAAGTTTTTCAAAGATCACAAAATAAAAAGGATCTTGTCAATGCTGTGTCGTCTCAATGGGAACGGACAGGCCAAATCGACAAACAAGACAATCACCCAAAATCTGAAGAAAAATTAAAATGAGCCAAAAAATAATGTAGAGAAATATTACTCGGGGTCCTTTTGGTATATCGAACAATGTCGAAATCTAGTATGGGGTTCTCTTTAGTCTATGGTGATGAAGCTCTGATCCCAGTCAAAGTCGGGGAACGTAGCTTTAAGTTTCGGTATGCAACAGAAAAGTCGAATCGTGAGGCTATGAATACGAGCATGGAATTTCTAGATGAAACACGGGAAGCCGACCTCGTTCAATTGGCCGCATATAAACAATGGATCGAAAGGTATTACAATCGAAGAGCCAATCATCAACACTTTAAAATTGGGGACTTATTTTTGAGAAAAGGTCACGCTCTGTACGGGAGACCCAAACGAAGGAAAACTTGGACCAAATTGAGAAAGACCATACCAGGTCCTCGATATCATTGGAAAAGAATCCTACAAACTTGGCATAATGGACGGCGAGCAATTACCAAACAACTTGAACGTATCATTCCTCAAAATATATTACTACTAAGGTACAACTTTCTGCATTTTTATTTTTATTTTATAGTAACCAATTGTAGGTGTTCCATCGCATGCATCGAGAAATTATTTACATAAAAATCCTAAGATTTGAAAGTACGTGTTGCACTTTTTTTCCCTTTGAACGGGTTTTGTCCCAAATGGATTTTTCTGACGGGGTTTTTAGTGAGAAAACCATTATCTGTGCTACCTTGAGGCGATTCAACATGATCCTAGGCTTATTTACAATTAACCTCAAATACTGGGGGCCTCACCCTTGAATGATAACCTTTTTACAAGGAAGGTACTTCATGTCAACAAGGTCTCGATGGGTAAAAATTTGTAAGGGCCAAAAGGTCAAATGAATCGTGAACATGTAGATTACACTAGCCTTAATGAAAAACATGTACTCATATATAATCTATTGAGAGAAGTATTTTTCCTTGCCAAATATATCATGCCTTAGAGAAAATTTTACTTTATAATTTCTTACTTTTGGTCTGTTGTGGAAACAGACTTAAGGGTTGATCACAACTAACGTTCGAATAGCATACCCGATACTCGGGGACAACCGTCCAAAAAATCAATGTAATCGAACAACGGAAATCATCAAGTATGTGAGAAAAGGATTACCATAATTTTTGGCCTCCCATCGACCCCTTGCCAAATCACACCACGAGCACTCAACGTATGAGGAGGTCGAAGCTCTTTTTCAAACCCAGCTCTCAAGGTTAGGAATTTCACCGGGCATCCTAGAGACCGCCACATCATAAAAAGGAATCTAGATGAGAAGAAGCAAAGAAAACGAAACAATAAATAGAAGCTAAAAGTATGATTGTACTTACGCTCTATATTCCACTCTCGGGAAATGACATTTTCTCACTAGAGACTAGGTCAGGAGTCTTCACTCGAACGAACCTTCCCATCCACCCTCGATCCTTGTCCTCATCTATACTCGAAACAAAACCTTGGTGGTGCAGCATTGGAGTTTTATTAACCTGCCTCGAAAGAGATCGTGGCTATACAACCTGATGAGATTGTCGAGGGTGAGAGGCATTCCTTTGGATTTGTTCTCAAAGAATTGGATAAGAGTGACTAATATTCAAAAAGAAGGACGGATCTGACCAAGGGTTATTTGATATTGGCAGCAAAAATCGTTAATGACAGGATCGATAGGGCTCAGGGTGAAAGGGTAAGTGTAAACACTTAGAAACCCTTCCACATGTGTAGTAATATCTTCTTCGGGGGCCGGAATCACATGTAAAACCCCTTGAGAAATCGCCCTCGAGCGAGCTCCAAATCATATTTTTCCTAGTTTTAATTTCAAATCATCGTTTCTTCCCTTTTTTTGACCAGCGAATCCACTTCTGCGGTTGAATTACCGCACATGTAATCTTGCACTTGCGAAAAGGCATCGCAAGTGCAAAAAATCACTTAATTGGATGGGTCCGTATCTGCAGCCTTTTGGCCGCATATGCAGTACCACATTTGCGGTCACTCAACCGCACCTGCGCTCCTGGATCATGGGCTAATCCACTTCTGCGTTCACCAAGCCGCTTCTGCGGCACCATGCGGTCCCACACACACATGTGCAGTTATGACACGTTCAACATTCAGATTATTGCCTAAGTCCCAAATCAACTTCCCTTAAGCACCCGAAGCTCACCCGAGCAACCAGGCATGCGAAGCAATCCTAAAATATCATACGAACTTATTCCAACCCTCGGCTCAGTTCAAACAACGCTAAAACCATAAATCACTCTTAAATCCAAGCCTAAGGATTTTCAAAACCTCCAATTTTCACTTTCGATCAAAAAGCCTATCAAACCTCGTCCGAATTACTTGAAATTTTGCACACGCGTCTCAAAATACACAACGGACCTAGACTAAGTGAAATTCCATTCCGACCCCGATATCAAAATCTCACTATCGAATCACAAACTTCAAAAATTAGACTTTCGGCATTTCAAGTCTAAAGACTGCTTTCGTGAAGTTAATTAGATTGGATCGAGACAAAGATAGAAAGAGATATATCTTAATTTCTCGTAAGGTTGTTTTAATAAGGATTCGATCTGGTCAAGCTATTTTCCTTATGATTTTGCACTTTTTTCGGTTAATAAGTGAACAACCTTGAGCTAGATTAAAATTTGAAACCAAATAATTGTAAAGCTACAAATGAGACTTTTTACTATTACGCTTGACATTATTGCAAAGTGTTATAAAGAATGGAATGGAATTGAAAACAAAAGAGAAGAACTTCTCACTTTTGCTATAATCCATCGACATATTTTTGTCGTAATTTATGTTAGATATAATGACTGTCAGAGAATATAACCAAAACCAAAAATATGTAATAGAGTCATGACTTCTATCACGGTGAGTATGCGCAATTTCGAGTTTTCGCTGAAAGGAATTTTCTAATATTTAATTAAGGAAATTATTGAAAATGCTCAAACAGTTTCATAGAGTAACAAGACATATGTAATGAGTCACAACTAGAAAGAACACTAAGACGACTTTGTTAGAATATAAGTCAACCCTCCGGTTTATGAAGCATTTTAGTCAAAGAAAAAAAAACATAACTATCACTTTGATTAAGGAAAAACACAACGATATTAACAAAAGTTCCAAAATTTATTTATTAATAAGCAAAGGACGATTTTGAATATTATAGGACCAAGAAAAGACCAAATGCATGAAATAGTAGGATGAAAAGTACCTTTGGTTATCCACTATTTTTTAGTGAGCAGGTGGACTTTTGTTCCTTTTCTAACAAGGGATTGACTATCAACAACCATATGGCAAATATTTAATTACCGTACCATTAAATATTTATTACCACTAAATAAAGTTCTAGCACTAGGTAGATATAATGGAATAAAGAAACAAATTTCGATTTAACTTATATACCTTAAGAGTTTAATATTTTTTTGGTTGTGAGTTCTTTTTAATATATTGTGGCAGGTTTAGAGGCGGATTTAGGATTTCATGAGGATGGATGCATCATTATCCGACCAACGTTTGATTTGGTTCTCTAAGACTTACCTTGGAGAACTATCAATAATAATATCATTATTTATAGTTACAAGTATTAAACCCAATATTTACTTCAAGGATTTTACCACCTATAGAATATGTTAGTACCCTAGTTATAACATATAAATATCATTTTAAAATTTTACATTATATAAATACCTTTTTTAATTTATAGCAAAAAGTTAAATTTAATACCATCCTATAATTAAGCATTAATATATGCTACAAATATTTTTCTCTCTCATTATTTTATTTTTCTCTCACCCAATTATCATCTTTTCTCTTTCTTCTTCAATACAGTTTTCCATCTTCTCCCACAAACACTCTTTTCATACACCTTCTAATCCTTCTCCGCCAGTAACATAATAAATTTCCGTCATTTTCGCACCAAATCGTCACGCCATTTCCAGATGTATACTGTTGTATTCAGATGTATGGTTCTTTAATTTCATATGTTTTCGGCTACAGTGAATTAAATTGAAGTTTATTAGTAACATATACTCAACTCTATTCATAACTTGTATTCAACTTCATTAAACGATCGAATGAGTTGTATTCATCAAATGTCAGTTTAATTCAACGTTGACAATCATATGAACTAATTTGTATTCAAATGTATTATAGTTTATTTTTCTAATTTTTGTACGCATTTGTAAGTCAACTTTTTTTTTTTTTGAATAGGTTTACATAAGTATTTCCAATCACATTTAACTATTTTAATTACAGTTCTATTGGGATGTATTTAATTACATGTATTCAGGTGTAAAGAATCTGTGTCGATCGATAGACGGAAAAGCAAATATTGTATCTTTAAGTTAGTTAACTAAAATTAGGGAAATCAACTTTGTTTTGATTTCCTTCCATTTTTATCTTCTTCAACGTCTCATAAAATGCGCAGATACATTACTTTTTTACGCTAAATACAGATTAATACATCTTAATACAGATTCAGTTTTACTGCAATCCCTGTTTGTGCGGCGTCATTTCATGTTGTATTATTGAATACAATACATTTAATACATTATATACATCGTCAATTACCGTAAAACATATATATACCATGTAATATAGGAAAGGATTTCTATTTATTGCTAATTAGGGCTTAAAGAATGTGCTTTGTGAAAAATTCTCTATTTAGTTCAAGGATATATCAAAGGGTGAACCCAAAAACAGAAGAATGCATGACAAAAAAAGAAAAGAAAAGAAAAGAAAGATAGGGCATGGAATTTGAACATAATAGAAAAGAACAAAAAAGGAAATAGAAAAATGGGCGAGAGATAGAAGATAAGGAAATGGATTCAAACACTAGAGCTAAGGGTCAATGGTGTACAAAGCTACCACTCCATCAAATGCTCTTTTGACCATGGAAACCCATGTGAAAAATTAAGTATTTTATCCGAAAAATATCCATGTGATACACAGCCTAAGGAGGAGAACATGGGTGTACGTGCCCCACGCCCCTCCACATAGATCCGCCTCTGGGCAGGTTATATGCATAATTTTTGAATACTAATCTCTATTACTATATTAAATAATTATCTATCAGTTGCTGTATAGCATAAAAATTTCATACTCGGTTAATATATAAAAGTTAAACTCTTTAAATTTTGATAAATTAGTTCTTACAAGTAATGTACTACTCTTAATAGATTTTGTACTTTTAAATAAACAAAAGTAAAACCAATTGATTAAAGTCAAGATCTTGGTGGTGCTAGTCAAAATCAAATTAATTGTGAGCTCAGTTGATCCCTTTTCACTCAATAAATAAGGAGAGAAGCAAAGGAAAGGTCATCACCTAATCCACTCCTTTTTAAATGATCAAATGATCAAGGGAACTTCTTAGGTGAAGAAATGTATGTACAAAGTTATATATCAGAATAATTGAGAAAGATAGTTGGAGCAGAAATGCCGATCCTAGCAATTTATATGCATATAATATAATATAATATAATATAATGTGGTACAAAGGATGTGAATAACGTTTTTGCATATTATGTGACCGTAATCTCTTTTTTTTTTTTTTTAAGGTCAATTTAACTGATTTTAGATTTTAAATAAGACAATTAACTTAAACTCTAAATAAATAATTTAACATAAAATAATTATATAGAAAGAGCTATGAGCTTTAACCTTCTTAGATTTAAATGTCACAATGTTGTACGTATAAAAGTTTCATTGGGAGGTTTATTTCTTTCGGACGAAAAAGGTAAAAATAGCACGGGTTAGTCAATTTTTTGGATTGAAAATTGTAAAATCGACTGCGTTTGTAAAGTCATTGACAAATAGACACTATTTTGCTGCAACATGAAAAGTTTCAGCATTATATACTGGAGATTGGAGCGCATATATATGAACTTCCAGTATATTATGCTGAAACTTCATTATATTATGCTGGAACTTTAGTATATTATACTGGAATATTTTCCGTATTTTGGACGGTGTTTTTGTCAAATTTATCTTTATATGAAAGATAGCTAAATTTCGATTACTTTTATAACTATAAGTATTTTTTAATTACTACTAATAAATTTAACTATTTTTCCTTTTAAATTTCACCCAAACAAAGTAATTTTTTTTCGATCTTGAAAAAGAGATTGGGCTGAAGTGTTAGGGCCAAGATCTACAGTTAAGCAAAGGTCCATCAACAAGCCTTAATTGATGGCCCACTATTACACTTTGTTGATCTGGACTGAGCCTTAGAAAGTTTTAAAATTTTGAAAATTTTACCACATATAGAATATGTTAGTACCATATTTATAACATATAAATATCTTTTTAAGATTTTACATAATATAATAATCTTTTTTATTTTGTAGCAAAAATTTTAAATTTAATACTTTCCTATATTTAAGCTTTATTAGATGGTACAAAATATTTTTCTCTCACCAATTTATGGTATAACTCCCGTTTTTTGTGAAATGACGCCGCTTAATACACCTAAATACAGATTCACCTTCCCATGATTTGCGCTGAAACGTTACTTTTTTCCCGCTTAATACAGCTTAATGCACAGGAATCCCTGTTTGTGCGGCGTCATTTCATGTTGTATTATTGAATACAATTCGTTTAATATACTATATACATCATAAAATAACGTAAAACATATCTATATCACGTAATATAAGAAAGAATTTTTATTTATTACTAATTAAGTATTAATAAATGCCTTTTGTGAAAAATTCTCAAAAATTTTCATGAGGCACTCATGATTTTGCACGACTTTTGCACCACCTATTGAATTTGTACTCACTTTTTAATTTTTTTAATTAATAACTCAATTTTGGATAAGTTCATATAGATAAACTTTTCTGTTGTACTTTACTATTGTTTTCTTCGTCGTTATGCTTAAAGTTTCTTTTTTTTTTAGTTGCAAACGGGGTTTGATACATTTGTTGTTGTTTGACAAACTGGTAATTGAGATTTATTTTTTATGATATTTAAAAGTTATATTTAAAATTTGAGTTTATTTGGAATATATTTAGACATTGAATTGTGTATTGGATTGTTGAAATTTGATGAACAAGTATATGCTTTAGAATTTAAGATCTGAAATCAAAAGTTACATTCAATAGGTTGAACTATTTAAGAATCATATTTCTGAAGTTGCATTTGAAAGACAGAAGAACTTCATATTTGATTTCTAAATTTTGATTGAAGAGATTGAATTACATCGGATTAGAATTTCTGAAGTTATATTTGAAAAATTTAATAACTTCAAATTTGATTTCTGAAATTGTATTGAAGAGATAGAACTACTTTAGATCCGAGTGGGTAAATTTTGCAAAATCTTATACAATGTGGGTATAACTCCAATGATGGCTCTAGAAGTGGGTTCATATGAAAACGCCTCTAAAAATTGAAGGGTTATTTGTACAAATAAGATTATTTCGTTTCACCAATAAAAAAAATCTTAAAAATTAACCTCCGAACAAAATTTTGAAGCAAGTAATGGTGATCCTTAGAAATTTCTGACGGTTTACAATTTATTTATTTATTTTTTTTTTTTTTTGCAATTGGCCAATAATTTAATTATGAGGATAATCATAATTTTACAAGTTATTATTATCATCGCAAAGTTTGACGGTTTCCACAATTTTGGTGCAAGTGACCATAAAAATTTAACAGTTTTCATAATTTTGGTGTAATTGAATATAAAATTTTGATTGTCGCCATAATTATTGTGCAAAAATATAATATGTCATCATAATAGGGCCTAAAATTCTGACGGTTGCCATAACTGCTATTCAAAAAATTCACCATCAGTTTTGCTTCAAATAAATCTAATCAACACCAAATGACTCCAAATTTAAATTTCACAAAAAAAAAGAAAAAGAAAAGACTCCAAATTTAATATACACCTTCTAACATCAGTTTCAATAATTTCTATCGGTTAAGATCAACTTAATCCTTCGGGAATTAATGCACTCACTTTGTTGTCTTCAACAAGTTTCTTTCAAGTTCAACAAAACTAAATGATGCTATTTTTTATATTTACCAACCAAAAAAAAAACTAAATAATTAAAGATAGGCAATATAAGCTCAACAGAAAATTATCTACTCAATTTTAACCAAAAATAAGTAATGGTCTTGACTTTTCTATGCCAGATATTTGATTGTTTTAAAATTTTAAATGTGTGCTCAATTTATTGGAAGAAGAAGAAGACAGTCAGACAAGAGGCTAAATCTTTTTAGAGTTTCTTAATTGATTAAAATAAAAACGGAAAAGGTCCAAATACATCACTATACTTTGTGAAAAGGGTCAAATATACCTCTCGTTAAAAGTTTGGCTCATATCCAACCTTGCTGTTACACTATTGGCCCGGATACCCCCTGAACTTTAAACGGAGCCAAATACCCCCTGGACTTTACGATAAGGTCTATATATAACCCTCGTTTTTTTAAAAAAATATTTTTATTTTGTAAAAATATATTTGGAAAAACTGAAAATATTTTGTTGAAAATAATTTCTTCAGTTCTTAAAAAACGAAAATATTTTGTTAAAAAATAATTTTTTTCTGTTTTTAGAAAAAACATTTACAAATTTGTTTTTCCAGTTTTTCCCGTTTTAAAAAAAAAAACCCTTTAAAAAACTGAAAAATGAAGAAAAAAATATTTTTCACAAGCGAAAATAATTTGTTGAAAATATTTTATTCAACTTTTAAAAAATAAAAATATTTTGTTAAAAACTGAAAATGTTCTAATTCCTCTGTTTTTATATTTTTTTTTCCAGTTTTTACAATAAAAAATATTTTGTCAAAAAAATAATTTTTGCAATTTGTTTAAAGTTTCACAAAACGAAATGTCTTTTTCTTTTGGAAATGTTCTAATTTCTTTTTGTAAAACTTTAAAAAAATTGCAAAAATCATTTTTTTAACAAAATCATTTTTGTGTAAGAACATAAAAGCAGAGGAATTAAAACATTTTTAGTTTGTCCAAAAATATTTTTATTTTTTAAAAACTAAATAAAATATTTTCAACAAATTATTTTCGCTTTTGAAAAATAAATTTTTTCTTCATTATTTAATTTTTTTAAAACTTTTTTTTGTAAAAATTGGTAAAACAAATTTGTAAAAACTATTTTTTTGTTGTAAAAAAGGAAAAAAATTATTTTTTAATAAAATATTTGTCATTTTTTAAGAACTGAAGAAATTATTTTCAACAAATAATTTTCAGTTTTTACAGAAATTTTTTTTTTCAAAAAACAAGGGTTATATATAGACCTTATCGTAAAGTCTAGGGGGTATCCGGGCCAATAATGTAACGGCAAGGTTGGATATGAGCCAAACATTTAACGAGAGGCATATTTGGCCCTTTTCGCAAAGTATAGGAGGATATTTGTACCTTTTCGCAAAGTAAAGAGGTTTACCCAATGTAATTTCATAAAAATTAAAGTGAGTATTATGTAAGTCGAACACTGACCATCAACGACTCAACAACTTTTGAGCCTCATATCCGTTTTAAACTTTTGAGGCTCATATCCGTTTTAAACTTTTGAGTAACTTTTATATAAATCTTTATTGACAAAAGAATTAAAATATATATTTCATAAACAAACAGAAATACCACACGCAAGCTAATTCAAGAAAATATAATTCAACTTTCCACAATTAGTTTAAAATATTTAGCATGCACAATTCCACAAACTATTTCAGCATATGGCCAATTAAAAAAACATGAAAATATACAATGAATTATGCCTAGCCGTCTACGGAGTTGAGAAAAGGCAAGCCCCTTAAACTTGTGTAAACATGGACAAACCAAAGTAGTATGATGAGAATAAAATTGGAGTAGGTTTTTTGACTAATTCGTATAGGAGTTTGTCATCATCATAAAAGGAGAATTTGTTGAGCTAAATACAAATTATGTTTGGATAGTTAATGAACTTTGATGGGAACCAGGTTTCAGGATCAAGTCTGACATGTTGTACGAGTGACAAACGGGCAGGTCGAGTCGGATATAGTTTGTACTGAAAATGGATAATGAAAAAATAGATCAATTATCCGACCGGATCGGGCCCATATTTAATACGGAAATACGGGTTAACCGACGGATTTACCCATATTATCCATGACTTCTTGCATATGATCATTTTTTGGAGAATTCTTAGTTTCCCTAACTTGAAGAACCTTCAATTTGAGGTTTTACAAGCGTAAATATTAGACCCATTGGTAACCTATGGTTATACTTTTTCTAAATGGATAATATGGTTGTTATCCACATTTGACCCATTTTTTAATGGATAATATGGGTGATTAACTATTTTAGTTTAACCATTTTGCCAGCCCTAGTTGCAAAATTATTACGCAGATGAGAAAAGATGAGAAAGTTGAATGTCAAAAGAACTAAGTTTGCAGCAGACCAGCTGGAGAAAGCAAGTCAGACACGAAAGACTAGGATTCCCACGCGAGTAGGGATTTCTAGAAGATATTATCTATGTCTAAAAAGAAATACGCTTCGGGGAGGATTCCGTGCAATAAAAGAAATATAATTGGCAATTACTGAGAAGCAAGAAGTTGCAAGATGGAGTGAAATAAGGACGCCAAGCCTAAATGGGAGCGGATTTCCTTATTGAAATATTCTTAGTTTTGGAGCATTAATTGATGAAGAATTTCGGCCAACCTTGCATCTAGAAAAGAATACCTTTTTTCCACAATTCAAGTGGACTATACTTTTAACTTTATCAACTGAAGCAATAAGGTACTTCTAAATATTCAACTCAATCAACACAAGAACAGGTTCTTGAAGATGAAGCTCCTTGAGTTCTTTGGTTATTAGGTCGATTCTTTTCTTCTGAATTGTAACCTATCTGCTTTCAGAAATGTGTAATAATATGTTATTGTTGAGACATTATTTTGTTAGCTTTCTAGGATAGAGATAGTTTGAGGTTGCTACAATTAGTTTTATTATAGAAGTTAGGGTACTAGAGTTAGTCGTATTGGTTGTTTAGTTTCAACCTAAAAAAGCTCTTTGGAGTTAGTTGAGACTTGAGAAAAATTCTACTGGGTAGGCCGTGATTTTTAATTCCCTTAAAAAAGGAGATTTTTCTACGTGAAAATCTCTGTATTGGTTACTTTATTGTAATTATTATGGTTCGTGTCTGCTTAAAGTTCAAAGAGCCCAGTTCTTTGAAAAAGCAAAAATCAAACAATACACAATTCAACCACCCTTTTTGTGTCTAAGTATCGTCTAAATGACAATTAGTATTAGAGCAGGTTCTTTCATAAGAGACTTACACCTTGAATGGATCCAGAATGGCTACACCACCGGATGCGCAAGAAAGATAATCAACCGTTAGACCACTACTGTTCTATAAATGATACTATGAATGGAGGAAGGAAATGATGAATGATTTCCTAAAAGGAGAATACCTAGAACACTAGGACAATGTTGATAAGGGACCAAAGATCCCAATGTGGTTTGATGATAAGGGTGTCCTTGCTGTACCAAAGACAAGAGAAAAAATACTTTGAAGAAGATATTTATGGATTTCAAAAGAATGCCAAAGCTAAGAATATTTTGATTTGTGGAATTACACCTGATGAATATAATAGAATCTGTGCATGCAAATGGAATGCACTGTAGTGTGCTCATGAAGGTACCATTCAAGTGAAGCAGTTAAATGATTGACATGCTAACTAGGAAATATGAACTGTTTAAGATGAAAGAGAAAGAAATTATCCTGGAAATACAATTAGACTCACTGCCATTATCAATAGATTAATATCTCTTATGGAAGTTATTCCTCGTAACAAGATTTTGAGGAAAATTCTGAGTATACTGCCCCCATCATGGGACATAGTGAATGCAATCACTGAAGCTGGGAATCTAAATGTAGTGATCTGATTGAAAATCTGGAGACCTATAAGCTAAAACTTAATTACGACCATTTGGACCGACAAGCTTATGAACCCTGCAAAACCAAGAACCCACTGCTCAGACCACCCACAAACAGGACACTGAAGAAGATAGTTTGTCACTGCTAACTTGATGTTTCCAGCAAGCAATAAGGAAATGTGGTTTCCTAAAGAAAGGTAGCTCATCAAAATTCAAGTATGCATAAAAGAACAATAATAATAACAACACTGATGGTTGCTACACGTGTGGAAAGAAAGACTACTTCATCAAAAACTACCTCCTTAGAACTATTCGATAAGCGAAAGAAATAGAAAAAAGATCGGGTTCTAGATGGAGAATAAGAAATAAGAAAATAGACGACTTTGTGAAAAGAGCCATGAATGTCATTCAGTAATCCTCAACCGATGAGTATTATAATGATGATAAAATTTAAGATGATAATAAGTTATTCATGGCCAAATAGAATATCGACTCAAAATTAGAAGATCTCCAGGCACAGATGAAAAAATCAGACTCTGATGCCGACGAGAATAAAGAACTTGAGGTAAGCTTCAAGACATCAAGGACAAAATTTATACTTACTCTAAAAATAGACTGATTTCTATGTCAACTTTCTTAATTGATTCATACCTAAAGAGTTCTAACGAAATGGAACAATAATAATTGATTATGCATCACTAAAATTTGAACACAAAGATCCAGAAATAAGTAGAGAAAATTTTGGGGTCTTTGTAGTAGACCTCAAGGATCATATTCTTGTGTTAGTATATAAAAAGACTCCCTTAAAAATTGAGAATAAGAAATTATTAAATGCACCAAATAAAAGTAAAAACCCAGCTATTGACGTTCAGGAGAAACTGAAAGTGAACTAAAGAATGCCAATAACAAACTTCCATTTGAATATGAAAAATATAAGATACTTCAAGAAAACCTAAATAAGGCCAAAGTTAAATTGGAAAAGATCTTGAAATGGACCAGTTTTTCCCAGATAGTATTCAAGATGCATGAAAACCACAGTTGCAAAAAAAAAGGGTATAGGACATACTAAGGCAAAAACTCCATACAATATAGATAGGAAATATGTAGACATTCCTGACATTCGTCTTTGCACTCATTATAAAAATAATGGACACTTCAAAAAAAACATGCCCATTCAAAATCCAAGAAGGCCTACAAATTATTACATATGTTGAGAAAAGGAAAATAGTAAAACTCGATCCTTCACAGAAGGTTAATAAACAGTAAGGGTGGACTAAAAAGAATGTTATAGGAACCTCAAAAAAGTGACCCAAGCTTGTTTGAGTTCTTAAAACTTACCCATGAATGTTTTTACAGGTCTTAGTGAGAGGAATCAAAAAATGGTGGTATGTTGATAGTTCTTGCTCCCAACATATGATTGAAAACAAAAGTAATTTTTTCTCACTAAGAGCCTATCAAGGAGGGAGTGTGGGCTTTGAAAGGACAAAAAGGGAAAATATTCGGTAATAGATAAGATTGGTAAGTCAAACTATTATATTATAGATAATATGTATTATGTCAAAGGATTTTTGCACAACTTATTTGGTAAGTCTCAAATTTGTGACAAAGGGAAACCAGGTTCTTTGTCACGACCCTAGTTCACCAATTGTGAACATGTCATGACGGCACTCAATCCCCGCGACTAGGTAAGCCTAATACATTGCGGAATATACAAGTTATGAACTATAAATAAGAAATAACGGAAAGACGATATAATTAAGAATGTACTCCGTGCCGCTTGGCACAAACACTCGTCAACACGCTGTATAAAAATACCACCAAGACCCGGAATCCCACGGGTAACACAGACTAAAAGAAATACAACTGTGGCTCTATGTGTAAAGAGTATCTAAAACAACAAAATGAAGGAAAAACATATACTAGAACTATCAGAATAGAAGGAGGGCCTCCGGATCCGCAGACGTAGCAGATCATACCTCGAGGTCTCTAAATGTGCTGCTGAATCACCTAAGATGAGCCTGTCCTGATGTACCTGGATCTGCACAACAAAAGTGTGTAGAAGAGTAGCATGAGTACACCACGGCGGTACTCGGTAAGTGCCAAGCCTAACCTCGATGGAGTAGTGACGAGGAAGGTCAGGGCCCTACTGAGAGAAACAATAACAAAATGATAATAACAATAATAAATAATTTTAAATATAATAATTCTGGAATAACAACAATAAAGTGACAACTGCAACCGTCTACAATTAACTAACAATAAGTAACAAAACTCAATTAACAAGTCCAGGACATGTGGGAATTTAACCCACAGTCCCATTCTAAAATCAACAATCCAGGAGCTACGGAAATTTTACCCGCAGTCCCGATAACAGTACCTCTAGGTCTCCGGGAATAGAACCTGCAACCCGTGTCTCAATGATCTCAGGATCTCCGGGAATCGAACCCGCAGTCCATATCTCAACAATATATCAATATCTCGGGATCTCCGGGAATCGAACCCGTAGTCCATATCTCAATAATGTATCAATAACTCCGGATCTCCGGGAATCGAACCCGTAGTCCATATCTCAATAATGTATCAATAACTTTGGATCTCCGGGAATCGAATCCGCAGTCCATATCTCAATAATGTATCAATAACTCCGGATCTCCGGGAATCGAACCCGCAATCCACAAGCAATATCACTCCGGGTCTCTGGGAATCGAACCCACAGCCCTGGGATCTCCGGGAATTGAACCCGCAGTCCACCAACACAACAAATAAAGAAAACACACAGAGAGAATATAATATGCTTAACTACAACTTCACCGAAACTAGTGCCAACAATTATCAAGAAGTTCAAGTAAGACGATTAGGCAATTAGACAGTTAAATCCTAGCTAATCATGCTTTTCTAACTAATACCGGGTAAAAGTAACGATTTAATCAGCTAAGAGCAGGAATATCACTAATCGGACAATTCAAGTAAAGTGTGTGTTACAACAACCAGTGCA
The DNA here is from genome assembly GCA_032618575.1 of Nicotiana noctiflora. Taxonomy (NCBI): domain Eukaryota; kingdom Viridiplantae; phylum Streptophyta; class Magnoliopsida; order Solanales; family Solanaceae; genus Nicotiana; species Nicotiana noctiflora. Next base: position 416,177 of record JASVEL010013629.1, on the reverse strand, counting down.
TGTACACGCCCGTCACCTCGCGTACAAGGCATTTAAACTATCACATAATATCCTAGGGGTGAAAGTTCCCCCACACGAGGTTAAACAAGCCACTTACCTCGACTCCGGTACAAAACCGCTAAGAGACAACTCTCTTGCCGCGAATGTCGGCCTCCACAGGTGTAGTATCTGATAAAAATCAATAGAATCACATCAAAATAGGCCAATTGGGCATTACCCAACCAAAACAATTCAAAATACACCAAAACCCACAAGTTGCCAAAACTCGACTTTCGGTACGCTTCTCGAAAAATTATGAAAGTTATATATTCGGAACCCCCGTCTCAATACGAGTCTAAGCATATAAAGTTTACTAAATTCGGACTCCATTTGCTCATTCAAACCCTTGATTTTCTAAAGTTCAAGCCTAGGGTGAAATCCCCCATTAAATACCCCAAATTCCTTCATTTTCATGAAAAACTTGCATAATATTATCAACAAAAATCATAATTTGAGTCCATAATTGATTACCTAAATAAACCCCTCGAATTCTCCTTCAAAATCGCCCAAATCGCCCCTTAAGCCGAGCCCTCAATGAATGAAATGTTTCTGAAATTTCTAACTTCTGGTATAATTAAACCCTCTGCGATTTTTGCTTCTGCGGACTATTTTCCGCTTCTGCGGAACCGCTTCCGCGATAATTTGTCGCTTCTGCGAATCCCCAAGCCTGGCTGGCCCAATCCGCTTCTACGAGCCCAGGGCGCTTCCACGAGGCAGCTCATGCGGACAAACATCCTCTCCTGCGAATAGGAGTCCGCTTCTACGGACTCGCTTAAGCGAGAAGCCATACGCTTCTGCCGATCCTTCACCTAGGGACCCAATTCGCTTCTGCGGTCAAGACTTCCGCACCCGCGATAGCGCCTTAGCAGACAAGAGTCTGCTCTTGCGAACCATTCCGCCTCCGCGCTCCAAATTCCGCTTCAACGGACTCGCCTCTGCGGTTCCATTTCCGTAGGGGCGAAAACAACAGAACCAGCACCAAAACCTGCAATTTTCCATGTTTTCTCCCATTTAACCATCCGAAATCACCCTGAGGCCCCTGGGACCTCATCCAAACACACCAACAAATCCTAATACCTTATTCGAACTTGTTCCAATCCTCAAAACACATCTAACAACATCAAAACTGATTCACATCGAATTCAAGCCTAAATTTCTTGAAACTTTCCGAATTACACATTCGATCTAAAACCCGACCAAACGACGTCCGAATGACCTAAACATTTGCGAACATATCCAAAATCACATAACGAAACTACAGAAATTGTCGGAATTCCATTCCGATCCCCGATTCAAAACCTCACCTATCGTTCGGATTTGCCAAAATTTCAAACTTCGGCATTTCAAGCCTAATTGAGCTACAGACATCCAAAATACATTCCGAACGCGCTCCCAACCCCGAAATCACCTAACGAAGCATCGGATTTCCGTTCCGAGGTCGTCTTAACACTGTTCCGACTACGGGCCATTTTCTAACTATAAAGCTTCTATTTAGGGACTAAGTGTCCCAAAACACTCCGAATTCCAGAACCGACCCTCCCGGCAAACCACAATAGCAGAAATGAACTTAGGGGAACAGTTAAACTGAGGATCGGGGGGTAATTTTCTAAAACGAGCGGCCGGGTCGTTACATACTTCTTACTAAGAGGTGTAGGGTGACCAATGAAAACTCTGATAACATGATTCTCAAAAGCAAAAGGTACAAAAATATTTATAAAGGTGACATCATATTTTTCCCCGAAATTGAACTCTCATGTCTTAGTGGACTAGATACTGACTCATTTATGTGTCACAAAAGACTAGGACATGTTAGCTTCATTATGCTAAACATGCTAATTTCTAAGGACCAGGTCCTCGGGCTGCCAACAACGGGATCGTGATGATGCCTAGCATTTACTTTCTAGGCAAGCCAACGTTAGCTAAAAAATTAACCAATTTCAATAATTTTAAAACCAAAATATTAATAAGTAACAACAAGAATACTCCAAATACATATGATGACTACATGAATAGTAGTCTAAATTAATCCCAAAAATCCGGAGTCACGAGTGCATAAGCATTTAAAATGCTACAATTATGGTCTGAAGTGAAATATAATTGTCTGAAAATAGAAGGGTACTTCAAGGACTGCGACCTTTATGCAGATCTATCTCAAATCTTCTATGTGAATCGAATCCAAGCAATCTCTTCTATTTGTCGTTAGGACCAACACTGAGATATGCACAAAAAGTACAGAAATGTGTATGAGTATAATTTACCATTTACTCTATAAGTGTCAAGCCTAAACTCAATGAAGTAGTGACAAAGTTATGACAAGAAGCTCACAATAAGCTTATTTGAAAATAATAAAAGACAATGGAGATAGAGATAAAGCAAGTAAACTACTAAGTACGGGATCTGAAGGTTAACATACAAAGGGTCCAAGAATAACATCATCTTGTGACCTTATATCACAATACAAAAATAGAGTGTTATAGCTACAAAAAATTACAATCTGTTGTGGCATGCAATCCAATCCTAATATTAAATCAATACATACTGCAACGTGCAATCCGTTCCCATTATCAATTTATTTTAATATTGTTGTGATGCGCAACCCATTGCTAATATCAACTCATTAGCATGAACAACTCAGCACAACCAAATTTCGTAATCTCGGCACAAAAGGAAACAAAACGCGTAGAACATCAACAAACTACCAGTACAAACCGAGAATAACAAATACGTTATGTTCACAAACCTCAACAATTCATTAATACAAGAAAATCTAAAGGACTCCCACAACCAGACACAATATAATAAAGTGAAACATGTAAGTTAGAGACAATAGAGGCAAGTACATGCATGAAATAATAAAGATATGCAACTAATATAAGTAGGAACAAATAACAGGTAAGCAGGCATCGATTGAAGAATGAGTAAATCAAAGTGTGGAACAACTAACTCACAGATAACAGATAAGGCATGAATAACAAATATGGATGTCAAGCCTCTAAACAAACCAAATCTAGTCAAGTATCACTCAAACAATTCAAAATAACCTTTATAAACTACTTATAAATGAAAATGATTCAATTTTGATGAGTTTTGAAAAGTCGACAAAAGTTAAGTGGGGCCCATTTGGTCGAAATCCAAGATTCATGGAAAATGTATGATTTGTTTCGATATCCGACCTTAATTTGAGGTCTAAATCTTAATTTTATAAAATTCCTAAATTCTACCCAAAACCCCTAGTTTCTACTATGAAACTCGTATATTTGGTGTTAAAAATTCACAAAAAGTAATGGGGAATTGATGGAAAATGAATTATAGTAGCTTTCTAATTAATTTGGAGAGTCTAGAGTGTTTAGGGTTAATAATTGGTGTAAACTAACCTTAGTCTCAATTTTTTCTCTTTTACCCAACTGTAGACATCACAATTCTGAACTCTCGTTTGCAAATGCGATGTCCATAAATGCGACACATTGGTCGCAAATGCAATCAATGCATCAAGATTTTATAAGTCACAAATGCAATATTTTCCTCGTAATTGCGAATCTCCCAGCCATCCAAATGTGGTGCATGCTTCGCTAATGCGAAGCTAGCCTCACTAGGCACTGTGTCGTAAATGCGACTTGTGAGATCGAAAATGTGATCCTAGCTCAGTTTGCAATAGCAAAGTACTAGCTCCTAGCCCATTTTGTTATTTGTGAGCCTGGTATTGTGAATGTGAGGCTCGCAATTGTGATTTAGCTCTCACAAATTAGAGACCTGCAACAGGAAACCAACAATTACTGGACACTAGCACTTCGAATTCAGTTTTTAAAGTATATAAAACTCACCAAAGCCCCACGATATCCAAACCGAATATGCACATAAGCATAATAATATCATAAAAACTAGCTCACAATCTCAAATTATCAAAATAGCAACAAATAACAAGAATGAATCCTCAAAACTTAAGGATTTCAACTTAAAACTCAATTTACGCAATATTTCACATAATGCGCCGAAATGTGCTCAAGTAACCCCAAACCCAACCAAACATGTGTACAAGTCCAAAAATACCATGCGAACTTACTAGAATCGTCACAATATTGATATGAGATCGTTTACCAACAATATTGATCATGGTCAACCCCAACCTCATTTTAAGTCAAAACTCTCACTCTCTTTTAAATTTCACATAAAAGCTTTCCAAAAAGGAACATAGATCATGCACACAAATTAATAATCATCAAAATAAGCTATGAGAGGTCTTAAACACATAAAGATTAAGGCTAACACTCAAAACAACTTATTAGATTGACACGTTCTCCACCTCTAAAAGAAATGTTTGTCCTCGAACATAAAAATGTACATGTACGTGTAAAAAGGTGAGGGTGTTCTTCTTCACATATCGGATGGACTCGGACTCCTACATAGCCTACTCGATCGACAGACCTCTCTATTATACTTTCGCAGAGGGAAAACTCTTGGATCTTACTTTATAAACCTACCCATCTAGAATAGAAACTGTTCTTCGTCGTAGGTCTAGTTCTCATCAAAATGCACTGTTAGCCTTTATGAGTCCGCCAACCTATAGAGTAACTGATCCTCTATGAGACTAATGTGTAGAATGTAGTAAAGACTAAATGTAAAGAAGGCAAGATATTTCCTACGTGGAAAAATCCCACACAACTCGATAAAAAAACCATGACCTACACCTGTAGGCTTTTCAATTCACTAACTTGTAATCTACCTATTACAAGCCACTTTACAATACTTCCAATTGCAAAGGCTTCAAATTAACTTGTGATGCACTACCACAAGCCACTCTATAACTCTCCTAGTTACAGAGAATTTAACTTGTGACGACTACTAGTCACAACGTAAACTCTAAAGCTTATGAATTTTGTTTGTTCCTAAAACAGTGCTTCTATGAAAGCAAACTAGAAATTACAATGTAAAGCAATTAACAAGATTACAACTCAACTATGGACAAATAATCGACTTTCCTGGAAACTGATCCTTAGTGGAGTTGTCTTGTTGTTCTTGACGCACCACTGACTTCAATGCAAATCAATACTTCTTTTTTCTTGAGAGAACATCACTAAATGCACAAAGATATTTTTGGTAATCATTTATTATTTTTTATATATTATTTAGTTGTTAAAATAGGCTATTTAAAATCTGCCCCATTTAGTATTCAATTCTAGTCTTAAATTTAAACACAAAATACACCCAGCCCAATACCCATCTTTCTCAACCCAATACTCGGGCAAATCTTAGTCGTTGATCATTATGATCAACGGTTCAGATTAACTCTGTCACACCTCTTTTTACGCACCCGCAAGGATGCAAAGAGTTTTTCCAATTAAAGGACAATCGAGATGGGATTTATTTTAATTACTTCAGAGTCGCCACTTGGGAGATTTTATGGTGTCCCAAGTCACCGGTTAAATCCCGAATCGAGGAAAAGAATGACTCTATTTAACAGTCCGCGAACCGGAAATCCGGATAAGGAATTCTATTAACCCGGGAGAAGGTATTAGGCATTCCCGAATTCCGTGGTTCTAGCACGGTCGCTCAACTGGTCGTGTTTGGCTTTATCTATCTGCTTTTTACAATTATGTACTTAGTGCAAGTTAATACCCCTTTTACCACTTTTATTATTGGTTGTGATTTACGAAAAAGAGAGTTGCTCAAAAATATGCTTTCGAATCACGTCACATGAAATGCACCCGGATCCTCAACATATTTTCATTCAACATTTCGGGGTTTGGATTTGGGTCACATGAAATGCACACCCGTATTTAAAAAGGTAAAACTAAAATATGTGCCCGGATCGACTACTTATTTACACCGTTGAGAAAGGCGTGATATTCGTTAAGAAACGACGCATCTCGAAACCTAAGTATTTATATGTACATTTATGACGGCTATGTGATTAGTGTAACTATTGGGCGAGGCGTACCTTTGATTCAAATCTAAAGCGAATTACATCTCACTGTATCTTACTTAAGAGTTGATTCCAAATTACTTAAAACTTGCTACGAACCACATCGCATGAAATGCGCCCGTGGTTCATGACATGCTTTATTTACTCTTGCCCGAAATTGGGGTCGGGTCACATGAAATGCACCCCCGACTCTTTTAATCTAATTACGTCATTCCGTTGAGTAACAACTCCCTAGCTAATCTTGCTTTTAACATAAGGTCTATCATTTAACAGGTTTGGAGATTACACATGAATAGAGAAGATTGAACAAAGGTACAACAGACTAATTCGGGTTACGTGCATATCTAATGATAGTGTATCTTTGGTCTAGCTACATTTTCCGTAACAAAACTAGCAATACAAATTTAATTGAAGAATAACAGAATGTAATTAAACATAAGAACTATAAACGACTACATGTTTCAATAGACTTTATGCACAAGCTTCAAACTTCATTCTTTTCGTACCAAGGAATTACAATAACAGAGGTGTGTACCTGGAATGCGGAAGAACAAGGAAGAGTGAGCGACGGCAAAGCAGCAACAGCAACAAGAAACAGTAACAGGAGCAGCAATAATCAAAGACCAACAACCACCAACAGTAAACCAATAACAACAACAACCAGTGAACCAGCTACAACCCAACAACCAACAGTAATCGAATTTTATCAACCACTGAATCAGTGACTAAGACTTGAACCAAACAGCAATGAACAACCAGACAACAACAATAACCAGTGGCCACAAACTGGACCAGCAACACCACAGAGCACCACAAACAGCAACAAAATCCCAGGCAACAACACCACAGCACCAACCAGCAACACAACAGTGTAACAACAACAACAACCAGACCAGGCAGCAACAAAACAGTGTAACAACAACAACAATGTCTGCAACAACAACTAGTGGCAGCACTCCACTAAACCAACCAGCAACCCAAACGATGGACCAACAGCACCAAATCGACCCAGGCAGCAACACACATACAACACAACTAAGAACAAAAGCCCAGCACTACCAATAACACAAGAACAACACCCAACCAGCGACCAAATCTCAGACACTGGATCAAAACCACGAAACAGTCCAGACCAATGAAACAGTAGCTTCTTTTGTACCTTTGTATCTGTTTTCTCCCTAGCTATGACTATGATTTTGCTCTCCAGGTGTTCTACTTATCACACTCTATGTTTTTTTGCTCTCAAGGTACTGTTTTGCCCTACCAGATGCTCTCAAAATCAGTATGTATCTCTCAATGTATGAATATGCTACTGTTTTTGCTTCCAGGATGCTCTCAAGTCTGTCTCTATAATGTGTGTCTGTGTATCTAATGTGTGTGTATGAATGCCTACCAATGTATATGTTACTGTTTTTTTTGCTTCCCAGATGCTCTCAAGTCTGTCTATCAATATCTATCAAAAAAAATGTCCCCTTTATACATGTATGAATATGCCCTATTTATAGCTAACAGCCCCTCCAGACCATCTGCCCCTAATTAACTATCACCCTGCCCATGCTCTCAACTCTGCCAGACCCACTGTCCCTGAACTTCCACTACCCCTTGTCCATGTATGGACTTTATTAATTAACTATGGTTTCTACCCAGACAAAGCTAAGTGCCCTGCAGTGACAGCAGACTCCACTGTCCAGCTTCATGTGCAGGGCACCAGGGATATTTCAAAGATGCTAACACCTAATTTCTAGTCAGCTAATTCCCATCCTAAGTTCGGTTTCAATCAAACACTCCAATTCAATTCACAAGTGTTATTCACTGTCTGGGATATCAAACAAATCGACCTATGCAGCTAATCGACGACATTTAATCAACTACAACCTATAACAATGGTAACCAATCAATTATCCAAACAGTGATTCTGAAAGTCTCGGCAAAAAATGAAAACCAAATATTCGACGACGCCAAGCGAAACGAATAACTATCCTATGACGAACACATTCGAACAATTAACAGAATACAACTTGACCAAATAAAAGTCTTTGGGGGATGAAGAACAAAAACTGAAAAACTAAAGCACGAGGACAAAATTCAATTGATTAACAAATGGAATATGAAGAAATAAAGGAAGAAATACCATAAGAGAAGACCAACTCTGCATTTGAACGGACCCGGACCTGCCTTGGGTTCAATTCGAACTTGGGATTCAACTTGGACTTGGGTTCTTCGTTTTTGAGGCCAATGGACCTTAATTGAGATGTTTTCAATAATGAAAACATCCCAATTAAGGTCTATTAGACCTCAATTAGGAAGAAATCGGCATCTAGGGTTCATGGCCGAGATTTGGGGCTTTTACAACTCTGGTAAGATTCGAGCTAAACCAAGGCCGGTGGGGGTATGAGGGAGGCGAGGGGAGGCTATGGTGTGATTTTGGTGAGGTTTGGCATGAATGTCAAATTCCGGCGACCTTCGAACAAATATTCGAGACGCTCGAGCGATATTCGAGCCTAATGGAGGCTGGGATCGTGATGGGGGAGGTGAGGGGAAGGGTTTGGCATTGGTTTGGTGGCGATTGGCCTACCGGAACCGCCGTGAGGCGATTTCCGGCAGGCGGAGGAGGGCGGCGTTACACCGGGTGTTTGAGAGCTCTGAGGGAGATGAAGGGAGAGGGGGGGTTCTGGCTTGGGGGGGCGGGGTATGAAATGAGCTTATATATGTTTTGAGGAGTTAAATCCTGATCGTTGGATCAAACTTGATCAACGATCAGGATCTTCTCACTTAAACCAAACGGCGTCGTTTGGTCAAGTCTCAGGCTGAATGCATATTAGAATTAAAGGATTAATCTGGGCCGTTGGATAATAAAATCCAACGGTCCAGATCAAGTGTTACACAGGCTGTAGCTGGGCGGGTGTTTGGGCTTTTAGAAGAAATCCGTTTGGGCCTGGCTTTTAGGCTGAATTTGGCCCAGATCGGATATTATGTGTATTATATGCATATGTGTATGTATATATATATATATATGTATATATCCATACATATATATATATATACACACATATGTATATATACCAACCTATAACGCCGCTGTTTTTACTACAATTAACGCACACAATTACATATCACCCCAAAAATGTGAATCACATGACTTCGATATCAAACACTGAAAAATGCAAAGCCTAGCATATATTTTTTTTGTATTTTTAATTTAAATAAATAAACGTGCACACAAAAGATAAAAATAACACAAAATCACACAAATCATGCCCAACGCGAGACTATTTTTATTTTTGAGTTTTCTGAGAGTACTTCTCGAGTAAGGCAAAAATCACGTGCTCACAGCTGCCCCTCTTTGCGCGTAAACACGCAGAGTTTTCGTGCAAAGATAAATGAGCGGATATAAGCGATTTTTGCCCATCCGAACACTCCGTATGAAGCATTTTGGAAAAGTTTTGACCGAACCTTGCTTCAAAGGTCTCCTACATATCCCTGGCTAAAAGGGAATCAGGTCAATGTAGTTCGGGAAGTTCTGGTAGCTGGGACTACCATGCCTGTTGCGATCTCGCTGTTACTGCTGTTGCCGCTGTTACTGCTGTTACCACTGCTCAGCTGACTTCCTTGTTGCACCGCACTAAGCAACAAAAACAAGAAGTTAGATTAAGTTACAGTACTACAAGTTCTTATCTATCCTTTTTTAACTTGATCTTGTCGCGCTCCTTGCCATCCCGTCTGACTTGGCGTTCCTTCTGATGCTTCTTCTCTTCTTATGCACTTGGATTCATGCCGGGGATTTCTGTTACATTCTACCGCTTTCCTCTACCAAATTAAACAGATCGCCACTCCATTCTCCAGGCGGGCTCCCTGACTTCAACTATAACTTCAAAATAAATCGCCACTCCATTCTCCAGGCGGGCTCCCTGACTTCAACTATAACTTCAACATCAAATCGCCACTCCATTCTCCAGGCGGGCTCCCTGACTTCAACTACTACTTCAACATTAAATCGCCACTCCATTCTCCAGGCGGGCTTCCCGACTTCAACTACTACTTCAAAATTAAATCGCCACTCCATTCTCCAGGCGGGCTCCCCGACTTCAACTACTACTTCAAAATTAAATCGCCACTCCATTCTCCGGGCGGGCTCCCGACTTCAACTACTACTTCAAAATTAAATCGCCACTCCATTCTCCGGGCGGGCTCCCCGACTTCAATTACTACTTCAAAATTAAATCGCCACTCCATTCTCCGGGCGGGCTCCCGACTTCAACTACTACTTCAAAATTAAATCGCCACTCCATTCTCCGGGCGGGCTCCCTGACTTCAACTACTACTTCAAAAATTAAATCGCCACTCCATTCTCCAGGCGGGCTCCCTGACTTCAACTACAACTTCAAAATAAATTGCCACTCCATTCTCCAGGCGGGCTCCCGGACTTCAATTACTACTTCAAAACTAAATCGCCACTCCATTCTCCAGGCGGGCTCCCTGACTTCAACTACTACTTCAAAATTAAATCGCCACTCCATTCTCCAGGTGGGCTTCCTGACTTCCATTACTACTTCAAAATTAAATCGCCACTCCATTCTCCAGGCGGGCTCCCTGACTTCAACTACTACTTCAAAATTAAATCGCCACTCCATTCTCCAGGCGGGCTCCCTGACTTCAACTACTACTTCAAAATTAAATCGCCACTCCATTCTCCAGGCGGGCTCCCTGACTTCAACTACAACTTCAAAATTAAATCGCCACTCCATTCTCCAGGCGGGCTCCCTGACTTCAATTACAACTTCAAAATTAAATCGCCACTCCATTCTCCAGGCGGGCTCCCTGACTTCAACTACTACTTCAACTGATTTCATCCTATCTTGATTACCTTCCTTTGCCTCTTGTACCCTATCCTTGTTCCTGCATTACCTCTCGGACCACCTTCTCTTCCGAATTATCCTGTCTTGGAATTGCTTTCCCTTAGGTCGTGTTACTTTTCTTCTGGCTGCTGGGGATATTTTTGGAACTGTTTACTCGCCTGCTGGTGGTGATGCTGCTGAGGAAGTATTCTTTGTTTCCTTCACCCCTCATTCTCTTCCTTCTTCCCCTACCTCTTCTGGGACTTACGCTTTTGTTTCCTTGATCAAATTATAGGATGTAATACTGCTGGGGGGAATCTTGAAGCCATTTTTCTTTTTCTAATAACTGCTGGAGATGATACCCGGCTCAAAGATCACCCCATCTTGTGTTGCTTTCTACACTTATCCTCTGAGTCTTGCTCTCCAGAAAATTTTCGCAACCGGAGAAAATTTTCTGCCCCAGTGTGATAAACTTCTGGACGGTATGCTTTTCTGCCGTCGGACCCTCTTTTCCTGCTTTAAATCAAAGAAAAATTGTTAGTTTCAAAACGCCGCGAGTGGTCGTGCCACTCTTGTTGAGGCCATTCTCTTTCAGCTGCTTGGCCTCTCTTGAACTTTGAGGACGACGTTGACGCTTGCTTGGGAAGATGCTTTTTCCATGAACGACCTCTCATCTTTCCTTTTATTCCACTCTTTGGTTTGGTCCGACTCTTTTTAGCCGGTGATCCGTTGCGTGAAATCATCTTTCGGACATGCCACATGTGTCCATCATACTCCATAATTCTTGCGAACCTTCCACTCAGCCTGTCATCCCAATCTCACTATCGTAACGACTTCTGTCTCATTGCCTTGTTCCGTGCCTATTCACTTTCAATATACTGCTTTGGGAGACTTGGTAGTAAGCTTTGAAAAATCAATTTTCGAAAAATGAAAGAAAAGAAAAGAATACTGACCGCAAATGACAAAAGAAGAGAAAAACTTTTCTGAACTCAAAAAATAGGGAAAACTTATCTGAATGTGTGCCTGATCCAACGTTATGCCGCACCTTTGAGATTAAACTACCCAGTCTATTCATGTCAATCACTTTCTGATACCGCGTCCTGCTAGAGGTAAACGGATGTCCAAACCTTGTCTCATGCAGACATCTTGTAACCATCTCGTCTTGTCACCTCACGGTGCCCTTCAAAGGGTTTTCACTAATGAGATTCTCTCATTTCTCTCTATCTCCCGTCGCCTTAAGGTGCCCGTAAAGGTTTTCACCGTAAGACTCTCTCATTTTATTTCTCTCAACTTCCTTCGCCTTAAGGTGCCCGCGAGGGTTTTCCCCGTTAAGACTCTCTCATTTATGCTTTCTTTCCCTGCGGCGGGGTATCACCCCTGAGATTCCCTCTAGAGCGTTACTCCCTTTCGGCTTGTGCATCCTGAATTCAATCGAGGGTCGGGACGTCACTCTTGGCTTTCATTCACATGACTTGGCACTTCTCAAATACTGATCGAGAGGTCTTTCTGGTTCTTGATATGGTTTCTGCGCGTGAGGCTGAAGAAAGGGGTTTAGCCTCAACGGTTGGCTTATTACAACTTTCGGAATCCACACTATCTTTCAAACGAAACAATGACTTCTGCCCCAGTTTTATTGCTTGGGGGATTTTTTTTGATTTTTATTTTATTATGACCGAGCCGTGTGGCGCCTACGTATCCTTCTTGAGGAATCAGGTCGAACGTAGTTCACTTTTTCTTGTATTACTTTTTGTTTCTTTTCTATTCTGTTACACATCTTCCTTGATGATTCCGAAAGAGGGTATATGAAAGAATGATTAAGGCTCAAATGGGGAAACAAAGGTTAAAGTGTTTGGGTAGTAGAAAAATCGCCTCTGTCATTTCATTTTCCGAAAAATGCCAAGTACACACAAACGAAACCAAACGTTGACAAATGCATTAAAGAATTACACATAATATCTCTTAACCGCATCAGAATTGATAGCCATATCGGTGCATCTTCCCTCGACATCAGTCAGACATAGAGCGCCGTTGGATAATACTCTAGTCACCACAAAAGGTCCCTGCCAATTTGGAGCGAACTTGCCTTTCGCTTCGGCCTGATGGGGTAGAACTCTCTTCAGCACATGCTGTCCCACTTCAAATCTCCTGGGACGTACCTTCTTGTTATATGCTCTCGCCATTCTCTTTTGATACAATTGGCCGTGGCATACCGCTGTCAATCTCTTTTCATCGATCAAGCTCAATTGCTCTAATCGGGTTTTGACCCACTCATCATCATCAATCTTAGCTTCAGCGACAATTCGGAGGGATGGAATCTCAACTTCTGCGGGTATTACCGCTTCAGTCCCGTATACCAACAAGTAAGGAGTTGCACCTACCGAAGTCCGGACGGTAGTGCGATAACCCAACAGCGCAAATGGTAACTTTTCATGCCATTGCCTAGATCCTTCTACCATTTTCCTCAATATCTTCTTTATGTTCTTGTTTGCTGCCTCGACCGCACCGTTTGCTTTTGGGCGATACGGTGTGGAATTTCGGTGTGTAATCTTGAACTCTTGACATACCTCTTTCATCAATCCACTGTTAAGATTTGCACCGTTATCCGTAATGATCATCTTTGGAATTCCAAACCTACAAATGATGTGGGAGTGTACGAAGTCCACCACCGCCTTCTTGGTCACCGATTTGAATGTTTTGGCCTCCACCCACTTGGTAAAATAATCGATCGTTACCAGGATGAACCTATGGCCATTGGAAGCCGCAGGCTCAATAGGTCCAATAACATCCATACCCCATGCGACAAACGGCCATGGTGCGGACATTGTATGCAATTCAGTCGGCGGAGAATGAATCAAATCTCCGTGTATCTGACACCGATGGCATCTTCGCACGAAACTTATACAATCCCGCTCCATAGTGAGCCAATAATATCCTGCTCGAAGAATCTTCTTTGCCAATACGTATCCGCTCATGTGTGGTCCGCAAACTCCCGAGTGTATATCTGTCATCACTGTTGTGGCTTGACTTGCATCTATACATCTCAACAATCCCAAATCTGGGGTTCTTTTATACAGCACCCCCCCACTAAGGAAAAATCCGTTCGCCAACCGCCGAATAGCTCGCTTTTGATCTCCAGTTGCTTGCTCTGGGTATACTCCTAACCTGAGGTATTCCTTGACATCATGAAACCACGGCTCACCATCCACCTCTTCCTCTATCACATTACAATAAGCATGTTGATCCCGGATCTGGATATGTAATGGATCGACACGAACCTTATCCGGGTGATGTAGCATCGATGCTAAGGTAGCCAACGCGTCGGCAACCTCATTATGCATCCTTGGGATGTGCCTGAATTCCACCGATCGAAAGCGTTTGGTCAAATCATGCAAACACTGACGATATGGGATAAGCTTTAAATCTCTGGTTTCCCATTCTCCCTGAATCTGATGTACTAGAAGGTCCGAGTCCCCCAAGACCAAGACGTCCTGTACATCCATGTCCACCGCTAATCGCAGCCCCAAGATACATGCCTCGTACTCGGCCATATTATTGGTACAGTGAAAACGCAGTTGAGCAGTAACAGGATAATGATGTCCTGTTTCAGATATAAGCACAGCCCCTACTCCGACTCCTTTTGCGTTTGCCGCTCCATCGAAGAAGAGCTTCCATCCTGGATCCTTGGTTAGTTCCAACCCCTCAATCTACAATACTTCCTCATCTGGAAAATACGTCCTCAAAGGTTCGTATTCGTTGTCAACGGGATTTTCAGCTAAGTGATCGGCCAGGGCTTGAGCTTTCATAGCCGTCCTCGTCACGTATATGATGTCGAATTCCGTAAGTAATATTTGCCACTTTGCTAACCTCCCTGTAGGCATGGGTTTCTGGAAAATATACTTCAACGGATCCAACCGCGAAATGAGGTACGTGGTGTAAGAAGACAAGTAGTGTTTCAGCTTTTGGGCTATCCAAGTTAGGGCGCAACATGTCTTTTCCAGATGAGTGTACTTGACCTCGTGGACTGTAAACTTCTTACTGAGGTAGTAAATGGCCCGTTCCTTCCTGCCAGTAAGATCATGCTGCCCCAGTACGCATCCGAATGAATTTTCCAAAACCGTCAGATAAAGAATCAGGGGTCTCCCCGGTTCAGGCGGAACTAGTACAGGTGGATTTGACAGATACCCTTTGATTCGGTCAAACGCTTCCTGACATTCCGTCGTCCATTCTATCGCAGCGTCTTTCTTCAATAGGCGGAATATGGGTTCACAAGTTGCCGTAAGTTGGGCAATAAACCTACTGATGTAATTCAACCTTCCCAACAGACTCAT
This sequence comes from Nicotiana noctiflora, assembly GCA_032618575.1. Lineage (NCBI taxonomy): Eukaryota > Viridiplantae > Streptophyta > Magnoliopsida > Solanales > Solanaceae > Nicotiana > Nicotiana noctiflora. The sequence continues at coordinate 401,055 of JASVEL010013629.1, read as the reverse complement.
TACCTCTGTTTTATTCTTCGGCGGGGGTAACTCCTGAATGGACTTGATTTTGGAGGGGTCCAACTCAATGCCCCGTCGGCTGACGATGAATCCTAGGCAGCTTTCCTGATGGAACTCCGAATGCGCATTTGGCCGGATTAAGCTTGATGTCGTACCTTCGGAGTCTTTGAAAGAACTTCCTGAGGTCAACAACATGGTCTTCTTGACGCCTAGATTTTATGATCACATCATCCACGTACACCTCAATTTCCTTGTGTATCATGTCATGGAATACCGTAGGTCATCGCCCTCATATATGTTGCTCCCGCATTCTTCAAACCAAACGGCATCACTCGGTAGCAATAAGTCCCCCACGGTGTGATAAAAGCCGTCTTTTCTGCGTCCTCTTCATCCATCAAAATCTGATGATATCCCGCATAACAGTCCACAAAGGATCCAATTTCGCGTCCGGCGCAATTATCAATCAGGATATGGATATTGGGAAGTGGGAAATTATCCTTAGGACTTGCCTTGTTGAGATTGCGATAGTCCACGCATACTCTGATCTTTCCGTCTTTCTTTGGCACCGGTACCACGTTAGCCAACCATTCAGGGGTATCGAGTGACACGAATGACTTTCGCCTGCAACTGCTTGGTTACCTCCTCCTTGATCTTCACACTCATCTCCGTCTTGAATTTTCGCAGCTTTTGCTTGACGGGAGGATATGCCGGATCGGTGGGTAATCTATGAACCACTAGATCAGTGCTGAGTCCTGGCATGTCGTCGTACGACCATGCGAAAATATCTTTAAACTCCATGAGTGTTTTGATCAATTCTTCTCTCGGATTGGGTTCAATATGGACACTTATCCGGGTTTCTTTGACGTCATCAGCATTCCCTAGATTAACGGCCTCGGTATCATTTAAGTTCGGTTTGGGCTTTTCCTCGAAGTGACTTAATTCTTCACCGATTTCTTCCACGGCTTCATCATCGCCGTACTCCGACTCACTCTCGTCACTTCTTATTTCATGTGTTATTATTTCCAAACCCGATTGACTTTCTAGACTTGGGTTGATTAATCTTTAAGCACGCCATATCATTAAGATCAGTTGCAAGAAGGTTGTTCAGAAAAGTAAAAAGAAGAAAAGATAAACAAAATTAGACACGAAGGAACCAAATTTCATTGATGGGAATTGTACAAAGGGAAAACAAACTGCAAACTTAAATCAAAAATAAACAAAACAAACGGGATTTTACTCCGGGGACAAACCCCCAATACAAAACTTCGAAAGAAAAACAATCCAAGACAAACTACCAAGACTCCTTCCGGACAGGGAGAGGAGTAGCCTTCCAGTTATTCAGTTTTGCCTTTGGTCCCACAAATTGTATCTCGGCATGACTGGATCCCTCACCATCTTCGAGCATACATACATCTGTGAATAGGTTTTCGAACTTCCTGAAGAACTCTTCGTCTGGCCTGACCGTAGGACCGGGAATCTTTGGCGCCGGATGTCCTCTTGCTCCGGACCTGACAAAAGATTGGGAAAGGCGTGGAACAGGCTTTGGGAGCACCCATGTTTTCTGCTTGCTCCTCTTTGCTCGCCGGATATCCTCTGAGGTTGGCTGGAATCCCAAGCCGAAGGTTCCCAAGTTTTCGACCACTGATACCGGTTGTATAATCCCTTGCAGAGATGCACCTAGCCCTTTACCGGGTACGAAACCATGTCGCAACATTTCATGCGCCACCATGACATCCGCAGTAATTGTTCTGTCGCCGGGAATACATTCCCCTTCCGGAACTCGGTGGGCGGACACCATATCGCAGACCTGATACACCCACGGCCCAACGTCTTCTTCTGTTTCAACAAAGGGAATGATGGTGCCTGATTGTGGATCGTTCTCTCCATGGACGACGATCTCCTGCTGGTCCCATTCAAATTTGACGAGCTGGTGTAAGCTGGATGGAATTGCTCTTGCGGCATGAATCCATGGTCGCCCTATTAGGAGGTTATATGACACCACCATGTCCAGCACCTGGAATTCCATGGTGAACTCCACTGGCCCAATTGTCAAGACTAGCACTATGTCACCAACCGACGCTTTGCCTCCTCCGTCGAACCCTCGAACACATACCCTGTTCTCGCGTACCCTGCCGATGTCTACTTTTAATTTGCCCAGTGTAGAGAGAGGACAAATGTTAGCACCGGACCCATTATCGACCAAGACTTTGGTAACCACCGCCTCTTCACACTTCACCGTAAGATATAAAGCCCTGTTATGCTCAGTGCCTTCCTCAGGCAACTCATCATCGATGAAGGTGATCCGATTTGCTTCGAAGATCCGATTGGTGATCTTCTCCAAATGGCTCACCGAGATTTTATCCGGTACATGTGCCTCATTCAGGACTTTCATCAATGCTTGCCGATGTTCTTCCGAATGTATCAGCAAGGATAGCAATGATATTTGCGCCGGAGTCTTCTTCAACTGCTCTAAGACGGAGTAGTCGTGCAGCTTCATCTTTTTCAAGAATTCTTCTGCTTCTTCATCAGTGACCGGCTTTTTCAATACCGCCGGAGTGGTCTTCCTCAATTCCGCAGGGGCAAAACATCTCCCCGAGCGGGTCAACCCTTGGGCTTCACAAACTTCCTCTTTCACCTCCTTTCCTCTGTAGGTCGTTGTAATCCGAGCATAATTCCATGGTACAGCCCGGCTATCAGTTACTGGCAGCTGTGTTGCCGGTTGGATGATGAAAGGATCCATTCGAACGCCCACTACTGTCAAGATGGGCTTGATTGCTACCCCTGGTACAACTATCTTGGCCGGCTTCACCGGTACTTCGTTCACACTTTCCTTTCCTGCTTCCGACTCTCCTGGTATGTCTTTCTTGCAACCGGGTGACTCATCAAAGCTTGGCCCTTTTCTCGTTCCTGCCCCGCTAGACTTAATCATCATTACAGTCTGAGAGGCTTTCTCCTTTCCTTCCTCCGCCCGTACCAACTCGATCATATTGGTCTCGTGATGAGTTGGAAGCGGGTTTTGGTTGATGTTGGGCTCTGTTGGAGTCTGGACCTCGATCCTGCGGGTGTCAATGAGCTCCTGGATGGCCGTCTTTAGCCTCCAACACTTTTCTGTATCATGTCCCGGACATCCCGAGCAGTAGGCACAATTTACTGAATGGTCCAGGTTTTTCGGAAGAGGGTTTGGCAGCTTAGCTTCAACCGGATTTAGCAAACCTACTTGCTTCAACCGGTGGAACAGACTGGTGTAAGACTCTCCTAAGGGAGTGAAAGCCTTTGGCCTCGGCGCCCTGTCGCCCCTGAATGCCTGGTTCGGACGGAAACTCGCGCCCGAGGGGTTTCTGTAAGCTCTTGGGGGTGGATGATGGTTCTGGGGGTTTGGTGCCCGCCACGGTGCATGAGCGGGAGGTGCAGAATATGACTGTGCATGGTGGACAGTAAAATGAGGATCAGGTGCGGGATAGTAATGTTGCGGGTAGCTATATGGGTTGTGGGGGTAATTTTGGTGGTGAGGCTGGGGTGGGCTATATTGGGGTGCGGGGCCTCTATTTTTGAACCATGCCCCGGACTCGACGGCCGCCACTTCCTCTCTCCTCTTCTTCCCCAGTACTCCTCCAGTACCGCTTTGGATAGCCTGAGTGGTGGCTTTCAATGCTGAGTAACTCATGATCTTGTTGGCCTTCAAACCTTCCTCGATCATACCCCCATTTTTATCACCTCGGTGAATGATTTACCTACGGACGTTACCAGATGTCCGAAGTAGGTGGGCTCTAATGTCTGCAAGAAGTAATCCACCATCTCGCTCTCTCTCATCGGTGGATCCACCCTGGCCGCCTGTTCCCTCCATCGGAAACCAAATTCCCGGAAGCTTTCAGCAGGCTTCTTCTCTATTTTTAGCAATGATAGGCGGTCGGGGATTATCTCAAGATTGTATTGGAACTGGCCGATAAAAGCTTGAGCCAGATCATCCCACGTAAACCATCTACTGGGATCCTGTCTAGTGTACCACTCCAGCGCAGATCCTCCCAGACTCTGGCCGAAGTAAGCTATCAGAAGCTCGTCCCGTCCTCCGGCCCCTCTCATTTTACTGCAAAACCCTCGCAGGTGGGCCATCGGGTCACCATGCCCCTCGTATAGGTCGAATTTGGGCATTTTAAACCCTGCTGGCAACTGGACGTCCGGAAATGGACACAGATCCTTATAGGCGACGCTGACCTGGTTGCCTAAACCGTGCATGTTCCTGAAGGACTGCTCCAGGCTTTTAACTTTTCTGGCAACTTCCTCGTGTTCCGAATTTTGGAAGTGTTTTTCCGGTTCTGCCGGATTATCCCAATGAGGTGTATGTGATTGTGGTTCAGGAGCCCTGAAAGTAGGCTCTGGAGGATAGTAAGAGTTGTCATGGATCTGAACATATGGCTCGCTGGCCGGCCTTTGCAGAGGAGCAGGTGGAGGTGCTACAAAAACGGGGGTGATTGGAGGAGGATTTGGTTTGGCCGGTGGAATGTGGGTGGCATATGGATTTTCCCCCTGAAAGTATGGATAGCTCGGGGCGCTTGTTGAAGGATCGACGGGCGGATGTTCCGGAGCTGAGGCGAGAGTAGGGCGGTTTGGTGAAGATTGTTCCCTGGCCCAGGCCAGGTGCATCTCTGTTATCTGTTGTTTTAACCGGTCTACTTCTTCCTTCATGATTTGTAGCTCGGACTTTTCTTCCTCGAGACTCTTGCCGGAACTCGACATGCTTACTGTAACTGGTCCTTTGGATCTAGTACGGTAGGGATGGTTGGCCAGGATATTCTGTCAAACCAACTGCTAAACTTTCTGGAACACGCAACAAACTTGTTAGTTCACCGAGTTTGACAGATATGTTATAGCACGTTGGATGCAATGCACCTAACCAAATAACCCTTTCTACGTGTACTCTTTAACATGCGTCATTCCGGCCCTTTTTTCTTTTTCTTTTTCCTTTTCTTTTTCTCTTTTTTTTTTCTTTTTCGACTATCTTTGCAAACCTTATTGTTATTTAGCCTTTGGATTCTTTTCTTTCTTTTTAGTGGTGGTCGAATCTTATGTGGATTGCCTACGTATCACGACCCCGCGTGAATCAGACCGAGCGTAGTTCTGGCAACAAGATTGTGGCAAAATTCAGTAACTTTTATATCAAATGAAACCGTGTAGTTACAAAACACGTCTTACAAAATCAGCAAAACAAAGAAAAATGCTTGACTTGGGAAAGTAAAGATAAAAATGCCAACTAGCTTGACTCAACATTTCAGAATACATTTTCAATCAAAAATCTAATGCCCTAAAACTCCTGGGGGCCTGCGAGGCATCATTCGGCCTTGCCGCAGGCCTCGGTGTGAGGTCCTTGTGCAGTTCTCTCAACTCTTCCATGATCCGATGAACATAACCCATAATTGAAGCGAAAAGGTCGGCGCGGGGCATTCGTTCACAAGCGAGGCACTTCATGGTGACATAGTGCCCGATTTCTCCAATTCTATCCTTGATCATGTCCCTTTCTGCGAGTAGCCGCTCTATTTGCTGGTTTTTCGCCCCCAATCTTCGAGCATTGTCGGTGACTTGATCTAGGAGCCTATCCACTTGTCCTTGCAGTCGGGCCATCAAATTGTGGCAGCGGTCGAGGTCTGCTCTGGCATCTTGGGCTTGCTTGAAAACCCGCTCCCTAAGGACAACATTTGCTTCCCTCAGGTTAGTGATGATATCGGTGTAATCTTCTTCTACCCGCTTTAGGTGAAGTGCATGTTGATGTGCCTCCTTTTTCCAGCTGGCACGGACCCTCGTTATTTGGGCTTTTGACTCGTCCAATTCTCTTTGGATGTCGATGACTTGGCTTCTCAAACCCCTTATCAATTTTTCGTCGGCCCGACTCCTCGACTGTCTGTCAACATCTCTTTTCATTTGCTGGATTTGAGCTCTCAAGAAGTCATTTTCTTGTGCCAACTTCTTTTTGTCTCCTTCGTCGGTGGCAGCTTGCATGTTCTTCTCGAACTGAAGGTCCCGGACCTGCTGTTCTATCCTGCCAATCTTCGTCCTGTACCCCTCCTCCTTTGCTAACCAATCCCATTGTTCCGTGAATCTTCCGTGAATTGTTGGACATGGGCTCTTTTAGAACATTTTCGACGGATCTGAAATCTTTTCCCGAACCACACGTTGTACTTTGGATCCACCTCCCCCTTGGCTAATTCCCGGACCATGGTTTTAGGCTCAAGGAACCGACACTCGTGCCACAGCCTTCTAACCTTCTCTTCGGGGAAGACAACTCCCGGGCTCAACTCAATGGCGTACTTCCTTAGGTCTTGATCGGCAGGAATAACTTGAAACCTTCCTAGTTGACGTAATACACGGTGAGGGACATATGGTTGGACACTGCGGATTCCCATCAGAAGGATATAACACTCCTCGGCTGCCATATATATTACTTCGGTATCGGGTAACCACCCGAATGCCCATTCAATCTGATCGGCTTCTATTGAGCTCAGTCGTGCAAGCCATGCCTCGACGCCTTCAGGGAATACAGCACCCATCATCCGTTCTTCGAAACCCCTGATACAGTTTTTTCCGGTCAACCCATGGTTCATGTATTGTGTTCGGTGATGGAGGTGTTCTTGCATCCATAATTGGAGTAACAGATTGCAACCTTGGAAGAAATTGCCCCTTCTCGGCATACAGTCAAGGCTCGATAGATTTCGGACAAAACCAAAGGGACCACCGTGCTGGTAGCCTTTTTGATTGCAACATCGGCTATTCCTACCAGGACTTATCTCTATTTTCTTATCTTCGCGCGGACAAATCACAATCCCCAAGAATGTCGTTATGAATGCTAGAATTCGTCTGGCCTCCCACTTGGTTCTATTCCCTGCGTGAGTCGGTCCAAGGTTTGACTCTTCAAAACCCCGAGGAGTGCCGTACCGTTGATATAAGAATTGGAGGTCGCAACACCCTTTCGGCAGATCATCATTTTTCACCTTCCGACTAATGCTCAGCAGATCCAGAAACCCATGTGGAGATACCGGTCTTGGTGAGAGTAGGTATTGCCCTCTTAATTTCCCATTAAGTCCTGCATAGCCCGCAATTTCCTCTAATGTGGGCGTCAATTCAAAGTCAACAAAACGGAACACATTGCGGGTCGGATCCCAGAAAGATACCAGTGCCTTGATGATGTCTTCCCTTGGCTCAATATTCAACAGATCAACCAAACCTCCCAAAATTCTCCCTACAACCTTTTTGCTACTGTCTTCCAAATCGTTCCACCATACACGGAGTTGCTGAGGGACCTCACTAAAGATTGAAAATGATTTATTCTGATTCGTGCTCATCCTGCACATTTATTAAGGTGATTTAAATAAGAAAACAACTTTGTTTTGCTAAAAAAAAAAAATAAAAAAAAATTAGTTTTCAATCACGGCCTCTCAACGTCTCGGGGACGAAGGCTTTTAAGGCTGTGGGGTAAATTGATCGAAATCGAAATTGACCCAAAGGTGGCCGTTTATACGAAATTAGCCTTCCGGCGTCCCTTCCGGGAACATTCGGCTATTTTTGAAAACAGCGTCACCGACTTATTTAGTACACAAATTAATTTTTCAAAAGGTGAAGTTGGACCCGATGGAGGTTGCCTACGTATCTCACATCCGATGAGAATCAAACCCCCGTAGTTCGGTTTTGACGAAACAAGCGGCATTATTTATTCATTTTACTAAAGGAAAACAAATAAGCTATTTTTATCTTAAGAACAAAACACATTTTTCTTTTTTTTTTTTTTTTTTTTTTTTTTTTTTTTTTTTTTTTTTTTTTATTATTATTCTCTAAAGCCGGTGAGCATGCAAGTCTTTGACAGATAAATGCGCAAGACAAACAGGATGCAGCAGGATAGTCTGTTCATTTCAGGTCACCTGTCCTAGACGGACCCAACCCCTGTGTTGAGTCCCCTAAGCCAAAATGCGACATGATGCAAATAAACGTTTCCTACTAGGGATCCGGCATGAAGCTTTGTTATTCTAGGCTCAAAACCTGGGTTTATCTGTTCTAGACTTGGCTTACCCGAGCGGACAGCTCGAGCCGAGGAGGAGGCAGCAACCCGGGAATACAGAAGCTTCACCGGTTTTGCAACTTATCCAAACCTCGTTCTAAAATGGGAATTAGACACTATACAGAAAAGAAGTCACACGAAGTGCACCCTTCTTCATGATTTAGAAGACTCGGAGAGGAGATTGGTTCCGGCACAATTTATATATACAGTTCACACAATATCAAAGCAGAGTAAAAACAACATTTTGCACATTGATGCCAACATGTAAAAAAATCAGATAATAAAATATGCCAAATACAACAGTTATTCCGAGCTCGGATTCTAAAATCATCCCCAGCAGAGTCGCCAGAGCTGTCACACCTCTTTTTTACGCACCCGCAAGGATGCAAAGAGTTTTTCCAATTAAAGGACAATCGAGATGGGATTTATTTTAATTACTTCAGAGTCGCCACTTGGGAGATTTTATGGTGTCCCAAGTCACCGGTTAAATCCCGAATCGAGGAAAAGAATGACCCTATTTAACAGTCCGCGAACCAGAAATCCGGATAAGGAATTCTATTAACCCGGGAGAAGGTATTAGGCATTCCCGAATTCCGTGGTTCTAGCACGGTCGCTCAACTGTCGTGTTTGGCTTTATCTATCTGCTTTTTACAATTATGTACTTAGTGCAAGTTAATACCCCTTTTACCACTTTTATTATTGGTTGTGATTTACGAAAAAGAGAGTTGCTCAAAAATATGCTTTCGAATCACGTCACATGAAATGCACCCGGATCCTCAACATATTTTCATTCAACATTTCGGGGTTTGGATTTGGGTCACATGAAATGCACACCCGTATTTAAAAAGGTAAAACTAAAATATGTGCCCGGATCGACTACTTATTTACACTGTTGAGAAAGGCGTGATATTCGTTAAGAAACGACGCATCTCGAAACCTAAGTATTTATATGTACATTTATGACGGCTATGTGATTAGTGTAACTATTGGGCGAGGCGTACCTTTGATTCAAATCTAAAGCGAATTACATCTCACTGTATCTTACTTAAGAGTTGATTCCAAATTACTTAAAACTTGCTACGAACCACATCGCATGAAATGCGCCTGTGGTTCATGACATGCTTTATTTACTTTTGCCCGAAATTGGGGTCGGGTCACATGAAATGCACCCCCGACTCTTTTAATCTAATTACGTCATTCCGTTGAGTAACAACTCCCTAGCTAATCTTGCTTTTAACATAAGGTCTATCATTTAACAGGTTTGGAGATTACACATGAATAGAGAAGATTGAACAAAGGTACAACAGACTAATTCGGGTTACGTGCATATCTAATGATAGTGTATCTTTGGTCTAGCTACATTTTCCGTAACAAAACTAGCAATACAAATTTAATTGAAGAATAACAGAATGTAATTAAACATAAGAACTATAAACGACTACATGTTTCAATAGACTTTATGCACAAGCTTCAAACTTCATTCTTTTCGTACCAAGGAATTACAATAACAGAGGTGTGTACCTGGAATGCGGAAGAACAAGGAAGAGTGAGCGACGGCAAAGCAGCAACAGCAACAAGAAACAGTAACAGGAGCAGCAATAATCAAAGACCAACAACCACCAACAGTAAACCAATAACAACAACAACCAGTGAACCAGCTACAACCCAACAACCAACAGTAATCGAATTTTATCAACCACTGAATCAGTGACTAAGACTTGAACCAAACAGCAATGAACAACCAGACAACAACAATAACCAGTGGCCACAAACTGGACCAGCAACACCACAGCACCACAAACAGCAACAAAATCCCAGGCAACAACACCACAGCACCAACCAGCAACACAACAGTGTAACAACAACAACAACCAGACCGGGCAGCAACAAAACAGTGTAACAACAACAACAATGTCTGCAACAACAACTAGTGGCAGCACTCCACTAAACCAACCAGCAACCCAAACGATGGACCAACAGCACCAAATCGACCCAGGCAGCAACACACATACAACACAACTAAGAACAAAAGCCCAGCACTACCAATAACACAAGAACAACACCCAACCAGCGACCAAATCTCAGACACTGGATCAAAACCACGAAACAGTCCAGACCAATGAAACAGTAGCTTCTTTTGTACCTTTGTATCTGTTTTCTCCCTAGCTATGACTATGATTTTGCTCTCCAGGTGTTCTACTTATCACACTCTATGTTTTTTTGCTCTCAAGGTACTGTTTTGCCCTACCAGATGCTCTCAAAATCAGTATGTATCTCTCAATGTATGAATATGCTACTGTTTTTGCTTCCAGGATGCTCTCAAGTCTGTCTCTATAATGTGTGTCTGTGTATCTAATGTGTGTGTATGAATGCCTACCAATGTATATGTTACTGTTTTTTTTGCTTCCCAGATGCTCTCAAGTCTGTCTATCAATATCTATCAAAAAAAATGTCCCCTTTATACATGTATGAATATGCCCTATTTATAGCTAACAGCCCCTCCAGACCATCTGCCCCTAATTAATACATCTGCCCATCCCCTCTCTGTTTCCAGCCCACTGTCCCTGAACTTCCACTACCCCTTGTCCATGTATGGACTTTATTAATTAACTATGGTTTCTGCCCAGACAAAGCTAAGTGCCCTGCAGTGACAGCAGACTCCACTGTCCAGCTTCATGTGCAGGGCACCAGGGATATTTCAAAGATGCTAACACCTAATTTCTAGTCAGCTAATTCCCATCCTAAGTTCGGTTTCAATCAAACACTCCAATTCAATTCACAAGTGTTATTCACTGTCTGGGATATCAAACAAATCGACCTATGCAGCTAATCGACGACATTTAATCAACTACAACCTATAACAATGGTAACCAATCAATTATCCAAACAGTGATTCTGAAAGTCTCGGCAAAAAATGAAAACCAAATATTCGACGACGCCAAGCGAAACGAATAACTATCCTATGACGAACACATTCGAACAATTAACAGAATACAACTTGACCAAATAAAAGTCTTTGGGGGATGAAGAACAAAAACTGAAAAACTAAAGCACGAGGACAAAATTCAATTGATTAACAAATGGAATATGAAGAAATAAAGGAAGAAATACCATAAGAGAAGACCAACTCTGCATTTGAACGGACCCGGACCTGCCTTGGGTTCAATTCGAACTTGGGATTCAACTTGGACTTGGGTTCTTCGTTTTTGAGGCCAATGGACCTTAATTGAGATGTTTTCAATAATGAAAACATCCCAATTAAGGTCTATTAGACCTCAATTAGGAAGAAATCGGCATCTAGGGTTCATGGCCGAGATTTGGGGCTTTTACAACTCTGGTAAGATTCGAGCTAAACCAAGGCCGGTGGGGGTATGAGGGAGGCGAGGGGAGGCTATGGTGTGATTTTGGTGAGGTTTGGCATGAATGTCAAATTCCGGCGACCTTCGAACAAATATTCGAGACGCTCGAGCGATATTCGAGCCTAATGGAGGCTGGGATCGTGATGGGGGAGGTGAGGGGAAGGGTTTGGCATTGGTTTGGTGGCGATTGGCCTACCGGAACCGCCGTGAGGCGATTTCCGGCAGGCGGAGGAGGGCGGCGTTACACCGGGTGTTTGAGAGCTCTGAGGGAGATGAAGGGAGAGGGGGGGGTTCTGGCTTGGGGGGGCGGGGTATGAAATGAGCTTATATATGTTTTGAGGAGTTAAATCCTGATCGTTGGATCAAACTTGATCAACGATCAGGATCTTCTCACTTAAACCAAACGGCGTCGTTTGGTCAAGTCTCAGGCTGAATGCATATTAGAATTAAAGGATTAATCTGGGCCGTTGGATAATAAAATCCAACGGTCCAGATCAAGTGTTACACAGGCTGTAGCTGGGCGGGTGTTTGGGCTTTTAGAAGAAATCCGTTTGGGCCTGGCTTTTAGGCTGAATTTGGCCCAGATCGGATATTATGTGTATTATATGCATATGTGTATGTATATATATATATATATGTATATATCCATACATATATATATATATACACACATATGTATATATACCAACCTATAACGCCGCTGTTTTTACTACAATTAACGCACACAATTACATATCACCCCAAAAATGTGAATCACATGACTTCGATATCAAACACTGAAAAATGCAAAGCCTAGCATATATTTTTTTTGTATTTTTAATTTAAATAAATAAACGTGCACACAAAAGATAAAAATAACACAAAATCACACAAATCATGCCCAACGCGAGACTATTTTTATTTTTGAGTTTTCTGAGAGTACTTCTCGAGTAAGGCAAAAATCACGTGCTCACAAACTCTTTCCTAAATAAACTAATCTATACCTCCCCCCCAAACCCTAATTATTTACCTCACCTCCCCATTCGTCACCTAATCCTCTTATCTCTCAATGCTCTCAAGTTTAAACCCTAATCGGACCTTGCAGTCAGTCATTTATGGCCATCCATGGTGGTTTCTCACCACCCCAGGCCTTGAGTGGCCTCTCATATATTGGTATCACCATCTCCAGGGTCCTCAAGGGTCCAGGGTTAGTTTTCTTGCATCACGGCCCTTTCTCGCCTGTTTCAGGTTGTTCCGGTTTGATCCCGAGTAAAATCTTCCTATATGTATGGGTTTATAAGCTCGCTTATTCTCTTCTATGATTGTTTTTCTTGAAATCCTAATTTATTCCTTCTGAACTTCTTAGATATGTACAGATCTTAGATGGTTTGTGTCACGCCCCAAATCGAGGGACATGACCGGCGCCTGACCGGGTTGCCCCAGTCAAGCGGACCTGGGTGCCTTTCATTCCCACGAGTTAACCCTGCGTTGATTGTTTCTCATTAACCAAATATTTTACCAATAATGACTGATTTCATAATGCATAAACATAACCATGTGATTGATTCACTAACAAGTTCATAATTTATATTTACAACACCCCATACATATACATAGACCACAATCCCACAGTTTACATGTCTATGGAGCCTCTAGGATACAAAAAGGGAAATACAATACTTGCCGGTAACAAGGCTCCGGCTATACCTTACAAAAACCAAAATGAAATCTAAACCGAAGTGGCATGAAACACACAAGGCCCCGAGGAAGAAAGGGGCTCACCAAAAACGGCAGTGGAGGATGAAGGATACTACTGCCGATGTGCTGAAGTGCCTGCTACAGATCCACCTACAATCATAACACGAATGTAGCGTCCCCGGCAAAAGGGACGTCAGTACACTTGAATTGTACTGGTATGTATGGACAAACTTTGTCCCAAGTAAACTCAAGCCATTAAATTACATTAAAACTAATCAAGCCAACCAACCATGTTTTCCACCTTTTACTCATTTCAGATAAGCCTCAACACAAGCACATTCAAGGTCAACAAATGGAACAACAACCAATCAACAACATAAATTGCAAGTAGTCAAACATAGGAGCAATCAGTGCTCCCCAGGTTGCAAACTCTCCTGTTGTCTCCTTTCACAATTTCACATTATTGATTTTTGTATAAATTTTCAATAGCGATTTCGATCGCTTTCCATCCTTATTGCCCCTGACCACCCTTATTACCTCGGCCACCCTTATCACCCCAACCCACACCTTATTTCCCCACGTTGCGGCGCGCAACACGACCCCGCCTTACAGTTGAAAACACAACAATTTCAAACAGGAGATAAGGTACTACACACAATTTCAACAAGTTCAAATAAGCAACTTACACATTGGTTCATGTTCTCAATTTCTTCTCAAGCCAATATCAAAACCAAGTTACAAGTATTCTAAAATCGAAAATGCCCACATAATCATGTTCAACAATTTACCACCATTAAGGTGTTCCAAATTCCTTCCACAATAAGCCAAATATGCCATCACAATGGTTGTTCCCAATTCTTTACCAATCTCGATTACCTTTTTATCTTTCAATTCATATTCATACCACACCACACGTAGTTCAACATCAATCAAATGCTCAACAAGGAAATCAAAGAATTACGTAAAATTTCTCAATTTGACACATGCCAAAACAATTCGCACACATTTGGGCGATTTTACAAGAATCAAAATTAGCCATACATACCTGGTGGTGAGTTTTCTTCCGTTAACTTCCTACTTTATGCTTACCCAAGCTATCTTACTCTTGCCAACCTTGTTCTTGAAGACTCTTACTTCTACTCACTTCTTTTTACTAAAAATCAAGTTCAATAATCATGCATGAGTGTAAATATTCTATTTTCAAAAGCTATTATATGCAAACCTCTCTTTACCCAATTAAAACTGAAAGTCAAAGACAATAGTTAGGGTTTTTACCTTGAAAAGATTTGGGGAAGTTGAATCCTTGACCTAAGATTCCTTGGAATTAAGATAGTTGGAACAATCCTTGAAGATGAAAGATTTCTCTCTCTAAAAACCCTCTCTTCTCTCTCTAATTTTGGTAAGATGATATGATAAAATGAAGAAGAAGTGTGTTATATTAAAGAAGAGATCGGGTCAAAATGTTACAAAAATCGGGGCCGGGGTCAATTATGCGGTGCACTATGCGACCGCAGAATCAACATGCGGTCCGCATAGTGACCGCAGAATTGCCCCAAATTTTACACAGGTTCTGTTAAGGAATGCGGCTAGAATGCGGTCCGCATGCTTGATCTGCGGTCGCAAAGTGCACCGCAGATTTGACATGCGATCGCATATCGACCGCACTTTTGACACGATTTTTGGGAAACTCTCTGGAACGTTTTGCGGCAAGAATGCGGTCCGCATGTCAGGGTTTGCGGTCTCATTCTTGACCGCATATTTGACATTTTTCGGAAAAGTTAATTCTCTACATTTTTGAAACTTAAATCACTACCAAGGGTCCGAACCGCGGCGAGCATTCCTAACACATTATTCGCATTCCTAACACATTATTCGGACCATGACACCACAGCTACTAGGTTTTATGCACAAAAATTTTACGGGGCCTTACATCCTCCCCCCCCTTAAGATCATTCGTCCTCGAATGAGGATTTTGAAATAAATGAGTTGGTTTTGAAAGACATGATATGCAACCATCAAAATTTTGACTAACTCTTATATTTTAGAAAAATTTCGCCAGAGTTTCCTTTGTATTATGGGCATATCCACCTGTCAGAGGGCCCCCGAAACACATTACCAAACAACAATACACAAATACAACACCTTTCACAACTGGTATACACTTTCTTACCTCAACGAATGCACATATTCTATCACATTGTTACAATTGCACATAAACTAGTCACTTCAATGAATTCTCACCTTATTTAACCATTTTAACACACCATGTACACTTAACAAACCATTACCAATCTAAACTTACTATTAGTTGTTTACTTAACACCCAAATATTTATAAGGATTTCATTTATCAAGAAAGGTTCAAGTGACCCAAGGTAACAACACATTTAACTCATTACAAAATGAAGGGGACTTTACTAATACTAAGAGGGAAACAACTTAGACAAGATGACAGTTACTAAGAGTAGGAGGGTCACCTAATTTCTTCTAGGCTTGATCAAACAAATGGGGGTACTTTTCTTTCATCTCTTTTTCTGCTTCCCATGTGGCCTCCTCAACTTGTTGACTTCGCCACAATACTTTAACAGAGGCAACTTCCTTATTTCTCAACTTACGGACTTGCCTATCAAGAATGGCGACTGGAACTTCTTCATATGACAAATCTTCATTAACCTCTATAGCTTCAACTGGCATGATGGTGGATGGATCTCCAATCACTTTCTTCAACATGGACACATGGAATACCGGATGCACTGATGACATCTCGGGAGGCAACTCTAGCCTATAAGCAACTTGACCAATCCTTTGAACGATCCGATATGGCCCGACATACCTAGGACTCAATTTCCCTTTCTTTCCGAATTGCATGACTCCCTTCATAGGAGATACCCTCAAGAACACCCAATCATCGACTTGAAACTTCAAATCCCTTCGACGAACGTCTGCATAGGACTTTTGATGACTCTGTGCTGTTTTCATCCTCTCCTGAATAACCTTGACCTTTTCCATAGCTTCGTACACCACATCTGGCCCTAGCAATTCCGCTTCACCTACCTCAAACCACCCGATTGGCGATCTACATTGGCGATCCAATGCCTCAAACGGGGCCATTTGAATGCTAGCATAATAGCTGTTATTGTAAGCAAATTCTATTAGTGGCAAGTGTTCATCCCAATTACCTTTAAAATCTAAGACACAAGCCCGCAACATATCTTCGAGCGTCTGAATGGTCCGCTCGGCCTGTCCATCGGTCTGTGGATGGAAAGATGTGCTGAGATTCACCTGAGTTCCCAAACCTTGCTGAAACTTCTTCCAAAAGTTAGTTGTGAACTGAGCTCCGCGATCCGAGATAATAGAAAGTGGAGTGCCATGAAGCCTTACTATCTCCTTGATGTACAATCTTGCATATTGCTCCGCAGTATCAGTGGACTTGACAGGCAGGAAGTGAGCTGATTTGGTGAGTCGATCTACTATCACCCATATTGAGTCAAACTTATGCTGAGTGCGAGGTAACCCCACCACGAAATCCATATTGATCATCTCCCATTTCCACCTTGGTATTTCTATAAGCTGAGTTAATCCACCGGGCCGTTGATGCTCGGCCTTCACTTGTTGACGGTTCGGACATTTAGCTACAAAGCCTGCCACATCCCTTTTCATACCGTTCCACCAATAAATCTCCTTGAGATCGTGATACATTTTCGTTGAACCGGGGTGCACAGAATACCTGGAAGTATGAGCCTCTGCCATCACTCTTTCCCGAAGCTCGTCCACATCCGGAACACATAACCTATCTTGACACCGCAACACACCATCTTCGCTGCTGAGTACAAATACTGAGGTCTTGTCATTCATAACTGCTTCCTTCACCCGAACCAATGCTGGATCCATGAACTGTTTTTCCTTGATTTCCGCGACCAATGATGATTCTGCTCCATTATGCACCAAGATATCCCCCTCGTCTGACGCCGAGATACGAACCCCCAAACTGGCTAATTGGTAGATCTCTCGAGCCAGGGGTCTCCGATCCACACCCAAATGAGCCAAACTACCCATGGATTTCCGACTAAGAGCGTCCGCTACCACATTTGCCTTCCCTGGATGGTACAATATGTCCACATCATAGTCCTTGAGTAGTTCTAACCACCGCCGCTGTCTCAGATTCAGCTCTTTCTGCTTGAACAAATACTGGAGGCTCTTGTGGTCCGAAAACACATCTACATGAACCCCATAAAGATAGTGTCGCCATATTTTCAAGGCAAACACAACAGCTGCAAGTTCCAAATCATGCGTCGGATAATTCTTCTCATGGTTCTTGAGTTGTCTGGAAGCATAAGATATGACCTTTCCGTGCTGCATCAATACACATCCCAAACCGACTCTGGAGGCATCACAATAGACTACAAATCCCTCTCTGCCTTCTGGCAAGGCCAATACTGGTGCCGAGGTCAATCTTGACTTCAGTTCTTGGAAACTTTTCTCACATGCTTCGGACCACTGGAAATTAACTGCTTTCTGCGTCAATTTTGTCAATGGGGAAGCGAGGGTTGAGAATCCCTCTACAAACCTCCGATAGTACACTGCCAAACCCAAGAAGCTACGAATCTCTGTTGGGGTCGTGGGCCTAGGCCAATCTTTCACTGCCGCAATCTTCTGAGGATCCACCATAATTCTCTCACTGGAAATAACATGCCCTAGAAAAGCTACGGACTCCAACCAAAACTCACATTTTGAGAACTTGGCATACAATTGATGCTGAAGAAGGGTCTGCAATGCTGCTCTGAGGTGAACGGCATGATCTTCCCCGCTCCGAGAGTAGATGAGAATATCGTCAATGAATACAATCACAAAGGAATCTAGGAATGGCTTGAAAACCCGATTCATAAGGTCCATGAAAGTTGCTGGGGCGTTGGTTAGCCCAAAAGACATAACCAAAAACTCAAAGTGACCATAACGAGTTCTGAAGGCGGTTTTAGGAATATCCTGCTCCCTGATTTTCAACTGGTGGTACCCGGACCGTAAATCAATCTTTGAGAAGAACCTCGCTCCCTGCAATTGGTCAAACAGATCATCCACTCGAGGTAATGGATATTTATTCTTAATGGTGACTTTGTTAAGCTGCCGATAATCAATACACATTCGAAGTGACCCATCCTTCTTTCTGACAAAGAGAACCGGAGCACCCCATGGCGACACACTCGGTCGTATGAACCCTTTCTCTAATAAATCCCTCAGACTGCTCCTTTAACTCCCTTAACTCTGCTGGCGCCATTCTGTATGGTGGAATGGATATTGGCTGAGTATCTGGCATTACATCGATTCCGAAATCAATCTCCCTATCCGGCGGGATGCCTGGAAGCTCATCTGGAAACACTTCAGGAAATTCATTCACAATTGGCACGGACTCGAGGGTAGGCACATCTGAGGTGGTGTCCGTTACCCGAACCAGGTGATAGATACACCCCTTCTTAATCATCTTCGAAGCCTTAAGGTAGGAAATAAACCTACCCCTTGGCACCACACCATTTCCTCTCCATTCAATGACTGGCTCGTTAGGGAACTCGAGCCTCATAATTCTCGTCCGACAGTCAAGCTTGGCAAAGCACGAATAGAGCCAATCCATCCCTATAATTACATCAAAATCTACCATCCCAAACTCAATAAGATCAGCTGTGGTATCACGACCACCCACCGTAACAACACAATTCCTATAGACTCGTGAGGCTGTAATAGAATCACCAATAGGAGTCGACACGGAGAACGGCTCATGAAGCTGTTCGGGTTCTATCCCAAAGCTTGAAACAATGAATGGGGTAACATAAGACAAGGAGGACCCTGGATCAATAAGGGCATAGCAATCAGTAGCCTGAACAGACATGATACCTGTAACAACATCTGGAGAAGCCTCGGCATTCTGGCGGTCACTCAATGCATAGAATCGGCTAGGTCCACCCCTACCCCGAGCTCCACCCCTAGCTGCACCACGCCCTGCTGATGCTGGAGTACGTGCTGATGATGTAGCAGCCGAAGAACCGGATGACTGAGCAGATCCCCTACCTATACCCTGACGGGGTGCACGACAGTCTCGTTGAATGTGACCTCTCACCCCGCACCCGAAGCATACCGGAAGGTCAAGGTAGCAAGTCTCTGTATGAAATCTCCCACACTTGGGGCATGTAGGTCTCCCCTGTTGCTGGGATCTCACCCCAGGACGACCAGACTGACGAGACCTCCTGCTGTCTGAACCAGGTCTCGAGTAACTGCCCTGCTGATGACTGTGCACGGATGGCGGTGCACTCGCGGAGGACTGAGCATATGACTGGGATGGCCCTGATGACCCCCTCCCTGGAAGTGATCTCCCTGAATGACCCATTGACCGGGCCCTACTGCTACTTTCTCTTTCTGCACGAATCTTCAATTTCCTAGCCTCTGTGGCCTGAGCGAACCCCACGATCCTCCCATAGTTCATGTCTGAGTGCAAAGCTGCTGTGGCGGCCTCATTCACTACCAAAGGGCTAAGGCCCTGAACAAACCGTCGAACCCGGGCATCCGTGGTCGACACTAAATGAGGAGCGTACTTGGACAACCTTACGAACTCCATGTGATACTCCCAAACACTCATACTGCCCTGTTTGAGAACCTCGAACTCAGTGGCACGGGCTGCCATTGCCTCGGCAGGTAAGAAGTGGTCCATAAATGCATCCACGAACTCATCCCATCTGGCCGGAGGGCTCCCTTCCTCACGGGAATCCTCCCACATTTCGAACCATGAACGTGCCGCTCCCTTCAGCCTGTAAGAGGCCAACTCTACCCCCTCTATATCTGTAGCCTTCATCACTCTGAGGGTCTTGTATATCTCATCAAGGAATTCCTGTGGGTCAGCCTCTCGATCGGTGCCTGAAAATTCTGGAGGGGCCAACCGCAAGAACTGGTGGACTCTGGAGCCAAAGGAATATCCCTGTCCGCTGGAAGATGCAGGGGCATCATGGGATCTCTGGGCCTGGGCGGCCACTAACTGTGTTAACATATGGATGGCTCCCCTAAGATCCTCATTAGGTATACCAGAACCCGAAGCGGGAATTGTATCTGAGTCAGGAACACTGGCAGGAGGAATGGTGGCGTTCCTCTGCCGCAGCTGGAATAGGGACACTTGGGTTTTGAACAGATGGGTCAGGCAAATTCGGGACCGGTGGGTCATTCTCTCCCACGGCATCGGGTACATGATTAACAGCTGCACTTGGGCCGGCATTGGCCCTAAGGCCGAGTCTAGCCTTCTTCTTAGGTGCCATATTCTGAAAATTTGGGAACAAGGCACGAATTAGACACGGATATCTCCACATTGCACTTTACCGCACGATATAGATTAACAAAGAAGTAGGTAAATTCCTAAATGCCCGTGTAGCCCCCTACTTATATGATGTGGTCGACAACACACCTATAAGAAGGGCACTACTAGACACGGCTCCGAGACATCCTAGGACACTTTAAAAACCATAGGCTCTGATACCAAGTTTGTCACGCCCCAAATCGAGGGACATGACCGGCGCCTGACCGGGTTGCCCCAGTCAAGCGGACCTGGGTGCCTTTCATTCCCACGAGTTAACCCTGCGTTGATTGTTTCTCATTAACCAAATATTTTACCAATAATGACCGATTTCATAATGCATAAACATAACCATGTGATTGATTCACTAACAAGTTCATAATTTATATTTACAACGCCCCATACATATACATAGGCCACAATCCCACAGTTTACATGTCTATGGAGCCTCTAGGATACAAAAAGGGAAATACAATACTTGCCGGTAACAAGGCTCCGGCTATACCTTACAAAAACCAAAATGAAATCTAAACCGAAGTGGCATGAAACACACAAGGCCCCGAGGAAGAAAGGGGCTCACCAAAAACGGCAGTGGAGGATGTAGGATACTACTGCCGATGTGCTGAAGTGCCTGCTACAGATCCACCTACAATCATAACACGAATGTAGCGTCCCCGGCAAAAGGGACGTCAGTACACTTGAATTGTATTGGTATGTATGGACAAACTTTGTCCCAAGTAAACTCAAGCCATTAAATTACATTAAAACTAATCAAGCCAACCAACCATGTTTTCCACCTTTTACTCATTTCAGGATAAGCCTCAACATAAGCACATTCAAGGTCAACAAATGGAACAACAACCAATCAACATACCTGGTGGTGAGTTTTCTTCCGTTAACTTCCTACTTTATGCTTACCCAAGCTATCTTACTCTTACCAACCTTGTTCTTGAAGACTCTTACTTCTACTCACTTCTTTTTACTAAAAATCAAGTTCAATAATCATGCATGAGTGTAAATATTCTATTTTCAAAAGCTATTATATGCAAACCTCTCTTTACCCAATTAAAACTGAAAGTCAAAGAAAATAGTTAGGGTTTTTACCTTGAAAAGATTTGGGGAAGTTGAATCCTTGACCTAAGATTCCTTGGAATTAAGATAGTTGGAACAATCCTTGAAGATGAAAGATTTCTCTCTCTAAAAACCCTCTCTTCTCTCTCTAATTTTGGTAAGATGATATGATAAAATGAAGAAGAAGTGTGTTATATTAAAGAAGAGATCGGGTCAAAATGTTACAAAAATGTGGGCCGGGGTCAATTATGCGGTGCACTATGCGACCGCAGAATCAACATGCGGTCCGCATAGTGACCACAGAATTGCCCCAATTTTTACACAGGTTCTGTTAAGGAATGCGGCCAGAATGCGGTCCGCATGCTTGATCTGCGGTCGCAAAGTGCACCGCAGATTTGACATGCGATCGCATATCGACCGCACCTTTGACACGATTTTTGGGAAACTCTCTGGAACGTTTTGCGGCAAGAATGCGGTCCGCATGTCAGGTTTGCGGTCGCATTCTTGACCGCATATTTGACATTTTTCGGAAAAGTTAATTCTCTACATTTTTTAAACTTAAATCACTACCAAGGGTCCGAACTGCGGCGAGCATTCCTAACACATTATTCGGACCATGACACCACAGCTACTAGGTTTTATGCACAAAAATTTTACGCGGCCTTACATCCTCCCCCCTTAAGATCATTCGTCCTCGAATGAGGATTTTGAAATAAATGAGTTGGTTTTGAAAGACATGATATGCAACCATCAAAATTTTGACTAACTCTTATATTTTAGAAAAATTTCGCCAGAGTTTCCTTTGTATTATGGGCATATCCACCTGTCAGAGGGCCCCCGAAACACATTACCAAACAACAATACACAAATACAACACCTTTCACAACTGGTATACACTTTCTTACCTCAACGAATGCACATATTCTATCACATTGTTACAATTGCACATAAACTAGTCACTTCAATGAATTCTCACCTTATTTAACCATTTTAACACACCATGTACACTTAACAAACCATTACCAATCTAAACTTACTATTAGTTGTTTACTTAACACCCAAATATTTATAAGGATTTCATTTATCAAGAAAGGTTCAAGTGACCCAAGGTAACAACACATTTAACTCATTACAAAATGAAGGGGACTTTACTAATACTAAGAGGGAAACAACTTAGACAAGATGACAGTTACTAAGAGTAGGAGGGTCACCTAATTTCTTCTAGGCTTGATCAAACAAATGGGGGTACTTTTCTTTCATCTCTTTTTCTGCTTCCCATGTGGCCTCCTCAACTTGTTGACTTCGCCACAATACTTTAACAGAGGCAACTTCCTTATTTCTCAACTTACGGACTTGCCTATCAAGAATGGCGACTGGAACTTCTTCATATGACAAATCTTCATTAACCTCTATAGCTTCAACTGGCATGATGGTGGATGGATCTCCAATCACTTTCTTCAACATGGACACATGGAATACCGGATGCACTGATGACATCTCAGGAGGCAACTCTAGCCTATAAGCAACTTGACCAATCCTTTGAACGATCCGATATGGCCCGTCATACCTAGGACTCAATTTCCCTTTCTTTCCGAATCGCATGACTCCCTTCATAGGAGATACCCTCAAGAACACCCAATCATCGACTTGAAACTCCAAATCCCTTCGACGAACGTCTGCATAGGACTTTTGATGACTCTGTGCTGTTTTCATCCTCTCCTGAATAACCTTGACCTTTTCCATAGCTTCGTACACCACATCTGGCCCTAGCAATTCCGCTTCACCTACCTCAAACCACCCGATTGGCGATCTACATCATTGGCGATCCAATGCCTCAAACGGGGCCATTTGAATGCTAGCATAATAGCTGTTATTGTAAGCAAATTCTATTAGTGGCAAGTGTTCATCCCAATTACCTTTAAAATCTAAGACACAAGCCCGCAACATATCTTCGAGCGTCTGAATGGTCCGCTCGGCCTGTCCATCGGTCTGTGGATGGAAAGCTGTGCTGAGATTCACCTGAGTTCCCAAACCTTGCTGAAACTTCTTCCAAAAGTTAGCTGTGAACTGAGCCCCGCGATCTGAGATGATAGAAAGTGGAGTGCCATGAAGCCTTACTATCTCCTCGATGTACAATCTTGCATATTGCTCCGCAGTATCAGTGGACTTGACAGGCAGGAAGTGAGCTGATTTGGTGAGTCGATCTACTATCACCCATATTGAGTCAAACTTACGCCGAGTGCGAGGTAACCCCACCACGAAATCCATATTGATCATCTCCCATTTCCACCTTGGTATTTCTATAAGCTGAGTTAATCCACCAGGCCGTTGATGCTCGGCATTCACTTGTTGACAGTTCGGACATTTAGCTACAAAGCCTGCCACATCCCTTTTCATACCGTTCCACCAATAAATCTCCTTGAGATCGTGATACATTTTCGTTGAACCAGGGTGCACGGAATACCTGGAAGTATGAGCCTCTGCCATCACTCTTTCCCGAAGCTCGTCCACATCCGGAACACATAACCTATCTTGACACCGCAACACACCATCTTCGCTGCTGAGTACAAATACTGATTCTACGCATTTCTAGCACATTATTCGGACCATGACACCACAGCTACTAGGTTTTATGCACAAAAATTTTACGGGGCCTTACAGTTTGGACCAATTTTACATGAGTTTTATAAGAACCTTGTATTTTTTCTAGAACCGTCTGATTTTCGAATAATTTTCCATTTTTTTAAACTAGGGTTTCTCGTAAAATTCTTTTTCTTAAATATTTGATAATTTTGAGTGTTTAATCTTTTGTTTCTTATATGTTCTAACAGATTTTGTAAGGTTTGCTCTAACCTTAACTCATTGATACTAAAAGCCCTAATTTTTTCGATATGTTTGTCTGGTTTCTGAGTTACTTGTGTACTCACCTTGCCTTTTCTTTGGTTATGTGAATTTTCTTTATCCAATTTGATGTCTTGTGATTTTCTTATCGTGATATGCCTTTACTAAGTTTCTTGGTTCTAGTTTCTACTGACTACATATGTCTATGTTCATTCTGGCTATTCATGGTAAACCAATATTTTTCTCTTTAAATTAGGGCTGCTTTTCAATTTTGATTTACCAATTTGCTTCGACAAAAACTATTTGTTGATCCCTGAATATTCCTTCATTTCCTGTTTGGATTGTCCGCGATATTTGCTTACTCTTTATATGATTTTCTCTTTTAATTAAACCCTAGACTATTCTAAAGTTCTTATTTTTTTATTGAAACTCTTTTACTTAACAAAACCCTTGATTCTTACTGCTCTACTCGGTTTGATTAAACTTCTCGCCTTAATTAATTTTCTCTTGCCTTATTTGTTATTTTCTGATTCTTGCCAAATGTTTCCTTAATTGAACTCATGTTCATTCACCCCTAATTACCTACTCTATACCCACGTTACTTGATTCTCTTATTTGAATAGCAGTCCTTTTTTTACCGTTGATTGATTATCCCTTGATTAAGGAGAAGACTAATTTTACGTGTGTGACTGATTCTATGAATTTTCCTAATTTCTACATAATTGATCCCTTACCTTATTTTGTTTAAATCTTGATTACAATATATGCCCTCACCTATTCTTACTTCAAACACAAATAGTAGTTTAGCAACTACCACTTTTGCACTCTAAAAAGGCTCTCTTTGCTCTCTTTGCTACTTGTGATAGCTGTTATTCTAGCCAGCTGCAAGCCAAGGTTGGAAATTATACAATACCTTGCTTACATATTTTATTTTCTTTCATTAATTATGTATGCTTCTGATTAATTTTTAAGAATCTAAATCTATGTGTTTATTCACTGCCTTAGTTCATATGGCATGAGTCTATTCTTGCTTTTATTTACTGCTTACCCAGCATGCCTAATATTGTCTATTCAAATTTGTGATTAGCATGTTTCCACTTTGTTTGCTTGTTCGCTATCTTGTTTAACATGTCTACATATGTAACTAGCTTGTTTGACTAACGACTAGATATCTAACATGCCTAAATTCTGTTTTTGTGTAATTAGCATGCCTTCACTATTTAATACTTTCCCAGCATGCTCACTTAGGTCTTTGCCTGCTCTGCCTCACTCCTGCTAAGTTAGTTAATCTCTTTAGAGTGATTCTTGCTGTGTTGGTTAGATGTCCTCAATATCTTTCTGTTGTGATCTTTGCTGCATGACCTACATTCTATCTAACCAACTAGTTCTACAGAACCCACCCCTCAAAAACTCTATGCATTATGTTTGTTTGTGTTATCTATTAAGGTGTACTCTTTGTATTCCCAATCCTATTCCCTTGTGTGGAAGTTATCTTCCAAAGTACTCCGTGAAACAGTTTGTTCTATGACTTGTGTTTTGATTGCAAATTGTTTCTTTACACATTCCTCAAACTATTTTATCAATAAATCAGTACATGCTTTCATAATTTCCTTTCAATCCTATGACCTTTCTTTATATTCTCTATTAAACTCTTTCAAACTATTATGCACTTTCCCTTACTCCTAGAATACTAGGTCCTGCCCCTCTGATATGTGTACTGCTTAGAGACCCTTGAGATCTTTCAGAACTCTTGCATATCAGGGCTGACACTTCCATACTGTACCTAAATCAGTTATTATTTGAGAAAGGTCTAGGTGTGAGCACTGCCGGGATTCTTGAAGTCCTTAGGGAACTCTGACACACCTAGATATGAAACTGGATATGGAACTTTGGGCATTTGAGACTACCGGAGGCTTGGAAATCACTTTGGGCCTACTTCAAGCACCCTATAGCTTCATTATTGTTCTATTTATGTAATTCATTCAATTCTTGGTCTGTAACAATTAATTGTAAACAAACAATGGGGTGATTAGTGAAAAGGGGAGGGTAGATGTATATTGTAGGTAAAACTAGGTATATAACAAGGATATATGGGATCATTTTGTTCGAATATGTTTGTTATGATATGCCTATAGGATATTCTTTGGTCCAAATAAATTCTGTTTGCTTTATTTCCACTGAATTAGAAGCCATGCCTATAGAATCTAAATCAACTTTAGTAATGGAGATCATGTCTATAGAGTCTAAATCAACTTTAATAGAAATCATACCTATAGGGATTTTCCTTTGGCTAAACAAATTGTTTTTGGTTCATATATAACCAAAAATCTTGTATGTAAGATCCGAAACAATCTTAGTTTAACTTTAACTCATGTTTCTAGACTCTGAATTGGTTTAATTAACTAATCCATTTGTTTCTTTAATATATTTTCAATGCTGCCTTAATATTACTAGAGACCAAGCCTATAGGATCCAGAATACCCATTTAAAATTGTTCACTATTTTATTGCATTCTTAATCATTGATAGATATTATGCTCATAGGACATCACTGTTATAACCCCGCAAGCCTGTAGGGCGACTAAAAAACCTTGTAAACTGTAAACTTCGCCTTGTTATTTGAGACTGTTCACATTCAACATGTATAAAAGAACCAGTAGACAAGTAGGATTCAGTTTTTTGACATGTTGGTCCTAATTCAATATTGGATACTCTTTACTTACATAGATAACATGTTCTAAGGTTTTTCTATTAAATATCTGAAACTATTGTTTGAGACGTGCTCTTACTTGTTCTGTTTATGGAGGTAAATGTGAGCCTTTAATTGTTCCCACTTTAATGTAGTCCTAGATATTTTTGATTGACGCCTAGATTTTTCTCCTTTAAGTACCTTAGGATGGTCTAGAAATACCTAAATTACACGTCCCAAATACCTCCAGGGCCACAAGGAAGGGACTGGTTGTGCACGCATATGATATCTTTCAAGGTTGCTAGAACGCTTTAGACTATGACCAAGGGGAGGGAATTGGGTTGTAAGGATATGATGACTATGCGCTAATGTCACGTGTATCCCCTCATTGAGAAGTGATTACCGGGTATTTTGTGGGTATGATTCTGTAGGCTAATCAACCTAGGACTCCTCTTTTCCAACTCATGTTGTTTAAATGAATTTACTTTTCTTTATATATGTGCAACTATTTCAATCCTTTTCCCTTGTTTCATTATTTGAATCATACATGTGCTTAGAATGTCAAAACATGTCTTACTTGCAAATACGTGTTAAAACTCTTTATTTGTTAAAATGGCTAATTCACATAGTTTATGTTTGGTCGGGACCCACCGTTATGGACCGCAAGGGGTTCCTAACAGCTTCCCCTCAAGGTTACTTGGACCCCTTGCCTTAAATCTCTAGTAATGCAAACTACTCCATGAGTTAATTGCTCAAGGTGCCCTAAGGCACCATAATTCGTTAGATGGCAACTTTTCAAATATCCAAATTCCAAAAGGAAATGAGTTGTTCCCCCATGAATGTCGAAATCCGGACTCCTCACAAAGGGAAAGGGGATGTGACACCACCAATCGCCACCTATAACACTCCTTAGAACACACCACAGCTCATTCCTGACCCTCAAAACTCAACCAACAACCACCACTACACCCAAGTCCTTGGCACACAACAAAATAACCCTATATATATGGAAATTGTACCTCACTATACTCAACCAATATCTTATAGCCCAAAATACGCTGAGAAGCACCTGTTCATCAAGAACACGGCCGAGGAACTAAAGAAATTGACAAGTCGAGTTCAGGTGTCAAAAGAGGCAAATGTGTAGAAGGTCTGAATTATGAGGATCTATGAATACAGCCACACATACAACTACTAGAGTTTACAAACCTCCCAAGTTTGAATGTTTGATGGAACAAGTGATCCCAAGGTTCATTTGAGAACTAATTATGACAAGCTCGTGGGTGTCGAAAAAGATGAAAGGATCCGAATGAAGCTCTTCATGAGAAGTCTTACAAGAGATGCCTTGTCCTGGTACGTAAGCCAGAACACTAAGAAGTGCTCCAACTAGGTGAGCATGGAATCAAAATTTATGGACCGCTTCAGGTTCAACAAGTAGACTGCATGAAATGTCTTCTACATAAAAAATATAAAAAAGAAGCCAACAAGACCTTCGATGAGTATGCTACTCGACGGAGATCAGAAGTAACGAAGATTATACCAGCACTAGAAGAAGAACAAATGAGTAAGTTCTTTGTCAGGGCAATGAAAGGCTAATGGTCATCGAGAATCACAAGTTTTCCGATGTCATCAAACTCGGAGAAAGGATTGAAGAAGGTATCAAAAACGGGATGGTGAAAAATTTCAATGCATTAGAGGCCACAAATAAAGCATTGCAATCAGGAGGCATATCAAAGAAAAGAGAAGTAGGGGCAGTAATGGCGGCTCAAGGCCCAAAATCTCCACTCGTATACCAAACACTTCCACCCACGTACCAAACACCTCCACCTATGTACCAACCCTCATCCCCCAGATATTCTCAACTCTCCACTGTCTATCATACTTATAACACCTAGCCAACCTATTATCATTCACTTCCAACCAGTTCAAATTACTAGAAATCGCGACCTATCATTAATCGCAAACCACCCAGATAATACACTGCTATTTCTGATCCCAATGACCAGCTGTATGAAGGGTTGAATGCTGCAAGTTATGTCACTCCTATTCCTATTGTGGCAGTGGAGAACTTATCTTAATGGGTCAACCCAAATAAAACATGTGCATACCATTCCGATATGAAGGGGCACACCAATGACGAATGTTGGACATTGAAAGATAAGATCCAAATATTGATTGACAACAAGTTCAGACAGGCAAAGGAAACTACATCCAATGTCCTCAACAATCTTCTCCCACATCATAGGGTTAATGGGGTACATGCGATAAAAAAGACGAAGAATGGGATCCCGAGGGGTCAACCCGTCTTATTCGCGAAAGGGATGATTTTAAACTTGTAGTCACACTCACTCCTATTGCGGTGCACACGCAGTTGTTAGTCGAGGTTGAGATAACCGCATCGGTTCCATTTGAGGTAGAGGTAGCTCCGTCTACAGCCACACTTGCTCCATTTGAGGTTGAAGTGGCCACACCTTTCACAATGACAGTATCAACCACACCTCCTTTCAATTCCATGGCCATGCCTTGGGATTACGTCACTGAAGCTAGGCGAAAGGGAAAAGCAAAAATGGAAGAATCTCATGTTCCACAAGGAATGACCAAACAAGAATGATCTATACACACGAACACTTTGGAGGATCGAGCAACTCTTCGGCATACTTTTAACATCAAAGAAAGCAACAATAAGTGTGATTTGCTACCGAACTTTGTGTTTGCTGAAACACTGGGGTTTGCACTACACCAGTGTATAATGTGTTCTATCATGAGAGGAAATAATCCATAACCTTGGGTACTAGGAGGGGATTAAATTCCTTAAGAAAATACTGTGAATCCAATGTGCTCGGATTAATTTTTGTTTCGTTTACATTTTCTGCTTATATGATATTTTATCTTTTTCATAATTAATTTACAAATACAGTTTACTAACAGCTTATTTGTCTTTCACGACAATCTTTTCTTTGCTTGTGCTATAGCATATGTGAATGGAAAGAATGTAGATGCTGATTTGTATTAGAATGGTTATGGCAGGTACGGTGTACCAAGTATGGATTGAATGAGGCCAAAGGATTTTCCGACAAATAACCAGAGGCATTGAAGTTATCAATAGAGCAATCACCGAAGAAGTGCACCGTCGAGGAATTTTGAAGCCAAGATTTGCTAAGAGATTTGATGAACTTAATTTATATCCTTAAGGAGCAGTGTTAATGAGTGTATTAGGGGTTATGGGAAGTTCTAACGGTTAGAGGTAGAGCAGCACTGGGGCCATCTGTCCACGAGATACTTGTTTTGTTTTCTGCTTTGTAAATATTTATTTGGTAAATAAAATTATTTACTTAGCAAAAAAAAAAAAATTAGTAATACACTAAAATTTATTGTGAAAAACGTTAACGAAAAATAAAAGAAAGAAAACCATGGTCATTTCATCTAAAAAGAATGAAAGTAATAAGTAGTACTCCTTCTGTTTCAATTTATGTGAACGTATTTGATTGGACATAGAATTTAAAAATAAAGAATAAACTTTTGAACTTGTGATATAAAATGAGACATAAGAGTATATATGTTGTGTACCTATAATTATTACATAAGATAAATTCTTTACAAATATAAAAAGAGGTTATTATTTTTGCACGCGCTAAAAAAAATACATTTTAAATTAAAATGGAGGGAACATTATTTAGGAAACCAAACAATATTTCAAAAGCACAAGTTTTTCAAACAATTTCAGATGAAATACAAGTACTCGTACAGCTTTTTAACTTTTTTATGTTGTTTTAGTTATAAAAATATATACGAAGTTATCTTAATAATTAATATCGCGTACCTTAACATTTAACTATTCATTTGTAGCTGGCAATAATTAGTTTTATTTATAATTTCATTAGGAAAATAAATACAAAGGAGTGACGTTGACCCATCCTGTTACTGACGTTTTTAAGGATTATTCTGAAAAGAGGAAAAAAGAAAAAGTACTCTTCTTGTCTATCTCAAAGTATCTTTTGGACACGTGTCAGTTCAAACGTGCGCGCTAATTTTTCAATCGCGACGACGCCACTAAAATATTAAAATCCCACTTTCATTTCCACCGTAAAATCGAAATAGGAACCCCTATCATTATCTTTCATATACCTACAGCTCTCTCAAATTATTGTTCACAACATGTCATTTTTCGGCAACTTACGTCATACTCCGGCCAAAACCAAGCCTCCTTTAACCACAATCTCCGCCGCTTCTATGATCGGAGATGATCCTAGGGCTCCACTTCTCAACCTCACCGCCGTCCAAGCCCGAATGGATACCCTCCAGAAATTCCTCTCAGATTCGGTCAACTCCAATACTTTACTTGGTCAACACCAAATGAACATGGTCTCCGATGAAATCACCTCCGCCATTCATCAGATTATCGTTAACGGCGCCGCCCTTCTCTCGTCCACCCAATCAACAAATCATCCGCCGCAGTTGCCGGAACTGAAAATAAATCCAAAATCGAATCACAAGCGAACGTTTTCAGAATTTGATCGGAGAGGTTCTGAAGTGGAGGTTTTAGAGGAAGAAGACGGCGACGATTTGGAGATTATTGAGCTGGACGCGGTGGAGCTACTGGCGGAGCACATCCACTTCTGCGATTTTTGCGGAAAAGGATTCAAACGAGATGCGAATTTGAGGATGCATATGAGAGCTCACGGGAATCAGTACAAAACACCCGAAGCATTAGCAAAACCCGATAAATGCATTGAATCGGGTTCGAAGAATAGGAGGTTTTCGTGCCCGTTTGTTGGTTGCTGCCGGAACAAATCGCACAGCAAATTTCGGCCGTTAAAATCGGCGATTTGCGTGAAGAATCACTTCAAGAGGAGTCATTGTCCTAAGATGTACTCCTGCACGCGCTGCAAGAAGAAGAGTTTTTCGGTACTCGCGGATTTAAAAAGCCATTTGAAGCACTGTGGAGAGACGAAGTGGAAGTGTTCTTGTGGTACCAGTTTTTCGCGAAAGGACAAGTTGTTTGGTCACATGGCGTTGTTCGAAGGCCACATGCCGGCGATTGAACTGGAGGAGGAAGCAAAACCCCCGGCGGCGGTGGCGGCTGTTGAGGATGACGTGGAAATGGATGTCAGTCGCGGGTCAGATAATGGGTTTTTGGATATCAGAACAGGGTCGGATAATGGGTTTTTGGATAGGTTAATGCTTGATGGGTTTGAATCTATTGACAGTTATTGCTTCCAAGATTTACTGGGATCTTCTTCTCCAAATGGGTTAAATACAGTTCCAGATACTAATGAATGGTTCTCTTAGCTTTTAGCTTATTGAAGGTACTTGATAGTGCTGCTATATGTATTTGTTGTTTCGGAATTTACATAATTTTTATTCTTCGTTTTCAATCTAATAAAAGATGACTGGTATTTTATTTTCTGCTTCAATTGCGGTAAATCAACCAAGTTACTTGTTGACGAGCCAGAATCACACCAACACCAAGAGATGAGGTGGATGAGGCGGGATGGATTAAGTTAGTTTCGTGAGTTCATTGATTAGTACACCTTCGGGGCTAGTAAGGCCCGGACCGTGGTCAGGGATGGACCTAGTGTATGAGCTACGGGTTTTCGGGAACCTAGTAAATCTTATGTAGACCCTGTATTTATATTAAAAATTTTATTAAATATTGATAAATATCTGATTGTGAACTCAGTTATTATTGTATATTAATATGAAATTACGGCAGAAACCTATAAAACTCAAATCCTGAATTTGCCTTTGACCGTGGTCGTCCGTCTCCGATTTGCCGATAAGATCTATGAGATTGACCAGCCAGCTAAAAAAGCTATATGCTTAACAGAGTTCAAAGATGTGCTCTAAAGTTTTCAATTCCACCTGAAAAGAGTTACTACAAACTTATTTCTTCAAGTTTAATTTGAAAGATAGAAAGCTTCCGTCTTTTAATGAGCTTTATGCTGCGTGAATTCGAATTAGTTGACCCACATAGTACATCGTATTGAATGGTTTTAAAGAAAATTTATTGACGAATCACAATTTTTGAATTTTGGATTGAAGCCCTTAAATATGACAAGAGGGGTTGCTTTGATGGTAAGCAACCCCCACTTCCAACCGAGAGGTTGTGAGTTCGAGTCTCCCCAAGAGTAAGGTGGGTAGTTCTTGAAGGGAAGGATGCCGGGGGTCTATTTGGAAACAGCCTCTCTACCTTAGGGTAGGGGTAAGGTCTGCGTACACACTACCCTCCCCAGACCCCACTAAGTGGGATTATACTGGGTTGTTGTTGTTGTTGTTGTTGGATTGAAGCCCTTAAATATATTGCAAGTGAAGAAGCGTGATGAGAATACAATAGCGAGATTGACTTGAACTTTTAGATACGACAATTATAATGAACTTCCAACTTTATAGAAATTTTTGTACAAGTCATAACTTGCACAAGCAATTTTATGTAAAATCAGGTTTAAAACCTAAAATGCTATTGGAATAACATGAGGATTGAGGAGCATAACGGTGAAACTATTAATCCCTTATGTTTATCTAGTCCATGATGTGATCGAATATTTGGAAACTACTTCTTCTGATGGGACCAAAGAACCCAAAAGAGAAACAATTGAGAAATATAGATGAGAAAGAATGTTTTGAGTTATTCCTTCGTTTTCATTTTTCGTTTGGGTAAGAAAAGAGAATTTGTTCATATGAGTTGCCAAGTTGGATCTTACTTCTCATGGAATAGACTGCACTAAAAGCTGTAGGATCAAAGCCTAAAAGGACTACACAGTATTTAGGAGATTGATTCTTCAGATCTAAGAAATTCACTTTTTTCTTTTTTCAATTTTTGGGGTAAAAAATTAAATGCATTTTTCTGTATGCGAAAATATTGAAAGTGCACTTAGGGGACTGGGAGCCTAAGTCGTTTATTAGAATATTAATTTCGGTATAAATCTTGGGATTATATTTATCCAATGTTTGATTACAGATTATTAGCTAATATGAGTATAGGTATTATAATTTTTGTACTACTATTTATCACACATTGAATGTGAGGTTACAATCTGATTATACTCCACGGCTAACTTTGTTGCTAATCAAATGACCCCATTGGAAACCCTTCTTTTTGTACGTACCTGGACGGTTCGAGTGTCTCATAGGAGTACTAAATTACTAATGAAGGGATTTTTCGTGGGAGAAATTAAAAAATAGCCAGATTTAAAAAGTGGTCACTCAAAAATAACCATAATTTTAAATGTAATCGAAATTTAATTATTTTTTATGTAAAAATAAATCAGAACGAAAATATTGTTCAAAATTTAGAAAAATACTCCAGCATAATATACTGGTGCTGGAACTCTAGTCTAATGTACTGGAGTACCAGTATAATATACTCGCCCAGCGTAATATACTGGATAGTGGAGCACCGGTGCTCCAATCTCCAGTATATTATACTAGAACCATCAAAGTATGCCGATCTGGCATAATATACTGGAAATTCATATACGGGTATGCCGAACTCCAATATATTATGTTGGACCAGTCTCTATTGTAGCAAAATAGTGACTATTTTTCAACAACTTGACAAACACTGGCTATTTTAAATGATCAGTCTGAAAAGTGGCGAGTCTGTGCTATTTTGACATTTTACGTGTCAAATTGTCTATTTTCCATATTGATCACGCCCAACTATAACTTATAAAAAGGACTAAATTTAATCTGATTTACAAGTCCAGAGTTGAAATTAACGTACTAATCACAACTTTTAGTTTCACAAGAATCCAAGTATTAAACTTCAAAAAATATTGAATAATAAATTAAGTGTTTACTAACTAACAAAAAGGTAATTAAAAAACTGTAATTTTACTACTAACAAAGTAAATGTTGTTGACAAGATTGGGAAGGTCTAGGGTTACAATTTTTCCTCTTCTTGGAATCCACTCTGTTACGACTCCTATAGATTCGCAATCATGATCACTTTAGTTGTCATAATTCTCTTCCGAGCCAATACAACAATTTACCGAACGTAGCACTAGTTACCGCTCACTATGATCGCACCAAGGTTCTGTTATTCCTAATCCCACCTTTAATCCCTTGTATTGGTCCTTATATACGTTAGAATTGATGTTGTTCAATAATTATCTAAATATATACTATTTTCCAAGTAATATATACTAAATAGGGATTTCGTTTGAGGGCCCTTCAATCAACCCCAATAATCACATACTTGAAAGAGTTGAGAAAATGCAATGGCTAATTTTGAGAAAATGCAATGGCTAATTTATATTAAATGCAATAAAAATTCATCCTCCAAGACGTTCCATCAAACCCTAGAATACGAAGTTTAGCTACTCATAATTGTTTTCACAATCACAATATAATTCATCACCAATAACAATAACAAAAAAAAAATGAAAGAAGAAAGATAAAAACTCGTTTCCGAATCTTCCGTCTTGCTCTTTGCATGTTCTTGCCTTTAAAGTTCTTCTAAAAATCAAGATAACCTTATTTTGTGCAAGCTGGGATTCATATAGGTTAAGGAAAGTTGCATATGAAATTACAATTTTAGCCCTGAAATAACTTTTCTCGGAAGGACATGCGCGGTAGCGCACCTGGGCAGGTGAACACGCATCTGGCTGCGCACTTTGGCCGATTTCTACCTGACTTGTGCGGCCTAGTGCGTGGCCGCGCACCTGGGCAATTTTCTACACTCTTCTTCTTTCTTCTTTTTAACTGCGCTAACCTCATACTATCCTCGAACGCACTTTCAATTTATTCATAAGCTTTAACTTGGCCTTCAACGCTCCATATTAGCTAAAACATGCTCCTTAACTTCATTGTAGCCTGGTATCTCTCCTGCAAAGCATAAAGTACTCAACTAGAGCAATTTTTTACCATTTAATGCGTAACACCAGTAAAGTGAAGTAATCTAGAGTGCAAATAGTTTCCAAAATACGTAGTTATAGCCTACTATCACACATCTCACATCGAACTACACTTTAAAAAAATAGTGTTGGAATGACGGAACTAAGAAAAAATATACAAGATGCCCCTTTGAGTTGTTCTCAATGATTAGATGGACATCTTAATCATCATAATGACCAGACAGACACCTCTTCTCATCTAAAGTGTGACTCATGTACCCTTCACGATGACATGACAAAGTATGAGTTTTTTATTCACGTTTGAGCACGTGAACCCCTCAAAATTAAGTTTTTCCCTTTTTAAATTAACCTTATTTTGTAATGAGCCCACTTGTCTTCTCATCATTGATGAAAAATAAGAACAATTAAAAAGTTTCTTTCAAACTATAGCAAATGGAAAAAACATAAAATAAGCGCACAATTTTTTCAATATATACTGTCATAATTGCTTGTATAATCAATCACAAGCATTGCTGTAATAATTAATTGGATAAATTATATTTGACAACATTAAGGTAGAAGAATCATATTTGAGATGAAATTTACAACTCAATAGAGTATATTGTACCCTCTAAAATATTCTCCCAAAATCAATCACAAAAGATTGCACAATTTTTTGCTAAACATTGTGGCTAACTTTATGACTGAACTTAATTTGATTATTTTCTGTGATTATTTTCTATCACATTCTAACTAACCTTAGTTGGAATCACTTTTGTGTGATTATTTTCTCTCAAATTCCCACTCACCTTATTACAAATCATTATTTCCTCTCAAATTTTCACACTAATCTTATATTTTTATGTGTATTGGATTATATCGAAGCTATGAAGTTCGAAAAAAAGCTTAAGCAATCAAATAGAAGAGACATTACCAAAATTGAGGGACAAGTCAGAAAGGGGTGGAGGCATTATCAAGTAAGTCGGTTATAAGTGGTCGTGCTATCGCTACCGGAAGCAGTTTTTATCTTAATAAGGATTTGAAGGAAAAGCACAAACTGATTGAGCCGAAGAAATCGGTGACTGCGATGGCGCCTGATGAAGATGTTAGGGTTTCTAAGAAGATATTAGCTGTCAGAGATTCTGACGGCTCACAAAAGGTGCTGATGTCTAGTTGAAAATAAGAAAAAAATGTATTTTTTTCTTGTTAATTGCACGTGCCAAATACTTTAATTAAAAGTTACATGTGTTATTTTTTAATTGGCTTATTTGACACATTATTGGCAAGTGTAACTCACGCACATGGTCTGCTTCACTCGGGTGTTTACTTGATATTTGAAGTATCTAAATAGTAAATGAGTCAATTGAGGTGTCAGTTTGATCGTCGAAGACAACTTAAATGGGTCATTTATGTATTTCGCTCGAAATTAATTACCATATTGTGAAAGTGTAATCTAGAGTTATGGTGACTAAGGCCTCATGTGTTTTTTAAGATTAAGACGTCTAAATCTAAATATCAAGATGAGTATTAAGATTAAGACATTTGAACCTGAATACACGTCTGAATATTAAAATGTGTGTTAAAATTTGAATACTAAATAATTAAGTCTGTTTGATTTTTAACATATGAATGTATAAAATTTACTCTATTTGAAAATTAATAAACATAAAATTTAAGTGAAATATTAATTAATCTAATATTCTGTCAATAAAATATATAATTTTTTTAAAATATAGCAGTTGATGGTGCTGATGTCTAGCGGTGGTGCTTGTGAATGCCGACTAGAGGAAGTGGTAAGTTTGGTTGATGGTTGTGGTTCATGGTAGTAAGTAATTGTCACGACCCGGATTTTCCACCCTCGAGAGTCGTGATGGCACCTACTGATGAGAGCTAGGCAAGCCAACCCTTAACTACCTTTGTCATTAACCTATTTACTTCTTGACAATAATTATCAGTAATATCATAAAAACAACGGAATAACGTAAATAAGCGGACATCTTAAATTAAAGAATCTAAACAATAATGCGAAAGACCAACAAAAACCTCTACCCAAGAATCGGTGTCACATACTCACGAATCACTAAGAGTACTAAATAAGACCGTTTGAAAGAAAAGTACAATTGTTTGTCCCGAATATATAAAATAGCAGTCTAAAATAAATATAGAGGAGACACCGGGCCTATGGACGCCTGCAAGGCTACCTCGCTGTCTCGCTGGAATGAAGGCTAACTCTTGTGCTACTGCTGCTGTCCAATGCCTGGATCTGTGCAAAAGAGCACAGAGTGTAGTATCAGCACAACCTACCTCATGTGTTGGTAAGTGCCTAGCCTAACCCCGGTGAAGTAATGACGAGGCTAGATCGGACTACTACATAACTTGTGCAGTTATATATATATATATATATATATATATATATATATATATATATACAACGGAAGCGAAATACAAAGACATGTAAATAATATGGGAATGGGAGCATTCTGTGGGGAAATAACAAATATATATATATATATATATATATATATATATATACATACATACAAATACAACGGAATCGAAATACAAAGACATGTAAATAATATGGGAATGGGAGCATTCTGTGGGGAAATAACAATTTCCAAGTAAGAGTCGTCCAGTAACGAAGAAGATAACACAACTCAATCATTAATAAGGAAATAGAGATCAACAAGTATACAGCATCACCCTTCGTGCTTTTACTCTCATACTCACCAAGCAATGATATAATAACATGCACACGGCATCACCCTTCGTACTTTTACTCTCACCCCTCACATATAATCAATAGAACCGGCAAAAAATGGTACATCGTGCGGCACGACATAACCCTTCGTGCTTTACTCTCTTTCCTCACAATAAGCAAATAATGCACGGCATCACCCTTCATGCTTTAACACTCTTTCCTTACAATAAGCAAACAATGCACGACATTACCCTTCATGATTTAATACTCTTTCCTTACAATAAACAACAATCACAAACAAGGGGCAATGGAATTGACAAATTTGTAATAGAAATTCCGGCAAGAGAACACAATTCAACAATTAATCCTAGCGAGGGCATAACATCAACAATCCCGGCAAGGGAAAAATTTAGTACTCATTCTCTTCTTTCACTTTCATTTCTTAACTCACTTTACCACTTGAGCCAATGCTCCAAAGGGTTCAATTATTCCATATACTTTCACAAGATTTTCTCAACAATTAGAAATCATCACCAAGGCATGAAAATATGATGAACTCAAGATATTCACAATTTAAAGACTCATGATCATGCTAGACACCGACGTATAGATACTCGTCACCATGCGTACACATCGTACTCGATAATTACTACATAGAAAATAAGACTCAACTTCTTATCTCTCAAGCTAAGGTTAGACCAAACACTTGCCTCAAACTTCCACGGCCAATTCAATCCACAACAACCACTTTTCCTCTCGAATTTGGCTCCAAATCTATCAAATCAATACAATAACGACTTCATAACATCAATACATGCTAAATAAATCAAACCCAATGCCTAATTATAGTTTTCTAAGCTTTCTTTCCAAAATCCCAAAAAATTGACCCCAGACCCACTTGGTCAAAATACGAGGTTCGGACCAAAATTATATCTCCCATTCACCTACGAGCCTCAATATATAATTTGTGTTAAATTTGACCCCAAAATGAGGTCTAATTCAAGAAAAATTAAAATGCCCTTACCCTATCCATTTCTCTAATTTCTATCCTTAATTACATGTTTTGCGCTTAGAAATTCTTTAGATGTTGAAGAAAATGGAAGGAAACAAGCAAGGATTACTAACCCAAGAAGTCTTTAGTGAATAATAGCTTCAATAGACGCTTAAGGACCTTGGAGAAGAAGGAGTTCGTGAATAATGTTTATGAAAAACCCGCAAAAAAACAGTTCTGAAAATTAAAAATATAACTAGGCAAAATTTCTCTTCGCGTTCGCGACAGGTTGACCGCGTTCACAAAGGGTAGCACTTAAAAGACCATCGCGTTCGCAGAAGGAGGCACGCAAACGCGGAGAGTAAATATGGTATGGCCCTAAAATTGGTCTATGCGAATGCGTGGGACAGCACGCGAACGCGAAGAGGAAATCCTGCAAAGCTACGCGAATGCGAGTAGGCTTACGCGAATACGATGAAGAAAAGAAGACTCAGCCTTCAGAGTCAAATAATCCCTACACGAATGCGAGTGATGGGATGCGAATGCGAAGAAAGGAAAAAGTGAAGCAACGCGAACATGTGAGGTGGGATGTGAACGCGAAGAAAGAATGGGGTCTAAAACAGCTAAAGCCAATTCTGCAATTTTTCTAAGTCCAAAACTATCCCGAAACACCTCCGAACCACTCCCGAGCCCTCGGGGCTCCTAACCAAACACATGCACTAACTCAACAACATCCTACGAACTTAACCGTGCAATCATCTTGCCATAATAATATCAAAAATAACAAATCAAACCTCAAAATCAATAGTTTTTCCTCAAACTTCATTAACTTTCAAATTTAGAACTTTAAGTCCGAAATACGTCAAACGACGTCCGATTTCAATCAAACTTTATAGAAAAATTTTAAATCACATATAAGACCTGTACCAGACGCCGAAACCAAAATAGGGATACCCACATGTTCTAATAAATTTTTATTTAAATTTTCCTTAATAATTTCAGAAAAATAATTTCCTTTAAAAATTTATTTCTCGGGCTCGGGACCTCGGAATTCGATTTCGGGCATATGCCCGAGTCCCATATTTTTCTACGAACCCTCCGGGATTGTCCAATCACGGGTCTAGATCCGTTTGCCCAAAATGTTGACCAAAGTTAAATTCATTCATTTAACACCAAAATTTAGCATGCTTTTTTTTATAAAATTTCAGATTTAATTTTCCGGCTACGCGCCCGGACTACGCACGCAAATTGGGGCGACTCTAAATGAGGTTTTTGAGGCCTCAAAAGCACATAATTAATTACGGGTGATTACTAATGGTGACGATTATGATTGAGGATAATGGTAATGAGTGATAGTTAATAATGGCGGGTGATTGTGATAGTTGTGATTGATAAAAGTGGTGGTGGGTAGGGGATAGTTTATAGTGATGGGTAGTGACGATTATGGTTGTTGATGGCGATGGAGTGATTAGTTGTGGTGGTTGAGGAGGATGAGTGTTATTCATTGTTGAAAATGATGGTGGTGGGAGTGATGTAGATGGTGGGTGGTGGTAGTCGATTATGGTCGTGGTGGTTGAGTATGTTGGTGGTCGTGGTAGTATCATGATGGTAGTTGATAATGGTTGGTTGTGACGATAATTAATAATGAATATGGATGATAGCATGTGAATGAAATTAAATCTCTATTATGAATCTTAATCCTACAAACCTATTCATATCCATTAAGTAGTTCTGAAGTAAAAAAAAAAAAAAAACACACTTAATGATTAAAATTTAAATAATTAAATTTCAAACTTTAAAAATAAATACACTTAATATTTAAAATCTGAATAATTAAGATCCGGAGCTCCATTAAGTACAAACTAATAAGGCCTAAAGCTCATTATAATTTAGTAACCGCGACTTTCGACCTCAAAAGGCCATTATAAGTGCCGTCAATAATGAGAGATCTGTATTGCACTCAGACTTTCACTCTCTCGTGCTTTTTTCTATCAAAGGCGGATCTATAAGGTAACTTTTGACTTCACGAAGTCAAGTAGTTTTTGTCTTGATCTTATATAGGAGTACTATGTCAAGAAATTTCTTTAAGTATGTATAAATAATTGATTATAAACTCAATTGTTGTAATATATTAATTTGAGATTGTTTTAAAAATTCAAAACTTCAAACCTTAAACCCGCCCTCTGTTGCATACTTTTGTTCATTTGTTGTGCTCCAATTTCATCAAAATTTAGTGGCCCAAAGTTATATTTAAGAATGGTTTATTAGATTTAATATATGGATGGAATGGGGTGCCCCCTCGTTTAAATCAAAGTTGTAAGGATTTGGCCCTTGTTAGAATAGGGAAGTACCCTTTCGTTTACATTGTTGGCTTTTCGAAATTATATATACTCCTCCATCCGTACCTTTTGGTTATATTAAAATAAGAGTGAAAGATATATAAAAGTGACAATGAATTTGGCTTTTCGAAAAACATTTCTTAGAATACATGCATGTGAGTCTCAGACTTTAGTTTTATTATTGAATAATGAAAAGAAAAAGATCTCTTTGAAGAAAAGAGTACACATATGGTTTGGCATAGCCACAAGTTAAAATTAGGATAGTTAATTCGCGACAGGAGTAATTTTTATGATTCTGTAGAACAATGAATTAATAGAGAAAAATGTATAGTTAACGCTACCAGTTGATTTCTCCGTTGCATTCCATCATTAAAAGAGTAGAAAGCATATTGGGACTAGATTAGTGGTAATTTAGGGTACGTTGAAATTCTTTTTTCTCCAACAAGCATGGAAATTTCAAAATATGATTTCCCTCACTTTTTTTTTGGTAACTAACATATTTTATTAATCACCAAGCAAACATCATGACATAATGGCTATGCACCTATCTCAAACAAAACAGCAAAAACTATGAATCACATTCCTAATACACTGAATGTATATAGGGTTATCTAATATGAGTATGCAACACAGCCTTAACTCCTGGGGGTGCTCGATCGCACATTACACAAATATGCTTGCTGAGATATTATTACAGCAATGAGGTGTTAGTCTTTGATGTATTAAGCATGGATTGTTTATGCCCTAAATTCTTGCAAGTTTTAGCAACAGCAGCACTATTCCACAGTATCAAATTTTGTTAGGTTTAAACCACCTACTAATTTAGTAGTACAAACCTTATACCACCAAACCAATGTTCTCCTTGTAATTACGTTGGCCCCTGGCTGTATAAAGTAGATGCTGTTCAATACCTAATCATAACCGTTAACCGAATCGATAGCTTATTGGCTCTTATTGGTATCGGGTTATCGCGATAATGGAAGGTGAATGAGTTGAGATTTTATAATTAACGGCATAACAGTTTGAAGGCAGATTACTCAATTTTCTTTTTGGATAAACCATTAACCCATTAAGAATTTTTATATTTAGACTTTTACCTCCTTATGCATGACAATACGTGTATCTTTGTTACATAATTGATCTTTCTAGAGAAAGTCATGACCTCTCTATGACAATTCTTTATTGAGTTTTCAAAAAATTTGTTCCGGAGAGATTGTTCTGTGTATTCCATGACAAGTTATCATTGAGTAATGTACTGAGGATTATGAATGCTAGGTTGAAATGATAATACGCCATTGAGCTATGCAGTTTGTCGTTTGATATTCACAAGACTAGGATTGTTAATTAAAATAATTTCTATTTGGTTTAGCCATTAAATCGTCTGATAATCGTTAATCCGATACTAATCTGCCCGTTATTTTATTGGATAACTAGCGGATTACTATATTTATAATCCGATAACCGATAAGTCGAAGCGATAAGCATGATTCTGGTTACTATTTTCTGGACCAGTGATAGCCATTGGAGGAGGGATATTTTGTTGGTACATAAGGGCACTCCATTGAATTTGAAGGGGAGCTCACCGAAAGTAAAGCCAAACTGCTTCCGTATTCTATCTTTATCACATTGTGATAACCCTCCAAAATAGACAGACGTTTTCTCGTATTTGCCTGCATGCCAGATACTTCAAAGAAATGGATAAAGCATTTTCATGGCTATTGCAAATAAGAAGGGGACTGACACGACTCAAATCATACCACAGGGGTCAGCACTCAGTGTCTATAAATAAGTAAGTCGATCACTTAGCAATATTTAAATTAATAAAATATGATGTAATAAAGTAGAGTTTGACATAATTGCAAAAATAAAGGAAGTACAAGACCGAGCGGCGATAATTAAAACACCTCGCCAAAACTAGGCAGTACAGAATTGTCACTATCCAAAAATCATAAGCCGTGATGGCACCTAACTCAACCCACTAGGTAAGATAACTAACAAAAAAATACAACTCAACTGAGATTATAAGAAAGTAAAAAAAGATAACTGAACATTTACGAATTTACCAAGGCCAGGTCATACGAATCACGAGCTTTTATGATTTGGAATTTCAAAACTGATACAAATAAATACACGTTCTATTTGAAGGTTACACAGATTAGTGATAACCTAAACTACCTAGAACAAGTGGCAGCTATGCCCAAACACACGAACAACTTTCGAATCAGCACCCAACGTCACCAGCAATTCCACTTCAAATCTGCATGGGACGTGCATAAGTGTAGTATTAGTATAACCGAACCCATGTACTGGTACGTATTTTGTCTAACCTCGTCGA
Organism: Nicotiana noctiflora; assembly: GCA_032618575.1. Classification (NCBI taxonomy): domain Eukaryota; kingdom Viridiplantae; phylum Streptophyta; class Magnoliopsida; order Solanales; family Solanaceae; genus Nicotiana; species Nicotiana noctiflora. The sequence goes on along the minus strand of JASVEL010013629.1, from coordinate 356,855 downwards.
AGTATTGACGATGCTTTTAGTTAAAAATTTGCTTATTTAAATAACATGTACATTACATAAACAGTAAAACAGTCCACAGTATAACAGATTAAAGTATCAAATACAACCCGGCGAGTCAGACAATGAATACTGTAAAGAACCACAATAGAATATTTACAATCTTTCCTGGTATGAGATACATGTCAAAAATGTCAAATTGTCAAATCACATGGCACGACAACACCCTTTGTGCTTTTATCTCATCCTCACCATGTATAAATAAAATTATCTAACAATTCAATTAGCACGGTAACACCCTTCGTGCGCTCAACTCACCTTTCCCAAGTGATTCTATAAACAGAAACAACCATATCACAAGAACACAATAATAGGAACTTCTAAGTAGGAAATACACAAATAGCAACCGTGGATAAGGATACACATGTGGGTCACAGTAAAGGACAAGCGGAAAGCACGTGGGTAACAACAATAATTGAAAAACATGACTTAGCTGCAAATATCGCATTCGCGAACAAAACTTTATATTTCCCAATGGACGCTATTTTCGCAAGTGCCATAAAATGGTTGGCAATTGCGGATGAACAGTGGTTTCGTAATTTCCACAAAAGGTTCGCAATTGCGAATGAACAGTCTCGCACTAGAAACCAGCAAAACTCAAACTTCTTCGAAATAATCTATAACCCCTCCCCCCCCCCACCCCCGAAACTCATCCAGAACCTCCCGAACACAAAGCATATATGAGTTAATAAAATATGCTAAGGACCTGCTCGTGCACTCAAAACACTGAAAAAGGACGTCTTAACCCAATATTGACCATGGTCAAACTCCCAAGTTTCTTAACTTTACTAGTATCTCAACCAATGATCCAAATATACACATAAGCCCATCGGGACTCCAAACCAAAAGTGAACACCAGTCTAAAAATACAACACAAACTCGATCGTGCGCTCAAATCATCAAAATAACTTCCAAAACCACGAATTCTACGCCAAAATGCATGAAAAACTAATTAAACTTCAAAACTTCTAGAATCACAACCGAGTATCTTGAACAAATAAAATCAACTCCGAATGACACCAAATTTTGTAGATAGTTTCCATATGACTAGACGAGTATAATCGAAGCTTTAAATCACGCATGAAATACTCGAAATGATGAATTACACCTCAAGACGAAATCAATGAACTTTGATACTTCAACTTCCACAACCGATACCAAAATCTATCAAATCACCTCCGATTGACCTCAAATTTTGCACAAAAGTCACATTTGAGATTGCGAACCTATTCCAACTTTCATAACCAGAATCCGACCCCGATATCAAAAGGTTCACTTCCGGTCAAACTTCCCAAAAATCCAACTGTCACGACCCGGATTTCCCACCATCGGGGTCGTGATGGCGCCTACTAAATAGAAGCTAGGCAAGCCAAATATTAATTACCTCTCCATTAATAACCAATTCCTTATTAACAACATACAAATTACAGCGGAATAATCAAAATTAGCGGAAGACTTAGTCAGATATGATAAAGAAAAATCCAAATCCGATACACTACCCAAGACTGGTGTCACAATACTCACGAACTTCTAAGAATAATACACATAATTGTTTGAAAGAAAATACAAGCTGTTTATCTCGATTACATGAGATAACAGAATGAAAAGCATAGATAGAAGAGACAACGGGTCCTGCGGACGCCTGCGAGGCTACCTCGTAGTCTCAGTAGTCGGAAAATCCACAAGTCGCTACTGCCGCTGCTGCTGTCCGTAACCTGTATCTGCGCAAAAGAGCGCAGAGTGTAGTATCAGCACAACCGACCCCATGTGCTGGTAAGTGCCTGGCCTATCCCAGCGAACTAGTGACAAGGCTAAGGCCAGTCACCCACCTAAACCTGTACAGTTGCAATATAGATATATATATATATATATATATACACAATACATTTATAAAGAAATACTCTGCTCTGAAATAATATTCAATAACTCAAGATATCCAAAATAATCTTACTTTCATGTCTCAATTTCCTCTTTCATTTCATGTCTCGTGGTAGGCGTACCACCCGCTCCCAACTATCACAGTAATTATCTCTTGTGGTAGGCGTACCACCCGCTCCCAATTATCAGTAATTATATCTTGTGGTAGGCGTACCACCCGCTCCCAAATATATCAAAAATTATGTCTTGTGGTAGGCGTACCACCCGCTCCCAAATATATCAAAAATTATATCTTATGGTAGGCGTACCACCCGCTCCCAAATATATCAAAAATTATATCTTGTGGTAGGCGTACCACCCGCTCCCAAATATATCAAAAATTATATCTTGTGGTAGGCGTACCACCCGCTCCCAAATATATCAAAAGGCTACCGGCAACTATGGCCAATGCCAAGATTTAAATCACTTCGTGGTCGGCGTACCACACGATCCCATTTCTCATTATATAAGTGGTCGGCGTACCACACGATCCCATTTCATAATTATATATATATTACCGGCATTTAGCCAATAATCTCTATATCAACAATATTTATAATTACCGGTTTTTAAACCAATAATTTATAATAGTTTCAACAATTTACCTTCATTACCGGTATAACACCAATAATTCTTATTCAACAATTTATTCATAACTGAATTCCTATTCCTACAAGCTAGGATAGAACAAAAACTTACCTCGAAAGTTTACGAACGATTCAATCCGTAGCAATGCCTTTTCCTTTTGAATTTGACTCCAATCCAATCGTATCTATACACGATTGATTTAATATCATCAATTCTACTTAACAAACTAGTTCATATTGCTAAATATGGTTTTTACAACATTCTGCCCGGAATAGTAAAAATCGACCCCGGGCCCACATAATCGAAACTCAAGTTTCGAACCAAAATAAGTTCACCCAATCTTCCATGAGTTCAAATATACAATTTGTTCTTAAGTTCGACTCCAAAACGAGGTCTAAATCGCAAATTCTTTGAAAGCCCTAACTATACCCATTTCTCAAATTTCCAACCAATTTACACATGTTTAAGCCTAAGGATTTGATTGATGTTGATGAAAAATGATGAAGACAAGTTAACAATACTTACCCAATGAACTTTGATGAAGAAATGCCTCAAAAATCGCCCAAAAGTTGTGGAGAAGAAAGGATTTTGTGAAAGTGGGATAAAATCCCGTAAGTGTTCTGTTTTGGGGTATTAAATCACTGGGCGGAATTTTGTTCTACGCGATCGCGTGAATTGGATAGCGATCGCGGAAGGCAAATGTTCAACACTACGCGATCGCGTGGACAATGCTGCGATCGCGTAGAAGAATTTCGCTGGGTGGCACATTTGTACTACGCGATCGTGTGAAAAGGGTCGCGATCGCGGTGAAGGAAAACGGAAAGCTACGCGATCGCGTGCAGACGGCTGCGATCGCGTTGAAGAAAGACGTAAAGCTTCGCGATCGCGTGAAGACAGCCGCGATCGCGTTGAGTAACGTGATAAGGCAGTGCGATCGCGTGAACAAGGCCGCGATCGCGTAGGGTAAAATGTCTGTGTAAAAATTGCAGAAAATCTGCCAGTTTTCTAAGTCCAAAAACACCCCGAACCACCTCCGAAACACTCCCGAGCCCTCGGGGCTCCAAACCAAATATGTACACTAACTCAAAAAGGTCATACGAACTTGCTCGCGCGATCAAATCGCTTAAATAACATCAAAATCAATGAATTGAGCCTTAAAGCTCAAGAATTCTTTAAGATTTCATAATTTCCAAACTTTCCAATTTAAGACCGAAACACGTCAAACGACGTCCGTTTTCAACCAAACTTTACAGGGAAGCGCTTAACCAATATATATGACTTGTACCGGGCATCGGAACCAAAATACGAGCCCGATACCATTACTTTTTAATAAAAATTCAGTTTCATTTTCCTTAAACATTTTCAAAAAACAATTTAACAGAAAAATTCTTTTACTGGGGTTCTAGACCTCGGATTTCAATTCCGGACATATGCCCAAGTTCCATATTTTTCTACGGATTTTCTGAAATAGTCAAATCACGGATCCGGGTCCGTTTACCAAAAATGTTGACCAAAGTCAACCATATCAATATTAATATCAAAATTCTTCTACTTTTTCACATATTTCACATATTTCAACATAAATTTTTTTCCAGCTTTGTGCCCGGACTGTGCACGCAAATCGAGGCAACTATAAATGAGGTTTTCAAGACCTCAAAAGCTCGGAATGATTAAATAAACAAGTGATGACCCTTTGGGTCGTCACACCAACTTTTGCCAATTCAAGACTAATTCTACTACGGACCTCCAAATTACAATCAATTCTACTACGGACCTCCAAATTACAATCTGGACATGCTCCTAAGTCCGAAATCACCCAACGAAGCTAACGGAATTGATGAAACTCTATTTTGAGGTCAATTGTCAAAAAGTCAAACTTGGTTAATTCTTCCAACTTGGTACTCAACTCTCGAAGTTCATGCTTCTAAACTGATAATACGAACGATTTGCACAAGTTATAATACATCATGCAGAGATACTCGAGCCCTCAAAATACCGAGCAAAGTACAGATACCCAAAATGACCAGTCGGGTTATTACAAGAGTTATGAGCTCTAACTAAATACATAAGAATATCTCAAATATACAATACTGTTTGAATGTAAAAATTGATAATATAAATATAAGGATAGGACTCCAAGGGACTGCGACGATCAATGCAACTCTATTTTGAATCCTCGCTGTCCAAGATTTCACTGCCTGGGTCCGCTACCTCCAACACCTAGATATGCACAAAAATATAAGAGAGTATACTACAGTTGGTACCCAATAAATATCAAAACTAATCTCGGTAAAGTATTGACGAGGTTCACCTCATGTAATACTCACTACTCAAAAACCTGAGCAATATATCAATATTGGCGACAGAATATAAAAGAAAAAATAATATCAACCATCTCGTAGAGCATGTGATGAAGACTCAATATAGAAATCTCATTTTAGTCATCAAATTAACAAAGAAGTGGGGCATGCAATAGCATTTCGAATTCAACTAACTAACTCATTAAATATAAGAGATAAACTTTTAAGAAACATGTAAGAAATCAAAATATCAACCCGTTTTCAACACATAAACACATCAAGAAAAACACCCGAATCATCGCACAACAACATCAACAATGCCACCCTTATTTCGCGACATGCACATAACAATTAAATGCCTCCTTATTTGCCGCATGCGCATATCACCACTATTTTGCTGGTAAAATGCCACCCTTATTTCGCCGGTAAAATGTCACCCTTATACTCCATACAACAATAATAGTGAAATACTACCCTTATACTCCACATAATAATAATAGTGAAATTTCAGCCTTACACTCCACACAACAATAGGGAAATGTTACCCTTACTCCATACAATAACAATGAAATATCACTCTTATACTTCACACAAAAATAATAGTAAAATGACACCCTAATACACCATACAACAACAATCAACCCACACAATATATTCACACATGACACAATATCATTAAACAACAATACTATAATTTCATCATAGGTAAAAGCTGACAACTTATCAATAAAATGCACAAAAATATAAAAATAGCATAAAAGTGCGAAGGAGTGTTCAACAAATAAAACATGATAATGGCAATGCAACGGTCATGATCATGTAGTCACAAAGTGGTTTAAACATAATTTCATAGAAATTACTTTATCAAATTAAGGCATATTAATAGCCTACAATCTAATCAGGTCATAAATCACACATAGCACCCGTATATATGCTCGTCTCCTTATGTACGCGTTGCTTTTTACATATCACGGATAAGCAATTAAGGCCAAATCTTAAGGAGTATTTTTTCACACAAGATTAGGCAAGATACTTACCACAATTAAGCAAAATAAATACTCTCAGAAGCCCTTGGCTCTCGAGCCATCCTCCAAACGAGTCAAATCTAGCAAAAAAAACAACTCAATAATATCAAACACATCTATAGAAATCGATTCCAATTAATAAAGTTACGATCTTGGTAAAAAATTAAAAATTCAACTGGGGTTCGCCTTCCGAAATCTGACAAAAGTCACAAATTTTGAATATATATATTCGAATACGAGTCCAACCATGTAATTTCATCTGAATCTGGCTCTGAATTGAAGCTCAAATTCTTATTTTTTAATTTAGAAATGTTTTAGCAAAATTCCTAATTTTCTTCATTTAGATTCATCATACAAATGGTAAAATCAAGGATAAAATCATGAATAATAATCAAATCCAAGTAAAATATACTTACTTCAATCCAAATCGTAAAAATTCTGTCAAATATTGCCCTAATCCGAGCTCCGAATCTCAAAATATGATAAAATATCTCAAATACTCAAAAAAGAATATTTTAGTTTGCTAGGGGTCCCTTCACGATTGCACTTCACCAGCGCCTAAGGCAATGCGAACGCGACACACTTTCGTGAACGTTAAGGGTAAGCCACCTGATATATCCAGCCTAACACTAACTCTTCACGATCACGACAAATACGAACGTGAAGTTTCAATGCCCCACAGTTCATGATTACAATCTCACCTTCGGGAACGCGAAGAAAAAGAAGAAGTCAATCGGAAAACACTCTCTACGTTCGCGATAGACATTCTGCGATCGCGATGAACTCTCGAACATCAGAAAACCAACAACTCCAAACGTGAGACAAATGGTCCGAAATACACCTAGGACCCCCGGGACCCCACCCAAACACCAACCAATTCTAAAATATAATACGAACCTACTCGAAGCCTCAAATCACACAATAATATCAAAACTATGAATCACACCTCAATTCAAACTTAATGAACTAATCCAAATTTTCGAATTCCAAATTTACGTTGAATATGCCTAAATACCTCTGGATAACTTGAAATTTTACACGCAAGTCATAAATCACTATACGAACATATTTCAAGGCTTAAAATCCCAAACGGTCATCATTAACCACAAAGTCAACTATGAGTCAAATTTATGAACTTCCAAACCTTCAATTTGCCAACTTTCACCAATTAGAGCCAAATCAACCTAGGAACCTCTAAATCCAAATCCAAACATACGCATAAGTCCAAAATTATCATCCTAACCAAAGGAACTATCAGACCTCCGATCTGAGGTCATATACATAAAAGTCTAACTTAGTCAACACTTGTAACTTAAGCTTCTATGCTAGGAACTAAGTGTTCCAATTCAATCAAAAACCTTCATGAAACCAAAACAGCCACCCCGCAAGTCACATAACAATAAATACATATATCACAGAGCATCAAATAGGGGAACGAGGCTCAAATACTAAAACGATCCACCGAATTGTTACAGGGGCATTGGGACATCCTATCTTAGTCCCTCACTTATAATTAAAAATCATTTTTTTACAACTATCTTAACTTTTAGTTTTTTCATACTTATTTTAACTGGTACTTAGACATTAATAATCGTTAAGGCTAAAAAAAGTCATCAAAGCAATTTTCGGTTATAATAATAATTGTTGTTGTTTTTGTTGAAAAATAGCTTCATTGGACGACTAAATCCCAAAAAATAATTTTAATTGAGAAAAATATTTTCTACAAATAATAACTTCCTCATATCAAACACACTCGTATATATAATTCTCAATGGATGATGATATAATTCTTTTCCTTTTACGTAGATGCAAGTGTTTGACTCAAAAGTTATCGGTTACTTTATGAGCTATTAACAATCGAAAATATAAGAGGGGTAAATCGTAATCAAATATAATAAACCCAAAAAATGGAACCAGTATGATTATAGTATATAGATTTTTGCAAGGACAAAGAATTTGTAAAGATAATTGATGATCACAGTTGAGAGAATGATAGAGAGAGAATGATAGAAGTTGTATTAATTATTAGATAATAACACATGGTCAATTTACAATAGGTAAACCCCCCTATATATAGAGATGGGACGTCCTTACTAAAATTGAAATCCGTCAAGGAATTGTTGACGTCCTTTCAGAGAGGACGTCTAAATACTTACGTCGTCGTTTGTACCTTTACATCTATATTGCATCCTCATTGTAAGAAACATAAGGAAAGGGGTCGTACCCTTACTGTTTTGTGAGTGTGGGGAGAGCTGTGCTCGGCCCCCCTACGGTCAAAGCCATATTTAACCCCGTACAGCAGGCAAGGTAAAACATCTCTTCCTACTTTAATTCAAGAGCAACGTTGGATTTTGTCAATTGGACATCATTCACAAAAGTTGCATTTGTCACTATCACTTGATTCTTGAACAAAAAGGTAATCGAGTCAAAATTTAATTTGTCTGCCGTGTTGTGATCGTTTTTCAACGAAAAACCATTTCCCCACATTTTTAGTAGAAAACTTCAATTTTTTATTCTTTTGGAGTTAGACGAAATCGGATAAATTTGGGTTCAACATTTTGGAGTTGTCAACTTGGCAAATTGTGTAAAACTGTAAACGTACTTACAAAAAATCGGAATTATTGTGGCAGTTATTGTAGCATATAATGGCGGTTTTAAACCGCCGTAATACATATTAACGGCGGCTTTTGAAAGCGCCACAATCACGTCCGCCAAAATTTTATAACGGCGTTTCTGATTAAACCGCCGTAATTACTGTTAAAACCGCCGTTTTTAACAATTTTAATCTGACTTTTATTTTTCATAATAGGGCAGTTTTAAAGCGCCGTAATCTTTAAAAACCGCCGTAATGTATTTTTTTCTTCTTCAGCATATTTTCAATCCTATTTTCATATTTAAAGTCCTATTTATTGAATGCTATGCTTTGAAATTTCTGTAGCACTTCATAATCAATTAAACTCAATATAGAGGATTAAATAAGAAAAATATTCATTATATAAAACACAAGTATACCAATATTACATCATCCAAATATTAATGCTTCAAAGTATATTTCAACAATAATATCCAAAAGATTCATAGTTGATCCAACAAAATAATCACAAATTCGCACTTACACAAGTATACCAAAATTACATCATCCAAAAATTAATGCTTAAAAGTGTATTTCCACGGTAATATCCAAAAGATCCATAGTTCATCCTATAAACTAATTGCTAACTCACACTTGGATGATCGTCGTTGTTACTTTCATCTAAAGATCTTCTTGGTTCAACTGGTGCATCACTTCCTAAATCTGGTACCTGAAAAAAAGGAAGAAAAAATATGGTCAATAGCAAATAACTAAAATTTTAACAGGTAAGCTAAAGTAATAGGATTGAAAACTAGGGACTAACTTCTATCATCAAACTCAAACATCCTCTTATATGCCATTGAAGAAAGAAGAACAAACCACATTCCAAACCTAATACATCCATGACCAGATAGCTAATACCATATACACTTCATTTTCATTTTTTTTTCCTTGTAAAGAAATTTCCCATTCAGTACCAAGTGGCAGAGTGATTGCAGATTCGACAACTTTCATTACACATAAGATTAATTAGTAATATCGAGCAGATCTCAAACATAAACTTGATTTTGAACTAAAATGCTTCCTATTTCACTACGAGTAACCTGATTACTACATGCCATTTAATAACAAATCATTCACAATGAAATGGCTGCTGAAACTCTTCAAATCCATGAAGAATGGAACAATAAAACCAACTCAAACTTTCATAAAAAGCAATTTACGTTTTGAACGAGAACGTATCTTGAACCATGAAAAAGTTCAATGCATGAAACAACACACTATTCCACATTAGCTGCAACAATTGTTGACCTACTCCGAATAACATAATTTGTTCAATAGGTGTCTCGCAGAAATAAGGTGGCGAAATAAAATATTCAGTTAGGTTTCAGGGTATGTTGATGTATTCGGAGATATATATAGGGTTATCCGTAAAAATCAAAATAATTATCCTAATTCTATCTGTACGGTTCAAAATTTAACCATATAATAATCGACAATAAGTACGGTTAATAAACGGCACGACCTCTCTTAACTGAAGTCATTTAAATGGCCGATTAAGATCATTAGTAAGGTTAAGGCCTATTCACTTTTGTTAGAAGTAGTCTCTTAATGTGGCCATACCACTAATATTCGCCAGGCAAATTTCATCTCTATAAATACCGAGAAGAAAGATGGAGAAGAGGTTCCTCTCCTTCCCCATGGGGACTCCGAAAACAAAGAGAAAAACAAGGAGAGAGAATTAGAAATAAACCAGAAAAACAGAAGATCAAAAGAGAATATGATTGTAAGGCTCTGAACCTCCCTATGGGGAGGCAGACCACCATATTATCATCAATAAAGATCATCCACATTTTCTGTTATTAGAAGAACTACTCTTAATTACCATTTCCCTTATTCGATTCTCGATTTAGTACGACTTGCTATGGTTGGCCCTCAACCTACATGTATTGTTTTGCGCTCCTAAAGTAACTGATAATTTTGGAGCCAAACAATTTGGCGCCGTCTGTGCGGATTTCCTAGCAAGATCGCGTATTTCTTCCTGAAATCAAAAGCAAAAGAGGAACGTCGGAAAAAGGAAAAACAACCCAACCAGAGCAAGCCTGCTCCCCCTCACCCACACACTTGGAAAATCGGGTTATACGCCCTCGCTGAAAAATTCAACTACTGCTGAAATCAAACTCGGGCTATGCGCCCTCGCCTCCAAGTAATCAACAAAGTTCAACAATAGTTGAACTAGGACTCAGGCCATGCGCCTTCGCTAACTAATTCAACTACGGTTGAACTCGGACTAGGGCTATGCGCCCTCGCCTCCAAATAAGCAATAAACTTCAACAATAGTTGAATTGGGACTCAGGCCATGCGCCTTCGCCAACTAATTCAACTACGGTTGAACTCGGACTCGGGCTATGCGCCATCGCCTCCAAGTAATCAATAAAGTTCAACAATAGTTGAACTGGGACTCAGGCCATGCGCCTTCGCCAACAAATTCAACTACGGTTGAACGTGGACTCGGGCTATGCGCCCTCGCCTCCAATTAAGCAACAAAGTTCAACAATAATTGAACTGGGACTCAGGTCACGCACCTTCGCCAACTAATTCAACTATGGTTAAACTCGGACTCGGGCTATGCGCCCTCGCCTCCAAGTAATCAACAAAGTTCAACAATAGTTCAGCTGGAACTCAGGTCATGCGCCTTCGCCAACTAATTCAACTACGGTTGAACTCGGACTCGGGCTATGCGCCCTCGCCTCCAAATAAACAACAACGTTCAACAATAGTTGAACTGGGACTCAGGCCATGCACCTTCGCCAACTAATTCAACTACGGTTGAACTCGGACTCGGGCTATGCGCCCTCGCCTCAAAGTTATAAACAAAGTTCAACAATAGTTCAACTGGAGTCAGGCCATGGCCTTCACCAACTAATTTAACTACAGTTGAACTCGGACTCGGGCTATGCACCCTCGTCTCCAAATAATCAACGAAGTTCAACAAATAGTTGAAATGGGACTCAAGCCATACACCTTCGCCAATAAATTCAACTACGGTTGAAATCAGATTTGGGTTATACGCCCTCGCCAAAAAATTCAACTATGGTTGAAATCAAACTTGGGTTAAACGCCCTCGCTGAAAAATTCAAATACGGTTGAAATCAAACTCGGGCTATGCGCCCTCGCTTCCAAGTAATCAACAAAGTTCAACAAACACTTGAACTGTGACTTAGGCCACATGCCTTCGCCAACAAATTTAACTACGGTTAAAATCAGACTCGGGTTACACGCCCTCGCCAAAAAAATTAACTACTGTTGAAATCAAACTTGGGCTATGCAGCCTCACCTCCAAGTAATCAACGAAGTTCAACAATTAGTTGAACTGGGACTCAGGCCACACGCCTTCGCCAACAAATTCAACTATGGTTGAAATCAGACTCGGGTTACACGCCCTCATCGAAAAATTCATCTACGGTTGAAATCAAACTCGGGCTATGCGCCCTCGCCTCCAAGTAATCAACGAAGTTCAACTAACAATTGAACTAGGACTCAGGCCACGCGTTTTCGCCAACAAATTCAACTACAGTTGAAATCAAACTCGGGCTACGCGCCCTCACCTCCAAGTAATTAACGAAATTCAACAAACAGTTGAACTGGGACTCAGGCCACGCGCCTTCGCCAACCAATTCAACTACGGTTGAAAGCAAACTCGTCAAAAAAGGCCAATCAAATTGAGGCACGGGTCAAGCACCTTCGCCGGCCAAGTAAGTATGTCCAACTCCAACTAAAATTAGAGACACGTAAAATTCGGCCCAGGCCGAACCACCAAGTCGCATTTTCATCCTTACGACAAGAAGCCCGACCACGCCCGAAAAGGGACTAAGGCTAAACACCACCGACCCCAAAGGGATGGACTGACTCGACCACCAAAGTCGCAAGGGGAACAACCACCGACGTCTGAAAATTAACACGCCTACCGAAGTCCAATATCAAAATCAAATTGCCCCCTCAAATGCGGGCAAAACAAACACTAAACAAATGGCGAAAGGAGAATTCCCTCTTATTCATAAAACAATCACGGGCCATGCCCGCTTACATCTGGCCAAGTACCATCCAAAAAAAAGGAGAAAACAATAATGAACAAAACAAAAAAAAATAGCAGCCACAAAAAAAAGGAAGAAACTATTTTTTCACTCGGCGCCATCTGCACCGCCACCCGCGCCATCCGCATTGTCACTTGCACCACCCCTACCGCCACCCGCAGCCTACACGCTGTCATCGGCTCCCCCCAAACTCCCGCCAGCACCATCATCGACCCCAGGCATTACGGCATCGAAACCACACTCCATACAGGCCTCCCGGGCCCTTTGGCGTACCCCCTCAAAAGTGGCTTCAGACACGATGCTGGCCTTGAACAAGTTCTTATATATGTACCGATGGGACTCAGCATAGAACCAAATTTTGCGGGACTGGCCTGATAAAGCGGACTTCACCTAGAGATACTTATTCCCTTCTTCCAAGATCACAATATGCTCCACCGCATCTTGAGCACCCTGCTCTAGGATCCCAATCCGCTCTTTAAGACTACCCTCTTTAAAGGCAGCAGCTCTCACCAATGACAACTGGGATTTGCCAGCACGGATAATCCCCTGTAACTCATTAACTTGGGCCTAGGCGTCAGCCAATCGACACTTTAAAGGAGCAACCTCCCCTTCCAGCACGGTGACCTTCCCACTCCATTCTGAGGTGACTTCCGTCACCTCAGTCAAACACAAGCGCTCACACTCAAGCGCGGCCCTCCTTCCGGCCTCAAGCTCATCATCCTTCCGATGTAATTGATTATGTAAAGCCCTCACATGACCAAGCGTGTGTTGCGTCTGAAGTTCCCTCCTCGCCAACTCTTCAACCAAAGCCCGGCTACGACGATCATTCCTCATACGCATGCGCATTTCCCTGCACCTATCTCGATAACGACGACACTTGTCAAGAATCCACAAAAATACCCCAACTAAACATTGGCTTGACGGAGGCAATCCACCTATAACAAAAAAGCCTGCGAAACGAGAGACAACGGTTCAGGTAGGAAATGAAAATGGGGCAAAAGGAAAGCAAATAAGCCTCTATCTCTGAACACATACCCTCATTCCCATCACGGCCACTTCATTCATGAGACCGATATCCGTAACCTCCCTCAACAACTCGTTCTCTATCGCAAAACACAGCTGCCTAAACTGCGACACCAAACTCGAGTCCACTAGCAGCAAATTCTCATCCGCAGGGACCACAATGAGGCGTGGCCTCCCCTCCGGGTGGATAGTTGCACTTGTGACACCCTCACGGAATATAAGGACATCATCAGAATACAAATCTAAGTCAGATTCAGACCCATACCTTGCCACCGCCACCTCCGCTGAAGGGATACTCGACCCGCCTACGATCACCTGGGAAGCCTCCCCTATCTTGACAATGTGGGTCGAAGACTGGGCCGTTGGGTCAGCGCTTCTTTCTCGATCCATGCGGACCTGAAAATTATTCTCCCTCAACCCGTCCTCAGGAGTATGCGCCACAGCCGTACCCTCTCCTGTCTCTAAAGGAAGAGAATCCACATTTATTATGACAGGAGGAATAGACACGGCCACCACAGGAGGGGCCAGAGTGAAAGCAACCCTACGCCTAGTCAAAGACCTTTCTTCCTCGTCACACAAATATCAGAGCTATCTCGAGGACGAACGGTCCCCGACGGCCCTTCATTACGAAATAAAGGACGAGAAGGAGAAGGAGTCGTAAAATATTCAACCGACGCAGCCCTCGGTACGCGGGATGGCGCCGGTGACGCAAAGAATCTAGAAATCGCATCGGGCCGCCGAAAGGCTAGTTGAGGAGCTCTGCCATGATTCACTCTCCATGCAACAGAAAGACGAGGTCAGCAGGAAAAGCTACTAAGCCCTAAACTTAGCGAGTCAGAAGAACAAACTTCTTACTCATCGCTTGCCCCTGGCCATGCTTTTCCCGAAAGGATGCCCACGTTCGAAACCCCTCGGTATGAGGAACTACGGCTTCGAGCCATCCAAACATCCCAGCAAATAAAGTCGATCGTGACCTCTCGGCTATGAAAGAAACGACAAGACAATATTAACTTAAACACAGTAAAAGAGGAAAGAAAGGAATAACATTGTCGTTCGATAGAAATAACTCACGCCTATGGTTCCAAACCCCCAGGAACCCCGGAGAGGATGCCACCAAATGCTTGGTCCTGGTACAAAAGAATTGCTCCAATGGCCGAGGCTCGACCTCATCATCCAACGCAGCCGTCAGCCCACTCGACCCACGTGGGCTTACCCGAAGCATGGTTCCCCGCACTCGTTGAGGAGCGTATAGGGCGAGCACGTGCTGCAGCGTGACCGTCCTGCCGGCCAACTCCCCATATTTTAAAAACATCGCTAGGAGTTTATAGAGAGAGTGGGTGAGCTGGCTCGGACATATCTTGTAGTAACGGCAGAAGTCCACCACCAAATTGGGAAGCGGAACCCTGAACTCCAGCTTGAAGGTGTATGCATAAAAAATACAGTATCCTGCGTGATCGGTGTGAACCCTCTCCTCATGACGAGCAAAATAATATCAGCATGAGTAGGCACAAATCCCTGCTCCCGCAGTTGGGCCATGCCTACCTCCCCCATCAGTGGGGCCTCATCCACGGGGTACTCCCATCTATCGACGGTGAAATCTATCACCGTGCCTCCAGGTACATGGAGTATTTTGTCTATCGACGAAACCCTCTCAGCCTCAGTCTGCCTTTCTCCTCCCAGCATCGGGGATGGCCCTTCAATCACTGGGGTATTGACCGGCAGGCCAACCGGAAGAAATCCACGAGAAGAAGAACTGGCCATTGTTCAGTTGTTAGAAGAATGAAATACCGGATTTGATGGAAAATGACAAATCTTATCGCAATCAAGAGAAAAGACGATGAATTCACAGAAGACAAGAGCTTCAGAATCTCACAAATAAACAGTAGAGTATCAAGAATCGGATATCCCAAACCACCTTTATAGGCAGCATAAATGATTTCGGGAAAACTGATGGATGTCATTAACTGCACATCTAACCGTAAAAAACTGTTCAATTCTACTAAAACGGGCACCGCCACGATCGGCATCATAAATTGCCCACCCGACCAGAGTTTTCATCTCGCTAATCAGGGTAAACAAAGAGTCTTGTCAATAAGGACAGAATAAACCCTGCGCCTTTAAAGTTTTGAACAAACCATGAACACCGCACTCACATACGACCAAAGCGAATTCTCAAAAAAGAACGAGACTGGTCCGTTGCCATGAAAAGCGTGGCCTCGACCCGAGTAACAGTCGTCCGCTCCTCATCCAAAAACTATCTACGTCACAATCGACAAAGTCCGCTTATCAAGCTCGAGCTCAGGACGACCGTGATAAGTGGAGGGACTAACTGTATGGGTCAAAATTCGACCATATAATAATCGACAATAACTACGGTTAATAAACGACACGACCTCTCTTAACTAAAGTCATTTAAATGCCCAATTAAGATGATCAGTAAGGTTAAGGCCTATTCACTTTTGTTAGAGGTAGTCTCTTAACGTGGGTCATACCACTAATATTCGCCAGGCATACTTCATCTCTATAAATACCGAGAAGAAAGATGGAGAAAGGGTTCCTCTCCTTCCCCATGTGGACTCTGAAAACAAAGAGAAAAACAAGGAGGGAGAATCAGAAATAAACCAGAAAAATGGAAGATCAAAAGAGAATATGATTGTAAGGCTCTAAACCTCCCTATGGGGAGGCATACCACCCTATTATCATCAATAAAGATCATCCACATTTTCTGTCATTAGAAGAACTACTCTTAATTACTATTTCCCTTATTTGATTCTCGATTTATTACGAGTTGCTATGATTGGCCCTCAAACTGCATGTATTTTTTTACGTTCCTAAAGTAACTGATAATTTCGGAGCCAAACACTATCCATACAAAATAATTACGTGACCCTACGTACCCATATAGTGTTTCGATATATATATGTATACTATTATAGTATATCGTTGCAGTATAACTATATACTCTATTATAGTATACTCTGATAGTATATTGTGATAGAATAGCGGTATATTATTGGACAACTGTGTTTTAGTTTAAATGTTTGCTGAAAAGTTACGTATTATGATAGTATATCATTTCAGTATATATGTATATTATTAGAGTATAACTGCATACTTTTACAGTATAAAGTGATACTTTAGCAGTTTACTATTGGGTAAATATATTTTTATACAAGTTTCAGTTGAAATATTATATATTATTACAATACATCAATTTGTTAGCTCTTTTTTAGAATAAATTTTTTTTTTGTCATTAGATTGTGTATTATATAAGAAGTCCTAGTAACAATAATCCTCAGAGTTAGTTAATCGCGGTATGTGGTTAGGAGCAGATGTAGTGTTTCAGATATGAGTTCAAATTAACCCATAACTTCCGACACAGAGTATAGATTATATGTAAAAATCTATTAAAATTTCAACAAGTATTAGATTTGAACCCATAATTTTAACAGTATAATAAGTTTAATGCTAAAACCTTAAAAATTGAACTCATTAATTTAAATCTTGAGGCCACCTCTGTATGTGACAGAAGAGTTACTTATCCATCGAGCTCACTAATGAGATGTTTTGGATCGGGTATCTTGATCTGTAAATGCAAGCAAAAAAATATAAAAAAGCTCTTGATACCATCAAACAAAAGCACATACGTTGAAGACATTAATAGCATACAATGTAGGAAAAATATGAGAAGAAAACACAAAAAGATATAAAGTAATTAATTTGAGAAAGGGAGAAAGTAATCAATGGGAAAGAGAATGTAAAGTTAGGATAATAGGCTGTTTGTGAAGATTTCTTTTGGCCAAATGTACCTTTTTAGTAAAAAATTAAGGTATTTGACCAAGTTTTTAGAAGGAAAAATTGCTTTTGAAAAGAAGCAGAAGTAGTTTTGGAGAAGCAAAAAAAAAATAGGTTCTATCCAAAATCACTTTTTTGAGAAGCACTTTTGAAAAAAATGCACTTAGAAGTAGTTTTTTAAAGCTTGGTCAAACAATAATTGCTGCTCAAAAGTGTTTTTCAAACTAATTAGTCAAACACAAACTGTTTTTCATCAAATATATTTTTGAAAAAAGTATTTTTGAAAAAAAAAAAACTTATCAAAATAAGCTAATTTTTGTAGCTTGGCCAAATGGGCTATAAACCGGAAAAGAGGGGAGAGAGAATACACAAAGAGAAAAAGAATAATTAATGGGAAAGGGGAATGTCAGTAGAAAGCCGGATAAATATTTTGGACCGCGTGAATATATTATGTAAAAAGTTTTGAGTGGGTAATTAGTTTGGCCCAAATGGATATTTTGTGTAGATTTCCCATGTATATTTGTCCCAAGAAGAATATGCAATATGCACCTCCCCTTATTGGTAATCAAAAGGCTTGGGGCTGCAAAAGTTCACCCATTCGTTACTTGCATTAGGTGTGGCCCAAACTTTATGTTTTCTGGGCGCTAGCAGTTGGGCTCAACTGAAGGAGAATATAGGGGTAAAATTCGTTAAAATTTCATGGTATAGCCAGTTTTTATACTGGTCAATGAAAAATAGCCACTGTTTACGAATTCAATAAAAAATAGCTATTATTTTGCTGCAATAGGGACCGGTCCCGTATAATATACGGGAGTTCTAGTGCATTTGTGTACGAACTTCAGTATATTATGCTGGACCGGTATACTTTGCTAACTCCTGCAAAATTTGCGGGAGACTAGAGCACTAGTGCTCTAAACTCCAGTATATTATACTGGACAATTATACTGCTGGAACTCCCATAAAATTTGTGGGAGTTCCAGCATAATTATGCTTGAACTCCAGTAAAATTTGCGGGGAGTTCCAGCATAGTTATCCTGGAACTCCCGTAAAATTTACGGGAGTTCAAACATATTTATGCTGGAACTCCAGTAAAATTTGCGGGCATATTTTTCCAGATTTTGAACAGTGTTTTCGCTCATATTAAAGTGGCTAAATTTCGATAACTTTTGAAACTTGGCTATTTTTCAACGACCAGTGGTAAATCTAGCTATTTTTGAATTTTTTCCGTAAAATTCACAAATAGCTACTACTTTTTATTTTGTGTTATTGAGATATCATTATTATTTTAATATTTTAAATTTTACATGTAAAACTCAAAATATTGTTATGGAATTTCATTTATGAAATTTAAAACTCCAGCAAAATGGATATCTTTTAATTGCAGGGCAAAAAAGTGGGCACTGCATTTAAATTGACGATGTTAATTGAATTTGTAATTAACCAAAGCGTAGTTTATTGAAATAGTTAACATGAAAAGAGAAAAAGTTATATCTCTTTCTCTTAAGGAAATGGATAGCCACACTTTGGCAACACACAAAGCTAGTCAGTGTATAAACTACATTGAACACAAAAGAAATTTGAACTTCAAAATATTGACTTTTTCTTGCAAATTTTTAAAATGAAACTCTTAGTTCTTTATTAGTCATATGTAAATATTGCAATTATAACGATGAATATCTAAAATATCAATGACCTCGTTGTAACAAACACATTCTCACATCCAACTAAGGTCGTCTCTTTTTTTCATGACATTCCTCACTCCAGTATAAAATCTGACCAATAAATTTCACACAAACACTTATAATCACCTCATAATAAAGTTTAATTTGTTTTTTTTTCACCATGCCGAAAATGAGCGTATCACTTAAATCTTTACGAGAAAGCCATACTTCTTCCTTATCATACAATAAAAATTAAGAACTAATTTACTTATTGTCACGACCCAGCCTAGGGCCGTGATGGATAAACCGACACTAAGTGTCGATCATCACTAGACCTGTTTTTATAATCTACTAATTATGAGTATAAACTGATAAACTGAATAAGCATAAGCATAACTGATAAGAACTGTACAATCTCGAAAGCCAACAAGGCTAACACAAGCCGGTATATAAAAACATGCTATTTGCACAGATGCATATCTACAGGCATCTCAGAGTGCGGAATTGAACAAGTACTAGACGGAACAAGGTTCCGCCATACCCAAACTAGCTGACTATACACATACCAAAAAATAAGTAACTCTAAAAGTAAGCGGAGTGATTCCAACAACTGGTGGATGGCCTAATGTGGCTCAAGCCCTGATCTATCTGTACCTATACGCATGAAACACAGGGTCTTGGAAAGACATGAATACGATATATATAAAGTATGTAGGTTAGAAAGTATGTATAAAGCATACTGAAGTCTGACTATAAGCTGAAAGCTAAACAAGAGTCTAAAGTCACAATTGATCCGGAACTAAACCGAAGTTTAAGCTGAAACTATGCTGAAACTGAACTAAAATCTGAACTGGTACGTGTCTATTGTTATGGGCATATCTCCCCAATCAAGTAACTACATGTACATCTAAACTATCCTCATGTATAGTCATACAATGCAATTTGTAGCTATATATTCGTATATAACATGTCTGACTGGTATTATGAGCTATATTCCCCAACAGGTAAACACATAATTAAAAGGCCTAACAGGTGTTATGGGCTATCTCTGCCCAGCATATAACCAATAAGTCTTGCTGGCTTTATGGGCTATATCCCCTCGAGCATCAATATAAGCATGTATGAGGCATAATACATGTGGTAGCATCATATAGACTCAAGAGATTTTGAAGGAAACCATAAATTGAATCATAAACATAATCTGATGCTCATCATCCATGAGTTGGAAGGAGGAGTCTTTCCCCAGCTTAGGAAGAAATCGAGAATGTACATGAGATACTAAGGCTAGTTAACTCATTACGATCCCTCTGGAATAAATTTAGAACGAAGGAACTCAAAATTTGTCCAATTCTATGAATTATCAAAAGCTTCGGCAGAATTTCCCTTAAAACTGGATGATCCCCAAAAATAAATACCAAGCACCACAATCTACACGGGAATTGATAACCAGCCAAGATGATAACATCAAACTAAAGGAGATCTAGTTATCCACAATAGTGTCAAACAATTGACAAAATAGAATTATGAATGTAATGTGAACTCATTGTGGCTAACTTGTGACATGAAAGTTTAAATATGATTTAGGAATAACCTAAGCATCAATATATGATAATTGAACTTATATATTCTTAAATGTATCTATTAGGATCATATGAGGGTTAGATATATATAAAAACATCAAATGAACGGAATAGAAGGAAGTCTGGATGGCATACGTCGCGATTCACCCTTTTTGTTTTTAATGTATTTGTAAATTTTAACCTAACAAAATTTCTTCCACGCTTAACATAAGAAATTGAATATTGTACTACGATACAATACATGCTAAAATTTCCTTTGAAAAAATCTAAAAAGATCTAAAACAAAGGCTAGAGCATAGCTAAACCAAATCATACCAAAAACAAAATGAAAACCATACATACCTCTTATGTTCCTGCTTCCATCCATGGATCTCTTTCCAAAACCCGAGTTCTTAGGAGAAAGGAGGACGACAAAGTTTTACCAATGCCATAAGGATCGCGTTAATGTATTCGCTTCTTAATTTTGAGTATGGAAGATGGACTTGCTTCAAAACCCTAAGGAACTTATTAGAGAGTATGGAAGCTCTCTTTGTGCGTGAGTTTTAATAACTATGTCTTCTTTTTTTAATAAGGTTGAAAAGTCAACCGCATGTGTGCTTCATAGCCCTTCTTCCGAAGCTCATATCTCTTTATCCGGGTGTTGTATGTATGATTGTTCAAGAGAGTTGGAAACAAAATTCCAAGTATTTTAATTTTTTATAATATATTCTCAAAATACCTCATATAACACAGGAGATTCGTAGCTCAAAAATCTTCTTTACAAGGCAAATATTTAGTCGGTTTTTTCGTAACTAAAATTCGATTTTTTCTAAACTTTATATTCTATTTCCAATCATCATATATAGTCATATGATGACTCTAAACTCATTTAAATCATTCTTATCAAGTTATTTATACAATATACAGTATCACAGAAGTACGGGATGTAACCATCTCCCCCTAAGAACATTCAACTTATAATGTTGACTGAGGTATAAAAAATCATTAAGCAAAGATACGTTAGATACCTTGAGTAGTAAAGATATGCGGATATTTGGATCTTATATATTTCTCATCTTCCCAGATCATCTCTTCCACATTATTGCTTTGCCATAACACTTTCACTAAAGGAATATCTTTCATCCTCAACAAACGAACCTGCCGATCTAAAATGACAACAGATACCTCCTCATAATTCAAGTGCTTGGTGATCTGCATGTCATCAACTGATGTAAATCTGGAAGGATCTCTAACACACTTCGAAAGCATAATGATTAAACACTAGATGTACCTTTTGAAGATGTACCGGAGGTCCAACTTATATGCTACACAAACAACTTATTTGATAATCTGGTATAGACCTATATACCTAGGGATAAGCTTGCCTTCTTTCCGTACCTCATAATTCCTTTAATAGATGACACCGTCAGGAACACCCATTCACCAACTTGGAACTCTAGATCTCAGTGTCACTGGTCTGCATATGATTTCTATCGACTATAGGTTGCTAACAATCTCTCGCTAATCAGCTTAACCTTATCCACTGCATGTTAGATCAAATCTGGTCCTATCAGCTGAGACTCACCAAATTTGAACCTTCCTACGGGTGATCTGCAGTTGCGCCCGTACAAAACTTCATAAAGTGACATCTGTAAGGTGGAATGATAACTATTGTATACAAACTCTATCAATAGTAAGTGTTCATCCCAGCTGCCTTTGAAATTAAGCACATACGCGTTTAAGATGTCCTCGAGCATTTGTATGGTTCGCTCAGCTTGTCCATCTGTCTGAGGATGAAAAGTTATACTCAAATTCACCTGCATCCCCAAATCTTTCTGTAATTAGAGGTGTTGATAGTTTGATATGGATCGGTATTTTACTAAAAAGAACCCAAACCAAGTCGATTCTTAAAATATTGGAACCAAATCAAACTAATTAAGTCATTTTTTATCGATTTGATTTTTATTGGTTTTGGTTGGTTTTTTGTTATTTATGGGTTTTTTTCTTAAATATGAGTCATACACTACCAAACACATATTCTGGAGACTACATTTTCAATGTAACATTATCAAACCAATTGCTCTTTGAGAAATTTATCATTTGTCAAGATATATTAATAATAATTGAATCAAATAATGATGAATAATTTAAGTTCTCAATCAAAAATTGATTACGTTTAACATGAAATAAATTCTTGTACTTAGGAAAAGAAAACTACCAACCAAACTAAGATATAAAGCCAAAGAATTAGATTATTATAATAGCAAAAAGTTAGACGAAAAATATAAACAACTAATAAGTACTATAAAATGTTAGAAACTTTATATAAAAATATACATATAGATAGATATAATAATAGATTTAGATAGATACTTCAATAGTCGGTTTGGTTCGATTTTTTTTAGTTATTCTTTTATTAAAACCACAACCAAATCAAATTTGATCGATTTTTAGAATTCAAAACCAAAACCAAACCAAACCTAAGGAAGTATCGATTTCTTTGGATGGTTTGATTTGGTTTTCGGTTTGGTTCAATTTTTGGAGTTTTTATGAACACCCTCATCTAGAAAAATCGCGAGAAGTTAGTTGTAAACTATGCGCCTCTATCTAAAATGATAGATACTAGAGCATCATAGAGGCGTACAATCCCCTGCTATACACGCTTACATAATCTTCTGGTGTATAGGTAGTTCTAAAAGATGATAAATGAACTGATTTAATAAGCCTACCAACTATAACACAATCAGAATCATACTTGCTCTACATATGAGGCAGGTCTGTGATAAAGACCATATTCACTGCTTCCCACTTCCATGTTGGGATCTCTATCTCCTATAACAAACCGCTAAGCTTTTGGTGCTCAAACTTTACCTGCTGGTAGTTGGGACACTAGCCATGAACTATACTATGTCAAGTTTCATTTCATCTCACTAGTAAATCCGCTTAAGATCATGGTACATCCTAGTAGAGCCTGGATGAATGGTGTACCTGAAATGATGTGCCTTTACCATAATTCGCTTCTAGAACATAAAGCCTATCATTATATCTAAGGATTGCATCACTATTAACTCTGTAAGTTGACTTTTTATTTTTCCTAGCTACCTGAATGTACTCAATTAGAACTCAATCTTCCTATTTCCTTTATTTCACTTTAATCACTAAACAAGTGGTAGTTGTTTCTGAGCTGCAACTCCTGCATCCTCTGAATCAATCAATCTAACTCCCAAATTGGCTAATTGATGAAGTTCATGAGCTAACTCCCTTTTCTAAGGCTGCAAGTAAGCTAATCTCCCCATGGACTTAGACCAAAAGCATCAGCACAACATTAGTTTTACCTGGATGATAAAGAATGTCAACGTCGTAGTTCTTTAGAAGCTCTAACCATCGTCTATATCGTAAGTTCAACTCCTTCTACTTAAATATGTAATGAAGGATCTTATGATCTATATAGATATTAACATGAACACTATATAGATATTTCTTCCAAATATTCAGTGCATGAATAACCAGTACTAGCTCCAAGTCATGTGTAGGATAATTCTGCTCATCCTTCTTTATTAGTCTAGAAGCATAATTAATTACCTTTCCGTGCTGCACCAGCACATAACCCAGGCCAATCCAAGAAGCATCACAATAAGTAACGTTACCTAAGAATCAGAGATGTAATCAACCTGTTTCTACTCCTGGAAACTCTGCTCACATTCACCTAAGCAATAAAATTTGGCTGATTTTTTGTGTTAATCTATTTAGTGGCGCTGCAAGGATAGAAAACCCTTTCATGAACCTCATGTAATACCCTGCCAAACCAAGAAAACCACATACCTTAGTTGGCATCGTATGCCTAGACCAATTCTTCGCTGCCTCTTTCCTCTAATCATCTACTTTGATATCCTCTGATGATACTATATGTCTAAGAAATGCTACCGAACTCAACTAGAATTTGCACTTCGAGAATTTTAGCATACGGCTTAGGGCCCCGAAGGATACCTAACACTATGCATAGATGATGTATATTTCGGTTCAAACTTGGAATATACCATAATATCATCAGTAAACACTATCACAAACATGTCCAAATAAAGCCTAAACATGTGTCACGACCCCAAACCCCGGTCGTGATGGCGCCCAACACATTACTAGGCAAGCCCGACCATCTTATCCAATTAAACCAGCCAAGTATAATTAATACTGATTAATCGGCGTGATTAGCCTGTTTTCATAACAAATCAAGAAGTGTAGAACTGAAATACAAGAACACAGCCCCAACCAAATCGTGGTGTCACAAGTCTGAGCCTCTACAAATGAGATCTACTACAAAATCAAGTCTAACCGGAATGGAGACAACAAAATGATAAAAAGAAAGAGGTCAGGTACTGCGGACGCTGGTAGCTACCTCGAAGTCTCCACAGAATGGGGATAATAAAGCAGTTGCGATAGCTCAACTGCCCTCCTGAACCTGTATATCTGCACAAAAAGTGCAGGGGAGTGGTGCGAGTATATTTCAACTCAGTGAGTAATAATAATAAACAATAACTGAAAATAAGAACTCATGTACTATCACTAAACAGTTCTAAGGCAACCCCTACAGGTTAGTCATCACTATAATGAGTACTCTGATCCCCAGTCCATATCTATCGCATCTAGGTCCCACGCTGACTACATCCTCGCTCGTACCACTACGGTATACAGCTATCTCAATATATGGAGGCATATACATCTGACTATAACATATAAATATTTCAGTATATATATGAATATGAGTAAGTATGATGCTGCGGCGCGCAGCCCGCTCCAATACATATACCGCTGCGGCGCGCAGCCCACTCCAATACATATACCGTGCGGGCGCACGGCCCGCTCCATTTAATGTCGACGGCGCTCACCGGGGGTGTATACGGACTTCGGAGGGGCTCCCTAGGCCCAAGCACTATAATACCGCGGCGTGCAGCACGATCCACACAAATATTACTGCGGCGTGCGGTCCGATCCAATATATATATGTATATATCTCTATGCTACTGCGGCGTGCAGCCCGATCCCATAATATACACTAGCGCTCACTAAGAATGTGTGCAGACTCGGACTCCGAAGGGCTCCTACAGCCCAAGCGCAATAATATCGCGGCGTGCGATCCGTCCCACATGTATATTATATGTATATTATCGCGGCGTGCGGTCCGATCCAATATATATATTGTTGCGGCGTGCGGCCCGATCCAATATAGGTATATATATATAATACCTCATAATGGGTCCTCGACCCTATCCCGATCAATATATACTTGGCCTCTCGGGCCCAATATAATATATCACAATGGGTCCTTGACCCTGTCTCAGTTAATATAGACTTGGCCTTTCGGGCCCAATATAACATCTCATAGTGGGTCCTCGACCCTATCTCATCTCAATCGGTATAGACTTGGCCTTTTAGGCCCACTCAGCTAGAACAAGGAATTCCACCCTAGATAATCTCTCTCAATGTACACATCTAGTACGGGCTCATATTATACTATACGGCTAGAGCTATGGCTGAGTGTATGCTTCCAACACAATATAAGGGTCACCTAGCTCTATAGGTTCCCTAATGCTCTACAGGATCGGCACAAGGCCCCAAACATGGCTATTAGCCCAATTGTACAGTTATAATCTCATTAACAGTCATACAACAAAGTATTCTATTAGCCGGGAAGGACTAAGTCCGAACCCCCAATCACAATGTCACCACGCTCATCTCAAGACATGTGTTTCATCTCAACATAGCAATGTGAAGTGCTAGTACGGGGTTTCAAACCCTCAGTACATTATTTACTACCACCACTCACCTCGAACCGGTAGAAGCTTCAATCCGCCTTGCGCTTGCCTCGCAAATCAATCTCCTCGGGTGCAAAATCTGCTTAAAATCATAGAGAATGCATCAATATATGCTAATTTCACGAAACTCATTCGAAATAACCCAAATTATATCAAAACCCACAAGTTGTCAAAACCCGACTTTTGGTGCACTTCTCGAAAAATTATAAAAGTTACATATTCGGAACCCTCGTCTCAATACGAGTCTAGGAATATCAAATTTACCAAAATCGGACTCCATTTGCCCACTCAAATCAGTGTTTTTCTTCAATTTAGGCCTAGGGCTCAAACCCCCCTTTAATCTTCCATTTACAGAAATTTAACCAAGGATTTCATGTTAAAATGACGTAATTAAGCCACAAAACTTACCTCCGACGAATCCCCGATGAATTCCCAACAATTCCCGTGAGTTCCTCTCTCTAGAACTCAAAAATGGCGTTTTGGGGTATGAAACCTGTAACCCCTCTGTTCTGTGATTAAATTCTCTGCCAGACCCATTTGCTCTACGCGATCGCGACTCTACTCACGCGATCGCGATGTTCAAACATTTCGCCCTCACGCGATCGCGACTCTCCTCACGCGATCGCGATGTACAAACATCCGGCTTCACGCGATCGCGTCCCTCTTCCTGCGATCGCGTAGCACATTTTTCCCTGGACCCCATTTCTCTTCTACGCGATCGCGTAGATGCTCACGCGATCGCGATGGCCACCCGGTTAACTCTACGCGATCGCGTCCGTGCCCCTGCGATCGCGTTGCTTCTGCTCTTGACCTTACGCGATCGCGTCCCTATCTCTGCGATCGCGAAGGGTAAAATTCTTCCCCTTCACCATTACTCTACGCGATCGCATGCTCACTACTGCGATCGCAGAGAGTAAATTTCTGCTGCACTTATGACAGCAAACCAGCTCTCTTCTTTGGCCAAGAATGGTCCGTTTGGACCCCCGGATTCATCCCGAGACCCCCGGGACCCCAACGAAAACAACCAACATACTCCAAAACATGATACGAACTTGTTCCAATCATAAAAACATCATACTAAACATCAAAATCACCATTTCTACACGAATTCAAGCCTAAGTTTCTTCAAAACTTTCAAAACTAACATTCACTCCAAAACCCCATCAAACGATATCCGAATGACCTGAAAATTTGCAGATACATCCAAAATCACATAACGAAGCTACAGAAATTGTCGGAATTCCATTCCGACCCCCGGATCAAAATATCACCTACCATCCGGATTTCGCCAAAATTCAACCTTAGCCAATTCAAGCCTATTTCTACACCGGACCTCCAAATTCAATTCCGATTGTTCCCCTAAGTCACAAATCACCTCCCGGAACTAACCGAATCATCCGAATCCCATTCCGAGTCCTCTAACTAAATAGTCAACGTCCAGGTTGACTTTTTCCAACTATTCCTTCTTCTAAGAGACTTTCTGTCTCAATTTCAATCAAACTCAACCCGGTTTGACTCAAACTCACCCAACATGCATATTACAACATCAACAAGCATATAACGGGGGTATCGGGGTGATAACTCACATGATAACGGGCCGGGTCATCACATTCTCCCCAACTTAAGCAAACGCTCGTCCTCGAGCGGACCAAGAGGTCTACTGGAAGTGACCCAATAGCAGAATGACCTGACCAAGCATATATTCGGGGCGATACCACTTCACCCTATCTTTCATAAGTCCGATTGTCACACCTCCTTTTTTACCGCACATAAACGTAAAATGTAAATGTGCCACTGTTTACTACTACGCCTCGAGAAGGGATATAATAATAACCAGTGAAGGAGTTTTTCCACTTAAAGGACAGTCGGAACGGGATCAATTTATTTAATTTTTCAGAGTCGCCACTTGGGAAAATAATGGTGTCCCAAGTCACCGGTTTAATCCCGAACCGAGGAAATTTATGACTCTGTAATACAGTCTGCGAAACTAGAAACCTGGATAAGGAATTCTGTTAACCCGGGAGAAGGTGTTAGGCACTCCCGGATTCCGTGGTTTTAGCACGGTCGCTCAACTGCAATTTTCGCTTTTATCTAATTTCTTTATATATTTTAACTATGTGCTTTTATGTTCCGCTTTTCAATTTTTTAGAAGAATTGCGACGTCACAAAAACACACTTCAAGTCACACCGCAACCGGTACGCCTGTGACTTTAATGTATTTCAGTTTCGCCGAGAATAAGATTTGGGTCACATAAATGCGCACCCGTGATTAGGAAGGTATTATTATTAACTAACGCGCCTAAAGTAATTTCGCGTTTGTACTTTGCGAGGGCCATGAAAATTTGCTAAATGGCACGCCTCGAATTCTAAGGATCGATTAGAGATTAAATAAAGCGAAGGCCACACAATTGATGCTGCTTGGAGCTAACGCAGTGATTTCCTTGCTCATCCGATCAGCAATACCAGGGAACATGGTGGAGCCACCACTGAGAACAATATTTCCATATAAATCCTTCCTTATATCCACATCACATTTCATGATTGAGTTATAGGTTGTTTCATGAATTCCTGCTGCTTCCATTTCAATCAACGATGGCTGGAAGAGAACCTCTGGGCAACGGAACCTCTCGGCACCGATAGTGATGACTTGTCCATCAGGAAGCTCATAGCTCTTCTCAACTGATGAGCTACTCTTTGCTATCTCAAGCTCCTGTTCAAAATCCAATGCAACATAGGCAAGCTTCTCCTTAATGTCACGGACAATTTCCCGTTCAGCAGTGGTGGTGAACATGTAACCTCTCTCGGTGAGGATCTTCATCGGGTTATCAGTTAGGTCACGGCCAGCAATAGACCCATGATCCGAGGTCTTAGACCAAAAGGTAAAAAAGAAGTCAAAACGTCTCACTATCTCATTAACAACCTAAAACACACTTAACCATAAGCTCCAATTTCAATCAATCATAACCAATACGACTACAGTAACACGACAATGCGATTTGCACCAAACTTAACGAGCAAGGGAACTCAAATGACAAAATGACCTTTTAAAATAACTACCAGACCAACAACCGTGAAGATTACTATGTCGAAGAGGCGATTCAAATCGCAAATCAGTGGTTACTCTTCAACAAGCTTCCATTTTAGCCTTAAATTCACATAGGAAGTACTAACAGAAAGCAAACAGGGGATGTTCATAGGGGCGTTGAGCATCTGATGTGGGGAACAAAAGCTTGGTAGGAGCGTCAAAAGATTTGGCAACACTGACCATCACTGGGGTAAAAAAAAACCAGATGAGTCACTAGTACTACTGCTTAGAGAAAAGGACACATACGCTAACAAGTAGACGAATGAATGGGCTGCTTGTTAAGATCTTGCAACGAGCTAAAAATGTCGATCCTGTCCAGAACAAACTCATCGAGTAGGGGATGAATAACAACAGAACAATGACAATCTAGAACTCGATCATTATGCTTTAGATCATTAAATTCAACACTGTACAAACAAAGCATCACATGAAACCAATTCTTCCATTACGATAAAAAGAAAACATGGACTATCGTGCATCGAGCAAGGGATTAGAACCTTTTAAAGTAAAGAAATCTACAGATGCAAACATCAGATCTTTAGCCTTAACTAACAATTATGAAATATGATTAACTCGGTGCCACAATAGAGCAAATGGGGCAAGATTGACACTCAAATATTCCAGACATCTCAATACGACCTCAAATATTCAAACCAAGTTAACATCAAATTAGCTACTAAACTCCAATTCTTATCCCGACGAATCAATATCAAAACTACCTAGAGAATCGACATCGAAATTAAAGAGGGCATAAGAAGTTGAATCTGAAATCGAACCTTTCTTTTGATAATTGAATCGAAGGTTATTACAACATCTCAAATCCAAAATTCCAACAAGAATCCAATGGCAATTGAAAACTTGAATGACAGCAAAGCAGTAGCAGACTCGGCGAACCTAAACTCCCAAGAGCTTCAATTGAACTCCATTTTCAAACCAAAATCTAGACCGTAATTGAAGCTCCGCATATCAACAATACAGCAATAAGTTCGGACAGGATTCATGAAGTTAAACCTTGAGCGAAACTGCGCGCTCGTCTGCTCCAAACGGGTCTCTCACGAAATTCATTTGCAAAACCAGAATCGAATAAGATGGAAACTAAAGCTACTTTGGCGTTATTTTTTTCTAAAATCTGAGCCAACAGCAAATTAAACTCGAAAATCAAAAACAATTAAAAAGTGGAAGAAAAACTTTGTTTGAAAATCGAAAATTTGAAGATGAGGATCAAAGGTTGCTAGTGCTGTTCATTCTCTCTGAATTTTTTCTCTCTGTAATTCGCCCTCCATTTCTGATTAGCTCCCTGGCCTGAAATAGCCTTCAGGCTTCTTGCTCCATTGATGAGGATAGAGACACGGTATTTCCGTGTCTCTATTATGTAATGAGACTCGATGATCAAAGAAATGGGCTGGGTCGGCAGTGTGTGGGTTGGTTCAGGAGATTTAGGTGTGGGTTTATTTGGGCTGAAGACTGTTTTGGGTTTTATTTGGCCCAATTCCTTTATTCAATGTATTTTCCCCTTAATTAGCTCTTATATCCTTGTATTGTAATTTGTATTTTATTCTCTTTGTATTTTTTTTGTATTTTTTCTATTTTGTGATTATTTAGGACTAACTAAAACAAACTAATTACTTTCTTTTTTGGCAATTTTCAATTTAAAAAGCTAACTAATTTTTATTTTTCTTTAATTTGTTAAAAATGAATTAATTTCCTAAAGACGCAAATGCATATTTTGTATTTTTTATTTGACTTAACACAAAATTCACACAAATTGTAAAAATAAGGAAAAAATTATTTATTTTGAATTTATGGGAATAACTCATATGTAGGGTAAAAATCACGTGCTCACAGCTGCCCCTCTTTGCTCGGGAACACGAAGAGTTTCCGTGCAAAGATAAGTGAGCAACTATGAATGATTTTTACTCGTTCGAGTATTCCATTGTGAAGCATTTTGAAAAGTTTTGACCGCACCCTGCTTCTGAGGTTGCCTACATATCCTGGGCTAAACAGGAATCAGGTCAGTGTAGTTCGGGAGTGATGGAGTATCGAGGTTGAGAGTCGAGGTTCCGTCCGAGGCTCCGGTCCGTTGTCCCGTTATTACATCAAAATTGAGAAAGACTAACTAAACCTATCAGCTACGAGTTACAAAATTCCTATCTATGAGTCTTCCGAAGCTTGATCTTGAGTTGGTTGGTGCTTCATGCGGACCCCGATCTGAATCTTGATGCTTGTTAGCCGCAGGTGTTGGTTCAATCTTCTTCAGCTTTTGGATCAAGTCCGGACATATAGTGCCCATGATTTCAGGTGGGCTCCTAGTTGCTGAGCCTTGACTTGTATTTCTCTTTCACTGGCATTCTTGTTATTGCCTCGACTTGTTTAACTTTTCTTCACTGGCATTCTTGTTCTTGCCTTGACTTGTTCAAACATTCTTCAATATGAAGCATTCGTCCATTCTCTAGGTGGACCTTTGCTTGTGACAAAATAAACAACCAAAGAAGGATTTTTCTGCCCCAGTATGGTGACTGGGCACATCATGTTATTGAATGTTAGAATTTCATCATCATTTTTTCATTTTTCATTTTTCTTTTTTTTTCTTTTCAAATGCAGATATGTATGAGATGCAATGCAGAAAAATATTCCCGTATTTGAAGGTGGGCACCTAACATAAATTAAACGTGCAATGCGATGCAAAAAATATTCCCGTATTTGAAGGTGGGCACCTAACAGAAATTAAACGTGCAATGCGATGCAAAAATATTCCCGTATTAGAAGGTGGGCGCCTAACAGAAATTAAACGTGCAATGCGATGCAAAAAATATTCCCGTATTAGAAAGTGGGCACCTAACAGAAATTAAACGTGCAATGGGATGCAAAAAATATTCCCGTATTTGAAGGTGGGCGCCTAACAGAAATTAAACGTGCAATGCGAAATGTATTCCCGTATTTGAAGGTGGGCGCCTAACAGAAATTAAACGTGCAATGCGAAATGTATTCCCGTATTAGAAGGTGGGCGCCTAACAGAAATTAAACGTGCATGAAACTAAAACTTGGGTTACCTTTACTGAAGGTTATCTTAGGTGAAAAATTCATCAGACTAAGACATTTAATCTTAGGAGAAAGTTTCAACAGACTAAGATTTTCATTCTCATTGGACTATGTCCATCTCAATGTAATCTCAGGAGGATTAACCATCGGACTGAGTTTAAGACTCCAGGAGATAACTCTTCGGACTGGGTCTATTCATTTGCAATTCGGACTTTCTTAAACCTTTCAAATTCAACAAACTTTTCTTTCTTTTCAACTTCTTACCTTTCTTTCTTTTCCAACTTCCGATTTTACCTTTCAAATTATGCCTTTCCTTTTCGTTTCAAATTATGCCTTCATTTCCTTTTCCAACTTCTACTTTTATTGGCTTCTTCCTTCCTTTTGTTTTCACATTGCATTATCTCCTTATCTTAGGTGAAAAATTCATCAGATCAAGACTTTTATCTTGGGAGAAAGATTCAACAGACTAAGATTGTATCTTACTGGACTATGTCCATTTCAATGTAATCTCAGGAGGATTATCCATCAGACTGAGTTTATGACTCCAGGAGATAACTCTTCGGACTGGGTCTATTCATTTGCATGGTCTCGGGAGGATTATCCATCGGACTGAGTTTATGACTCCAGGAGATAACTCATCAGACTGGGTCCATTTGCAATTCAGACTTTCTTAAGTCTTTCAATTTCAAAAATCTTTCCTTTCTTTTTCGGTTTTTGCCCTTTCTTTCTTTTCCAACTTCTGCTTTCATTGGCTTCTGCCTTCCTTTTGTTTTCACATTGCATTATCTCTTTATCTTAGGTGAAAAATTCATCAGACCAAGACTTTTATCTTGGGAGAAAGATTCAACAGACTAAGATTTTATCCAATTCATCTTAGGTGAAAAATTCATCGGACTAAGACTTTTGTCTTAGGAGAAAGTTTCAATAGACTAAGATTGTATCATTCTCCGATACTTGCTTCATTCACCTTTCAACTTGCCTTATTCATCTTCAAAAGCAATTGTATTCACCTTCATGCTCTTCGGATGACTATCCGATGACAAAAAATTTTTTCTGCCCCAGTTTGACAATATCTTTTGCTCCTGTTTCAAAGCAAAGAAAACTCTGTTAGTTTAAAAATGCGGTGGTTGGTTGTGGCCTTGAACTTTCCGCTTGAATGCTTGGCCTGTTCACCGACTATCCATTTTCACTTCTTTTTGGTTCAAAATCCGCCTCTCTTTAGGCATGTATGTTCTTCCATTCTTGACGGATCCCACAATTCTGATCTTGAAGTCTACGATTTCTTCAATGATTTCATTGGACAGCCTTGGGGTGTTTCTTGACTGGCTCTTTCTTTTGTCAGAATACACTCCCCTATTTCCAATTGTTATATTTTCCCCCGAGTTGGCACTTTGCCGACCTTTGCGTCTTGCATGAACCCCAAACGTTTTTATTGTTGCCCGCTCCATTGCACATGTTGCTCTTTTGGCTTAAAGCACTGGCCTTGGCCTTTCCTCACTTACGACAATTGTCGTGTTGGCCAAATCCCATCCTGTGCAATTGGAAAGCTTGGTGGCAAATTTTGAAATCATTTCTATACTTGTTATGACCCGACAGACTCAATAAGATGGAGGGTAAAACAAGGTACAAAGAATAGAAAGAAAGGAAAACATAATTCCTAACAAGAAACCTACGGAAGAATGACCTATCGGATTTTGAATACCGACTCTAGCGACCTTGACATGCACTTTTGGCCTTCTCTGTATAGCAAATTTGATGTTCAACTCTTGTTGCAAGCTCTGCCGTGAAACCGGTCTTCAACACTTCATTTCTTTGATCTGATCCTTAGTCGACTTGTAGTGCCCATAGGGTTTTCACCATCAAGCCTCTCTCATTTACTCTTTCTTTCTCTCGACTCACCGTCGCCTTACGGTGCCCGTGTGGGTTTCACCGATAAGACTCTCTCATTTTGATTTCTCTCATCTTGGAGTCTCGTGGTGGTTCTCATCATCTTGAATTCTTCATTCTCCTTTGTTCGGACCGGAGTGTTGCCCTTGATGTGATTCACCTTTGCTCGTTTGTCTCGGCATTTCTTGACGATTGGTCGGAATGTCTTCTTTTGGACCGTAATGTAGGCTTTTGGATGGGATATAGAAAAAAGGATATAAAGGCTCAAAAATATTTCATCGTGGGTTAAAATTACAACTTTCTGAATCTTATTTATTCAACAACCATAACTTCTGCCCCAGTTTCCTTCTTGGGGGATTTTTTTGGATTTTTCCTTTATTGTGATTGAACCTCAGTGAGGCTGCCTACGTACCCTTTCGGGATCAAGTCAGACGTAGTTCAGACTACGTCCGTATTCATTGTTGCATCTTGACTTCTCCCGATTTTCTTTCTTGTATTGCATTTTTCTTTCTTTTCTTTTTCTTTTCTTTTTTTTTTCTTTTCTTTTGTTTCTCCATTTGATTTCCCCGCTCAATCCTCAATTTTTATTGTTGATTCCGGAAGAGGGATATGAAAGAAAATATAATATGGCTCAAAGGGGTAGCAATGGACGAAGTGTTTGGATAGCCGAATAAAATGCCTTCGTCATTCCAATCTTCAAAACCTACCAAGTACAAACTACACGGTTAAACACCTTTGATTGATTCACATATTTGCCTTGATGACTCTCAGTGCCATTGGGCAACAATCCCGATACCACGAATGGTTCCTTTAACCTTGGGGTACTCTTGCCTTTGGCTTTAAACCGATGATGCATTTCCAAGGCATTTCTTTATGTTCTGTTTTCCCCCAGTATTCACTTGATTCAGGTTTCACAGTATTCCAATATGTTTCATTTCTTGCGAGTATCATCACATCTTCAACATTGCTTCATTGTTAAATTGACTTTTAAAATCAAGCCGAGAATTATGTGCATGTCATGTTGCTAAGGTCAGTATGAGAAGAACTGTAAAGTGATTAGAAATGGAATGACTAGAAATGACGGGAAACAGAGAGTTGTATTAAACTGATGGATTGAAACAACAAAACGAACAACAAAACTAACAGACTAGACTAGAATTACAAACCTAGACAGCACTAAACAAATTTATTACTAAAACAAAGCAAAGTGGAAAGACAGAAGGGTTTTGACTCTCAAGACAACGTCCGGATTACAACCCTGAAATAACCCGGGCAAAAGAGATGACACCAAAATATACCACCAAAACTCCAAGAGAGGGAGCGCCTTCCCAATTGACAAGCATGGCATCCTAGCCACTGAATTCTGCATTAATGTTGCCAAGATCACTTTCTGTTTCAACTTCAGTTGACCTCCCAAGAAAATTTTCATCACCCACGTCACCGGGCATCATTCCCACAAAATGTGCTTCGTTATGTGCAGGTAAAGGATTCTGTGCAATGTTTTGGATGCCACTGCCTTGGACCGCAATTATTCCTTCCCGAATCATTCTTTCTATCTCTCTTTTCAAATCCCGACAACTTTCAACATCGTGCCCCAGGGCATTGGAGTGGTATTCACACCTTTTGGATGAGTCAAAACTTCTCGCACGTCGGTCCACCCGATTTGGAGGGATCGGTGCAATCACGCCACGTCGTTTCTCAAACAAGCTTGCATAGGACTCTCCGATTAGTGTAAAATTATCTTTCAACTTCTGTTCTTTTCCATACCCTTGGCTTGGATGTGGGTTATAAGGTATTTGAAAATTTTGCGGAGGCTGGTAAAGATTTTGTGATGTTCGGGCTCGCTTTCTTGGGTGTTTTGAGGATTGAGCAACATACCGGACTGGATCAACAGAGTATGGAGGGTTCTGAGGCGGGTAGTAATGCTTAAGAGGGTCATGGAAAACTTGATGAGGTTGTGTATACCTTTGAGATGTTCTCATAGGACCTCTTCTCGACCCCGATGTCATCATGATTTCGTCATCCCTCCCATTCACATCACTGAATTCACTTTGGACATCCTGAGCCGCATTTTTGAGAGCTGCTTGACTTATAATTTTGCCTGTCTTAAGACCATCTTCCACTATTTCTCCCATTTTGATTATTTCTTCAAAGGAGTGACCAACTGCAGATATCATGTTTTGAAAGTAATCCGGCTCTTGAGCCTGAAGGAAAACAGTGGCCAACTCGTGATCATTCATGGGTGGCTTAGCTCTCGCTGCCTTCTCTCTCCATTTGATGGCATATTCCCTGAAACTTTTAGTTGGTTTCTTTTTCAGTTTAGAAAGGGAAATGCGGTTTGGGGTGACGTCAATATTGTATTGAAACTGTTTGATAAAGGCTCGTGCCAAATCATCCCAGACGTGCCAACCAGATGCGTCCTGATCCCAAAACCATTCAGATGCTACTCCCGAGAGGCTTTCTCCAAAATAAGCCATAAGCAATTCTTCTTTTCTTCCCACACCTCTCAATTGGTTGCAATACCTTTTCAGGTGGGCTATGGGGTTTCCGCGTCCATCATACTTTTCCAGTTTGGGAACCTTGAAACCAGGCGGCAAGTGGACATCGGGGAACATACAAAGATCTCTGAAGGCAACACTCTTTTGACATGCCATTTCTTGCATGTTTTTCAGCCGTTGTTCTAATCTCTTCAATCTTTGGGCCATTTCTTCCTGTACATTATTTCGGGTAAGCTTCTCAACGTTTGCAGGAAGGTCAAACGAGTACGAGTGGTACTCGGGAGAGTGATACTGTTCTTGCTGTATAGCAGATTGTGACTCATGAGAAGGTTGTCCTTGGCCATCGGCCCACATTTTGGTCATTTGTTGTTTCAATGCTCCGTTTTCCTCAACTATAGTAGACCCTTGTTGAATTTTCTGACCCTGAGTCTCTTGAGCACTCGTAACAGCTTCGATGTCGGTTATCATTTTCCTTGGATGTTGCTTTCCAATTTACCACAACCAACCACCTCGACTTTCTGAAAATTGACAGAACGAAACCACCGGGTTAGCGTTAAGGTATTCCACTTATTGATTTCCTTTTTTTTTCCTTTTTTTTTTGTGCTATTTTATTTTCTTTTTCCCTTTTTGTGGTTTTTTCATTTTTTTTTTCATTTTCTATTCTTTTTTTTCTTTTTTGTAGTTTTTTATTTATTTTTTTTGGTTATGGGAATGGTCGAATCCTATGTGGATTGCCTACGTATAATGACCCCGCATGAATCAGACCGAGCGTAGTTCTTGCAAATTAATGCAAGAAATAAAGAGATGTTTATTCGATTTTTTTTTTTGATTTTTTTTTCTTTGAAGGAAAATTATAGAAGCCGACTCCAACTACAAACTTGTGTAGGAGATTTCTACAAGAATAAGAATATTTTTTGGTGTCAATTATGACTATTTCTACAAAGTTGGCCACATAATGGCTTATTTGACAAAATGACTATTTTTGCAAAATTTATTTAAGAAAGATAAGCTTGAATTTTTTTTTTTTCATCCTGTGGCTCATGGGGCATCGTTCGGCATCACCATAAACCAACACAAGACTATTTTTCATAAATTGGCCATGTAATGGCTTATTCAAACAAAGTGGCTCTTTTTGCAAAATTTTATTTGAGAAGATGCAAATTCAAAATTTTTATCCTGGGGCCTATGGGGCATCGTTCAGCACCGACACAGGCCAACACAAGACTGAGGAATTAAAAATGCAGAAATGTGGCTGTTTCAGCAAAATTCCGGCCATGTAATGGCTTATTTGATAAAGCGGATATTTTTGAAAAGTTGAGCAATGACTCAAACTTAATTTTGCGGATATGGCCTTTCGACATTTCTGCGAGGGAACATTTCAAGGCTATGCCCGCAAATTATTTAAAATGACTCAAAGTGGCTATTCTTGCAAAAACGGCCTTCCGGTGTCTTTTTGAGGGACATTCGACATATTTTGAGCAAGAATAGCATCACCCGACTTATTTATAACAAAATAAAAAAAATTTGACATTTTTTGGTTATTTTTTGTAAAAGGGGTGTGAACCCGAACTTAATTTTGAGGCTATGGCCTTGCAACATTTCCACAAGGAATATTTCAAGGCTATGCCCGCAAATTATTAAAAATGATTCAAAGTGGCTATTTTTGCAAAAAACAGCCTTCCGGCGTCCTTTCGGAACATTCGGCTATTTTCAAAAACAGCGTCACTTCGATTTATTGAAAACTAAAATTCGACATTTTTTTTTTGATTTTTTAAAAGGGGTGGTTGGACCCGATGAGGGTTGCCTACGTATCCCACCTAATGGCGAGAATCAAACCTGCGTAGTTCGGTCAGATTATTTGACCAATTATTTCAACAAAAATTGTTCCACCTATTTCTCAATTTTCTTTTCAAGCAATCGACAATATTTCGATATCTAAAATTTCTCTCTTTTTGTTTTCAAGAATTTAGCCAATCAGCATAATAGGACAAATAAATGCAACATATAACATGCTCGGTCTTTTGGTTACCGGGTCACCTGTCCTAGACGGACCCAACCCCTGTGTTGAGTCCCCTAAGTCAGATATGATGCAAATAAACGTCCTAAATCTAGGCTCAATATCCCGATGTTTTCAATGGTACTAGACCGTGTACCCGAGCGGACAACTCGGATCGAGGAGGGGCTACGTATCGGTGACCCGCGGAGTCAATCGGCTTTGTAACTTGTCCGGCCTCTTTTTCTTATTTTTGGAATTGACACTAACGGAAAGGGGAGTCTCAACCAGTAAGCACATCCCCGGAGGTAAGAAGAGAAGGGTTTTCGGCACAGTTTTATATATACAGTTCACGCAATATCAAAGCGATAAACATGTAGCACATTAATCAAAATATATAATGAAATCAGATATAAGCAAAAACAACAATTTAACTGAGCTCGAATTCTTAAACCCTGAACCGAAGTTCTGGGTTACTTATTCCCCAGCAGAGTCGCCAGAGCTGTCACACCTCCTTTTTTACCGCACATAAACGTAAAATGTAAATGTGCCACTGTTTACTACTACGCCCCGAGAAGGGATATAATAATAACCAGTGAAGGAGTTTTTCCACTTAAAGGACAGTCGGAACGGGATCAATTTATTTAATTTTTCAGAGTCGCCACTTGGGAAAATAATGGTGTCCCAAGTCACCGGTTTAATCCCGAACCGAGGAAATTTATGACTCTGTAATATAGTCTGCGAAACTAGAAACCTGGATAAGGAATTCTGTTAACCCGGGAGAAGGTGTTAGGCACTCCCGGATTCCGTGGTTTTAGCACGGTCGCTCAACTGCAATTTTCGCTTTTATCTAATTTCTTTATATATTTTAACTATGTGCTTTTATGTTCCGCTTTTCAATTTTTTAGAAGAATTGCGACGTCACGAAAACACACTTCAAGTCACACCGCAACCGGTACGCCTGTGACTTTAATGTATTTCAGTTTCGCCGAGAATAAGATTTGGGTCACATAAATGCGCACCCGTGATTAGGAAGGTATTATTATTAACTAACGCGCCTAAAGTAATTTCGCGTTTGTACTTTGCGAGGGCCATGAAAATTTGCTAAATGGCACGCCTCGAATTCTAAGGATCGATTAGAGATTAAATAAAGCGAAGGCCACGCAATTGATGCTGCTTGGAGCTAACGCAGTGATTTCCTTGCTCATCCGATCAGCAATACCAGGGAACATGGTGGAGCCACCACTGAGAACAATATTTCCATATAAATCCTTCCTTATATCCACATCACATTTCATGATTGAGTTATAGGTTGTTTCATGAATTCCTGCTGCTTCCATTTCAATCAACGATGGATGGAAGAGAACCTCTGGGCAACGGAACCTCTCGGCACCGATAGTGATGACTTGTCCATCAGGAAGCTCATAGCTCTTCTCAACTGATGAGCTACTCTTTGCTATCTCAAGCTCCTGTTCAAAATCCAATGCAACATAGGCAAGCTTCTCCTTAATGTCACGGACAATTTCCCGTTCAGCAGTGGTGGTGAACATGTAACCTCTCTCGGTGAGGATCTTCATCGGGTTATCAGTTAGGTCACGGCCAGCAATAGACCCATGATCCGAGGTCTTAGACCAAAAGGTAAAAAAGAAGTCAAAACGTCTCACTATCTCATTAACAACCTAAAACACACTTAACCATAAGCTCCAATTTCAATCAATCATAACCAATACGACTACAGTAACACGACAATGCGATTTGCACCAAACTTAACGAGCAAGGGAACTCAAATGACAAAATGACCTTTTAAAATAACTACCAGACCAACAACCGTGAAGATTACTATGTCGAAGAGGCGATTCAAATCGCAAATCAGTGGTTACTCTTCAACAAGCTTCCATTTTAGCCTTAAATTCACATAGGAAGTACTAACAGAAAGCAAACAGGGGATGTTCATAGGGGCGTTGAGCATCTGATGTGGGGAACAAAAGCTTGGTAGGAGCGTCAAAAGATTTGGCAACACTGACCATCACTGGGGTAAAAAAAAAACCAGATGAGTCACTAGTACTACTGCTTAGAGAAAAGGACACATACGCTAACAAGTAGACGAATGAATGGGCTGCTTGTTAAGATCTTGCAACGAGCTAAAAATGTCGATCCTGTCCAGAACAAACTCATCGAGTAGGGGATGAATAACAACAGAACAATGACAATCTAGAACTCGATCATTATGCTTTAGATCATTAAATTCAACACTGTACAAACAAAGCATCACATGAAACCAATTCTTCCATTACGATAAAAAGAAAACATGGACTATCGTGCATCGAGCAAGGGATTAGAACCTTTTAAAGTAAAGAAATCTACAGATGCAAACATCAGATCTTTAGCCTTAACTAACAATTATGAAATATGATTAACCGGTGCCACAATAGAGCAAATGGGGCAAGATTGACACTCAAATATTCCAGACATCTCAATACGACCTCAAATATTCAAACCAAGTTAACATCAAATTAGCTACTAAACTCCAATTCTTATCCCGACGAATCAATATCAAAACTACCTAGAGAATCGACATCGAAATTAAAGAGGGCATAAGAAGTTGAATCTGAAATCGAACCTTTCTTTTGATAATTGAATCGAAGGTTATTACAACATCTCAAATCCAAAATTCCAACAAGAATCCAATGGCAATTGAAAACTTGAAGGACAGCAAAGCAGTAGCAGACTCGGCGAACCTAAACTCCCAAGAGCTTCAATTGAACTCCATTTTCAAACCAAAATCTAGACCGTAATTGAAGCTCCGCATATCAACAATACAGCAATAAGTTCGGACAGGATTCATGAAGTTAAACCTTGAGCGAAACTGCGCGCTCGTCTGCTCCAAACGGGTCTCTCACGAAATTCATTTGCAAAACCAGAATCGAATAAGATGGAAACTAAAGCTACTTTGGCGTTATTTTTTTCTAAAATCTGAGCCAACGGCAAATTAAACTCGAAAATCAAAAACAATTAAAAAGTGGAAGAAAAACTTTGTTTGAAAATCGAAAATTTGAAGATGAGGATCAAAGGTTGCTAGTGCTGTTCATTCTCTCTGAATTTTTTCTCTCTGTAATTCGCCCTCCATTTCTGATTAGCTCCCTGGCCTGAAATAGCCTTCAGGCTTCTTGCTCCATTGATGAGGATAGAGACACGGTATTTCCGTGTCTCTATTATGTAATGAGACTCGATGATCAAAGAAATGGGCTGGGTCGGCAGTGTGTGGGTTGGTTCAGGAGATTTAGGTGTGGGTTTATTTGGGCTGAAGACTGTTTTGGGTTTTATTTGGCCCAATTCCTTTATTCAATGTATTTTCCCCTTAATTAGCTCTTATATCCTTGTATTGTAATTTGTATTTTATTCTCTTTGTATTTTTTTTTGTATTTTTTCTATTTTGTGATTATTTAGGACTAATTAAAACAAACTAATTACTTTCTTTTTTGGCAATTTTCAATTTAAAAAGCTAACTAATTTTTATTTTTCTTTAATTTGTTAAAAATGAATTAATTTCCTAAAGATGCAAATGCATATTTTGTATTTTTTATTTGACTTAACACAAAATTCACACAAATTGTAAAAATAAGGAAAAAATTATTTATTTTGAATTTATGGGAATAACTCATATGTAGGGTAAAAATCACGTGCTCACACTGATAACATAGTATAGCTGAATTTCCACAGTCTAACTGAATCATAAACCACATTGCGCTTTCCGAAATCATATACCAGTCTGAATCCCACATCTATACTCATAGTATACACGATCCAACTGTAATAGCCAACTCACCACTCCGGGTGAGATCACATGATGTATCAAACAACACGATCACTCGATACGATAGTCTCTAATCACGACAACTGGCCACGATAACCAAATACTAGCAGAAAGAACCTTTCTCATTAGATAGAGTCTTATTCCAACACCTTCATATCCTACCCACGGCAACTGAAGCACGCGATATATCGAACCCATCTCTCGGGTCAACCATTCGTGAATCTATTTCCCTTTTAAAGTTGATATCACAATAAGTTTCGGAGCCAAACCTCGATATTACCTTTCTAACGAGCTGAAATCATATATGCTCGCTCTCATTAATGACTTGAATGATCATTTCGGTTATAACACACCACACTGGTAACATGACACCTCAGATCGGCCTAGGCCACAACGAGCACAACACAGGCTCCAATAAGAACGATCTGAACACACTCGAATCATGACAACCGACTCGCACAAAGAGCCATAATTCAAATTCTTCCATACCATCACAACACATAACTGAGATTCTCGTCTCACATCATAGAATTCGAGTGCCTGAATCCTCCTCGAAAGGTCATAACATCACGTGGCCTTGCCACAACTCATGATTCTATCCAAACACTATTACCCATGGAGCACCTCAAGTCGAAATGCTCAAAACGGTCAGCCACACACATATTTAGGTCTGAACTCAAGCAATCAATCACACACGCGGTGATACATTTAGTATATGCTATCGAATCCTGTATGGGCACAACCGATGTGCTATTCCCCGAGCGATACACAATACGGACTATTCCTCAGAAGAGAGGAAGTATTGTATACAAGGTACATATAGAAAGCTATGTCTCCCACATCACACTGTTGCGGTGCGCAACCCGTTCCAATAGCATCCTGTGGCGGCGTGCCACCCGATCCAGATACCATACATGTGGCGGCGTGCCACCCGATCCACGTATAAATCTAGCAAAAGGGAATGCACATCGACTTAAGTTGCTCATTGCAACAAACATGTATATATAGCCTCGAGCTTGGTCACATGAAACTCATCCGACAAAGTCCCTCAATACCGGAACTGAATCAATGGTAGATACCTCTACACTAACATCCGCCACGAAGGCCCAACTTACAAAGCAATACCTACCAGTCGTCCGCTAGCCCTAGGGTACATCTACCCTGCTGGAGCACGATCTGATGCGCTCTGCCACACAGTTATGACATTTCTCTAATATAGTCCATATCACATCAGTCTAGACAACCTGACTTATGACAACCAGCCTGCAATCATATATCATTATTCAAATTCGTCATATCAAGTGACGAGATAGCCACTAGGGCTTCCAATTTCCGATAACCGCTACACTGTGCCGATACACACGATATACCACCGCCGCGTAGGCGGGTTACGAGAACTTCTAGTCTCCAACACATACATAACACAGGAATCACTATGCCCGATTTCGTACTTCACCGTACGATTACATAACGCACCTCAAGCATCCATTCATACCACGAAAGCCATTCATAAATTTCACTATGTCATCAACGACTCAATTATTACGGTCGATCCAACGAGAAAATACCACCATACCACTAGATATTATCAATTTACATTACCTTGTCCATTTGCACCATATACCCTGCCAAATTACTAGAATAGCAGTACCATTTTCTTAAATCATCGGAAAGATCGATTCTTAAATCACCTGCAGCTCGTCCGCGCTGCTCAATAATTTTATTGACTTCCCATATATTATGAACCGATCTCAAAACCTTGAATATGCCATTATCAACTTTCCATAACACATCGCGTATACCATATCACACTAAGACAACATGGAAATTCATATCCCTTTCCTCCGCTACGCAAACATCGGCGCACTCAACTCGTCAAGGGCTTTCATGATCCCATATAGAGAAAACTCATTACACATTCCCAGCCTTGCATACCAACAGGAAAAATACACTCATTTTCAAACTACGGTATAACACATCGCAAACTCTTTCTCCCAATTACATTGCATAAATTAAACCGCCAGGACTGAGTCCTTATACCCATACCGAGTTACACAACTGCCAATACTCAAAAGCTTTATTGCACAATATCTGCGAGACTCATTACTTCAAACATATACTAGGAATTAATCGTATTCCTTATCATACCGTTTCGGTTTATTAACAAGTTGATCCATTTACCCAATTTCCTTTCTGA
The DNA here is from genome assembly GCA_032618575.1 of Nicotiana noctiflora. Lineage (NCBI taxonomy): Eukaryota > Viridiplantae > Streptophyta > Magnoliopsida > Solanales > Solanaceae > Nicotiana > Nicotiana noctiflora. The sequence goes on along the minus strand of JASVEL010013629.1, from coordinate 311,941 downwards.
TTCATCTTTAATTTCATATCAGTCTTTACTGTAGCACGACAATGCCTCAACCCTTTTTACCACACAAAACTCGTACACAAGACCACATGGTCTAAGGCTCACGGGCCGCTGAATACTCTCTCAAATGTTTCCTAGAAGTACCACATTCTACCACACTTTATTTTGAAGAACTTCCTGCGATTTTGAATTTGTTATCATTACTTCCCAATACTACATAGAATCCCATCATTCACATAATATAACACAAGCCTTGATCTTTTCTAACGAAACCGCCATCTTTAGCCACATACACAATCTTAAGGCACCCGACTGTTACAAGCAAAATCTTGAACACTGCAAAACCATTCTCGGGCATCATTCACCCTTATTCAGCTGTAATTCAACTGTCCTATTGAACAGAACCACTCGTGTTTTGTTAGAACTCTGACATCGCAGAACATGATTACTTACAGGTACAATTCGCTATCTTTCTTTTCTATACACCGAACATTCCTTACCAACGGTAGTTCAAAACATCCTAGTATTTCTTCACATCTACGAAGCGCCATAACCTTGTCAGAATTTTCCCAACATACTTAAAGATAGTGCCCACATAGCACACAACCGTGCAATTAGTTATTTAATAGCAACCTCCCCAACTTGGCTCGGAGCCATACATCAAAGCACTTTTAGCCACTCATAGCATTCTTACTCAATTGATGCTCACAGTGAGATTAAACTCAAGCTATTTACAAACTTTGGCGGAAACTCGAATCATCGGAAATCTTAACTCTTTTGCAATTCTCGTATTCATTCACACGCAACAGCTAAGCCCATTCCTTAGGCCACAACATCTTTTCTAAGTCCCAAATTTTCCAAAAATTTCGGCAGAGTTTCCTTTGTAATTTGGCCTATCCACCTGCCAGAGAATCACCAAAATCATCCTAACAATACATCCGCAACTCGACAAGACATCACAATGTATATCTAACAACATAAATCTCAATACTACACAATTATATCATCAGCATTAGTACATGATCATGCGCTACACCTGCTCAAATCATAACAAATATACCTTTCACAATGATACACCTAGCACAACCAATTCAGTTTTCTTGAGTTTGAACTCATACTACCCCACGTAGTGCACTTTACATTTTCGCTAAGAGGCAATGAACATATTTCTCACGCCCATAGTTAGTGCTACATATCAAATCACAATAAGAACCGAATACCTTACAGCTCTCCCATTATCAAACTGCCATTTCCACAATTAAGATCAATACCGATCGTATGAACTTCATAATACCGACTCGTGAAATTAGCACCTTGGTGCTCAAGCCATAGACAAGGATTTCGCCTCAAGTCCTCCAGACAGGCCCAACATGAACTCATAGAGATTATATCTCGTCCCTCGATTGGGGAATCATAAGCCATCAAGACAAATTTATCACTAAGCACTCGAGTGCGCGCATCAATGTGCAGGAGGAATTTCAAGAATTACATCTCAAGCTGAATAAAACACGCACGATGAGAATTCCAAGAATTTGAAACTTTCCTAAAGGTTTGCAGCCTCCCGAGGATAAGTACAGGCGTCCCCGTACCGATCCACGAGACTCTACCAACCGGCTCATGACTCGCGAGACCTGTTAATCTAGGCTTTGATACCAACTTGTCACGACCCCAAACCCCGGTCGTGATGGCGCCCAACACATTGCTAGGCAAGCCCGACCATCTTATCCAATTAAACCAGCCAAGTATAATTAATACCGATTAATCGGCATGATTAGCCTGTTTTCATAACAAATCAAGAAGTGTAGAACTGAAATACAAGAACACAGTCCCAACCAAATCGTGGCGTCACAAGTCTGAGCCTCTACAAATGAGATCTACTACAAAATCAAGTCTAACCAGAATGGAGACAACAAAATGATAAAAAGAAAGAGGTCAGGTACTGCGGACGTTGGCAGCTACCTCGAAGTCTCCACGGAATGGGGATAATAAAGCAGTTGCGATAGCTCAACTGCCCTCCTGAACCTGTATATCTGCACAAAACGTGCAGGGGAGTAGGGTGAGTATATTTCAACTCAGTGAGTAACAATAATAAACAATAACTGAAAAAAAGAACTCATGTACTATCACTAAACAGTTCTAAGGCAACCCACACAGGTTAGTCATCACTATAATGAGTACTCTGATCCACAGTCCACATCTATCTCATCTAGGTCCCACACTGACTACATCCTCGCTCGTACCACTACGGTATACAGCCATCTCAATATATGGAGACATATACATCTGACTATAACATATAAATATTTTAGTATGTATATGAATATGAGTAAGTATGATGCTGCGGCGCGCAGCCCGCTCCAATACATATACCGCTACGGCGCGTAGCCCCCTCTAATACATATACCGCTGGGGCGCGCAGCCCGCTCCATTTAACGTCGACGGCGCTCACTGGGGGTGTATACAGACTTCGGAGGGGCTCCCTAGGCCCAAGCACTATAATACTGCGGCGTGCAGCACGATCCACACAAATATTACTGCGGCGTGCAGTCCGATCCAATATATATATGTATATATCTCTATACTGCTGCGGCATGCAGCCCGATCCCATAATATATGCCGGTGCTCACCGAGAATGTGTGCGGACTCAAACTCCGAAGGGCTCCTACAGCCCGAGCGCAATAATATCGCGGCGTGCGGTCCGTCCCACATGTATATTATATGTATATTACTGCGGCGTGCGGTCCGATCCAATATATATATTGTTGCGGCGTGCAACCCGATCCAATATAGGTATATATATATATAATACCTCATAATGGGTCCTCGACCCTATCCCGGTCAGTATATACTTGGCCTCTCAGGCCCAATATAATATATCACAGTGGGTCCTTGACCCTGTCTCAGTCAATATAGACTTGGCCTTTCAGGCCCAATATAACATCTCATAGTGGGTCCTTGACCCTATCTCATCTCAATCGGTATAGACTTGGCCTTTTAGGCCCACTCAGCTAGAACAGGGAATTCCACCCTAGATAATCTCTCTCAATGTACACATCTAGTACGGGCTCATATTATGCTATACAGCTAGAGCTACGGCTGAGTGTGTACTTCCAACACGATATAAGGGTCACCTAGCTCTATAGGTTCCCTAATGCTCTACAGATCGGCACAAGGCCCCAAACATGGCTATTAGCTCAATTGTACAGTTATAATCTCATTAACAGTCATACAACACAGTATTACTATAAGCCTGGAAGGACCAAGTACAAGTCCCCAATCACAATATCACCACGCCCATCACAAGACGCGTGTTTCATCTCTACATAGCACTGTGAAGTGCTAGTACGGGCTTTCAAACCCTCGGTACATTATTTACTACCACCACTCACCTCGAACCGGTAGAAGCTTCAATCCGCCTTGCGCTTGCCTCGCAAATCAATCTCCTCGGGTGCCAAATCTGCTCAAAATCATAGAGAATGCATCAATATATGCTAATTTCACGAAATTCATTCGAAATAACCCAAATTATACCAAAACCCACAAGTTGTCAAAACCCGACTTTTGGTGCGCTTCTCGAAAAATTATAAAAGTTACATATTCGGAACCCTCGTCTCAATACGAGTCTAAGAATATCAAATTTACCAAAATCGGACTCCATTTGCCTACTCAAATCAGTGTTTTTCTTTAATTTAGGCCTAGGGCTCAAACCCACCTTTAATCTTCCATTTACAGAAATTTAACCAAGGATTTCATGAAAATGATGCAATTAAGCCACAAAACTTACCTCCGACGAATCCTCGATGAATTCCCAGCAATTCCCGTGAGTTCCTCTCTCTAGAACTCAAAAATGGCGTTTTGGGTTAATGAACCCGTAACCCCTCTGTTCTGTGATTAAATTCTCTGCCAGACCCATTTGCTCTACGCGATCGCGACTCTACTCACGCGATCGCGATGTTCAAACATTTCGCCCTCACGCGATCGCGACTCTCCTCACGCGATCGGCGATGTACAAACATCCGGCTTCACGCGATCGCGTCCCTCTTCCTGCGATCGCGTAGCACATTTTTCCCTAGACCCCATCTCTCTTCTACGCGATCGTGTAGATTCTCATGCGATCGCGATGGCCACCCGGTTAACTCTACGCGATCGCGCCCGTGCCCCTGCGATCGCGTTGCTTCTGCTCTTGACCTTATGCGATCGCGTCCCTATCTCTGCGATCGCGAAGGGTAAAATTCTCCCCCTTCACCATTACTCTATGCGATCGCATGCTCACTAGTGCGATCGCAGAGAGTAAATTTCTGCTGCACTTATGACAACAAACCAGCTCTCTTCTTTGGCCAAGAATGGTCCGTTTGGACCCCCGGATTCATCCCGAGACCCCCGGGACCCCAACGAAATCCACCAACATACTCCAAAACATGATACGAACTTGTTCCAATCATAAAAACATCATACTAAACATCAAAATCACCATTTCTACACGAATTGAGGCCTAAGTTTCTTCAAAACTTTCAAAACTAACATTCACTCCAAAACCCGATCAAACGATGTCCGAATGACCTAAAAATTTGCAGACACATCCAAAATCACATAACGAAGCTACAGAAATTGTCGGAATTCCATTCCGACCCCCGGATCAAAATATTACCTACCATCCGGATTTCGCCAAAATTCAACATTAGCCAATTCAAGCCTATTTCTACACCGGACCTCCAAATTCAATTCCGATTGTTCCCCTAAGTCACAAATCACCTCCCGGAACTAACCGAATCATCCGAATCCTATTCCGAGTCCTCTAACTAAATAGTCAACGTCCAGTTGACTTTTCCCAACTATTCCTTCTTCTAAGAGACTTTCTGTCTCAATTTCAATCAAACTCAACCCGGATTGACTCAAACTCACCCAACATGCATATTACAATATCAACAAGCATATAACGGGGGTATCAGGATGATAACTCACATGATAACGGGACGGGTCATCACAACATGTTGTTCATAAGATCAACAAAACGGCGTTGGTGCATTGGTTAGCTCGAACAAACACTAGAAACTCGTAATAGCCATACTTGGTTTTGAATGATGTCTTAGGTATGTCACACTGTCTGACTCTAACCTGATCGCAGTCTGATCTCAAGTCCATCTTAGAGAAGCACTTGGCACCCTGAAGCTGGTCAAATAAGTCATCAATTCTAGGAAAGGGATATTTATTCTTGATTGTAACCTTGTTCAGCTATCTGTAATCTATGCACATACGTACAGAGCCATCTTTCTTTTTTACAAATAAGACTAGTGCTCCCCAAGGAGAAGTGTTGGGTCTAATTAAACCTTATCTATCAAAACTTTCAACTGCTCCTTAAGTTCCTTTAATTTTTGTAGTGACATACTATAAGGAGGAATAGATATTGGTTACATATCCGGCACTATATCGATGGGAAAGTCAATCCTCGCTTTGAAGGAAGACTTAGAAGTTCATCGAAAATACGTCAGGGAACTCATTCTCTACTAGAACTGATTCAAGAGTCAGTGTTCCCTTCTCTATGTCTCGAACATGAATTATATGATATAAGCATCCTTTGGTGATCATCTTCCTGACCTTAAGGTATGAAGTAAATTTACCTTTTGGCGATGCAGAAACACCTTTACATTCTATAGCTGACCCTTCTGGAAAATTGAACTGGACATTTTTTGCTCCACATTCAATATTAGCATAGCAAGAAGACAACCAATCCATACCAAGTATAATATCAAAGTCAACCATTCTATCTCAATTAAGCCAGTTGTAGTACTACGGTCTCTGAACACAAGATTGAAACCTTAAAAACACATCGTACTACTAAATACTAACATATGGAACTGAATATTGTATAAGGATACAATACATGCTGAACTTTTCTTTGAAAACTCTTAAAAGATCAAGAAGAAAGACTAGAACATAGCTAAACCAAATCATATCGAAAACGAAATGAAAACCCTACATACCCCTTGTATTCCTGTTTACAAATCTTGTTCCCTTTGATTCACAGGTGACAATCTTGCTTAGCCACAGGTCTCTTTCCAAAACTCGAGATATAAGGAGAAAGGAGGGCGGCAAATTCTTGCCTATGTCATAAGGACCGGGTTGATGTTTCGCTTCTTGATTTTGAGTTGTGGATGATGGACTTACTTCAAAACCTTAAGGAACTTCTTAGAGAGTTATGGAAGCTATACTTGTGCGCGAATTTGATGGAAATGAGGAAAAAGAAGACTAAGTCTTCTATTTGTAGTAAGGTTGAAAAGTCAACATCGTGTGTGCTTCATCGGCCCGTCTTCTGACGCCCATATCTCTTTATCTTGATGTTGTATGAGTGAATAGTCAAGAGAGTTCAAAACAATATTCCAAGACCTTTAAGTTGGTATATGATATGTCCTGAAAGACCATATAGCAAACAAAATTAATTACTCAAAAAACATCATTACAAGGCAAATCTGTAGTCAATTTTTCCCAAATTTTATACTCTATTTCCAAGCATCATATATAGTCATATGATGAATTTAAACTCATTTAAATTATGCTTCATAAGTTATTTACACAATACACGACATCACAAAAGTACGAGCTGTAACACTTATACTCGACTTGGAATCAAATGGAGGACAATAACTTAAAGAAGGAAAAACAAATTGTACAATTTTTTATTGTTAATAAAGAAGATATTGGTTCTAACTCAACCCCTAAGCTAATACAAGATTAACGGCAATTGTTCAAAAATATATAAAGAAACAACAAAAAATACCTTCCAATATGAGATTCTAATACCGCGAGCACAAGTATGAAAAATATTTGGAGCGTTAATAAGATAACAATAAAAAAAATTGAATTGATCATAGCATTATTGTTTATCTGTAAAACGGTACAGTTGAATTTATAACGTGAGTTGTTGATACGTGAATCAATTTTACCTAAGAATATGGTAATGATAAGAACAAAAATAAAATTAGTAAAACAACTTGAATAAAATACAAGTCAGGCTGTGGATCTAACTTTTTCGGAAGCAATGATAAGAACAGAGTTAAGAGTAAAAGAAAGAGAATAACTTCTAAAGTAAGAGCAACTCTTAACCTAAGATTACAGATGACTTTTCGTCTCCAACTATGGATACACATTTCCCTATTTGTAGCTCTATTTAGAGAGACAAGATTCCCAAATCAAGCTCTTTTTGAATGAGAATAAAATCCATATTGGTCGATGCATAATGGTTGAATATTAATATCGAGATACTTTATAACAACTGCTCATTGGATGTTGCCTTTTCTAACCGATGTCACCCTTTCAAATCTTCGTTCTCGGTTCTAATATTTCGAAACTTATTCAGCACCAGTCACTTGTTTGTTCGTTGCCAACCATTTGCTGACTCATATCTCACATGTCTTTAGTTCTCATGTCACCTCGTCATTCTTCCAACAGTCGCAAACCAATTTTAACCCATACATTGATCTTGTCATTATTACTCACCTATAGGAAATTACCCAAACTCTCAAATTCCTTAGTATTGGATGAATTTTCTGAGGGTTTTGAAGTTATATATGCATAGACGATGTATAAAATGTTTATAAGAACAAATCATCTAATAGCAATTAATAAATGTGTTAATTGCCAAGTGGAACTGTAGTAATATTGTGTTAATTTCCAAGTAGACCTGTAGTAAATTGTGATTCTTGTTGGATGGATAGAACTATGATCCCTTTTTATGAAACTAATTGTTTCGTTCCGAAGTAATACAGTGTGATTCTTTTTTATGGATGGATTAATAAACATAAGGTTGTTTAATTTAATACTAAAATCAAATTTCTTTATAAAGTCGTCATCTATGATAGTACTTCATATAATGATGAAAATTTTACTGTAAATAATTTTTGAAGTTATATTTACAATATATGTTTCTATAACAATACTTTAATATAACAATAAGAAAATAATAGAATAAATTATGAAGAGTTTTGACTGTATAATGAGTGAATCACCATATCTAAGTTTTCGGTGGTTTGAATCCAATAGAACATAATTTATGTATTCAGATATATATATATATATATGTATTTAAATATATCTGCAATATATATTTATATATTTTTGCACTATAAATTACCTGTTATACTTCATGTATTCTATATATTTTTATGCATTAACTGTATTCAATGTAATTATATTATTTAAATATATAAATCTATTCGTCAAGGTACACTAAAAAATATTTTAGTAAAGATACCACTAAAAAAAAAAGAATGAATTGAATCTCTGAAGATTGCTCTGTTTTTCGGGTGTTTTTATACTTACCGTTTTTTAAATATCTGAAGACCTTTTTTTCGTAGATTTCGTTACTATATTCATAAATGCAACTCGCGAATACATATGAATAAAACCTATGTGTTAGCTGTAATTCCCTTTATTCCACCAACTTTTCATATTATATACATGAATACATTAGCTTAAATATATGGAGTACACTCTATCACAAGTTAAAATATAGCTATAAGAAGTAATTTAGTAAATGGTAACTATGACAAATTAATAATCACTAAATAATAGTGATTTTGAAAATTTCTCCTCTTTGTGTTGGGTTGTTAGCTTTCTGTCCGTTTATGGAGATGCAGTTACGATGAAAGTTGGATTTTAAGTTGAGAAAATTAATAAACTGCAGGACGTTAAATCTAATTGCCAATTGATGCCGATATGACGATATCACATCAATAAAGTTGAATGGTACATTTGCTTAACATAACTTAAAATTATGTTTGTGTTTTATCTCCTAATCTTACCTGTATAAAAATTTCTTATAATAGTTACATGGTAATTAGTCCTACTAGTTTGTGAATGGGAGAGGGACATATAGTCACCAATACATTTTCTTAAATACATCATGGTATTTCATCAAACTAATCATTCTTTATAAAAGAAAGTAAAAAATTGGAGGAAGGAAACTAACTATAAACTAAATATTCGATTATAAATGTACAGGCAATAATGTTACGGCAATAATAATCCAAACTAATTAACAAATACAGAAAAAACAAACAGAAATTAGAGTTCTACACCATAGACTTATTGTTTCTCACAATAGTCATTTCCATACAATTCAAAGCATTTACCGAATGACAATGACATAATCATGTGCTTTTCTTCTTATTAATTAGTATATAACTAAAAAGTTTAATTAAGAGAGGAGAATATTACAATCTCAGTTCCCATTGGAGATAAAATCTCTAATATCTTGAAGAAAATCAAAACTGGGAGGCCTGTCTTCTTTCTTCTCATATTTCTCCCCCAATTCCATAGTGAACTCCTCAAACCCTAATTCTCCGCACCTCTTCCACATTCCTTCTCCAAAGCTCTTGTGCCCGAAGTATGCCTCCGCCGCCACCTTCTCACCGCCGTCTCCAGCGACGATTACCGGCAGCCTCTCGTAATGGCCTCTCTCAATCCCTTCCAGATCATCCAGCGGCCCAAGCCCACTGCCATTCACCTTGTAGAGCTCGCCCCTGACCCGGTTACCCGACCCGGGGATGTTGATCAGGTACGGGATCCCGTGGGGCCCGCAGACGAGGGGGAAGGTCTCCACTGTCGTGTACTCGCCGACGAAAACGACGTCGCCAGCGCCGATCAGATTTTCCATCAGGAAATGATTGGGGAATCCACGCTTTAGGGTTCCGTACGTGAAAATTAACCGCGAATCGGTTTTGGTGGCGCCTTCTGGTATCGCCATTAGCGTTGGAGTAACTGATTTTTTCGGGAAAGTGAAAAGACTGATGAACTTAATAAATTCATATGAGAAAACGTGGGTCCGGGATCTATTCTTGTGGACCCGGGGTCATTTGATCCGTGAGTCAGCAATGACGGTGCAACTCTGATTTTCTTTTCTAAATTATCTTGTGGGATTTTATAAAGTTGTTCGAAAAAATTCGTTTTTTGGGAGAATTTCTTGCAAATAAAGTACTTCTTGCTCCCGAAAAAAGCTATTAAAAATAAAGCGTTAAAAAAAATACACTCTAAAATGTCTGAATACTTCCCCACAAACACACCTCTTTAGAGTTCATCTTGAATTTGGTTTTCCCAAATAAACACTGACTCTTTATTAAAAAGTGCAGTAGTAATTTTATAAGTAAGATCTTCCCAAATTTCAGGAATCTAAAGTCATTAATGTATTCAAGTTAAAATTTTATTGGGATATTTATTTGTTTACCTTCAAATAAGATAATAAATAAATTTGTATGCGGTTTTAAAAATACGTGGATTGATTCAAAATAATCAAGAATATTAGATAAACAAATTAAAGACAAAATAAACGATCAAACCAGTTGTGATGTGATAGCCTAGTCGGAACCAAAGTTGAGCAGTAATTTTGCTTTTAGATAGGACCCTTGATTCGAGCTCATTGGTGAATGAAAAAAAAGACAATTAAATAAGAACTTTTGCACTAATTAGAAAACAGAAAATAAATTTGTATTGCTTTGATTCACGTGTTAGAATGTGTGTTACAAAAGAAAAACTTTTCATTTATATAGTAGGAGAGTTTCATCCTTAGTACAAGTCTAAAAAGGTAAAAATCTTTCTTTCTCATTAACCGACATTGAGCGAGGTCTGCACCGCGATATGGGGTTAGGTACGAATATCACAGCCTTCTATTCGATGTGTGTAACCATTTATCGTGTTTCCCGAGGTTTTAGAACTCGTTTTGGGTCCGGGTAGTGCTGCTTTATTATGCCCATGATGAACACATCGTTCATGTATCATGCGTCTCGATACGAAGGGCTCCCAGCCTTGATTTCGATCTCGTGCGTCAATACCCTTCTTTCGTTTTCTTCAGTACAAAATCAGGGTATGCATACCCCCTATTTTTCCCGTATACAGATAGTCCCCTCATTTTTCGGAGAGTAGATTTGCCGAAACGATGGAAAACGATAGATGAACTCCACTTCCTTCCTTCGTATATTACAACTGAGATGACGGGTAAATAAAAATGTCCCATCAGTCGCGTTATTTTGACTTTGGACACGTGTCAGTCACCGACTAGCTGCCTTCGAATGCGAAACGTCGCGCATTGATTGTTTTCCTCATATAAAAGCTTCAACCTTTTTCACTTCTTCTATTTTTCGATTCTAGACATTACCCTTGAACTCTCTAACGACATTTAACTTATCTAGATCTTCATACATTGTTCTTTGAGCCTTCATGTCTTCTTCTTCATCTTCATACATCTTCTTTGAACCTTCAACCCAGACATTCACACCTTTGTACCATCTTCAAATCTTTATATTTTTCTTCATACTCCACAGATTATAAAGGCAAAAACTTCCAAGTTAGTGCCTCAACAACATGCTCTATCATCTTCCCACCGGACAGTAGATGGCAAGGTGGCCGTTCTCGAAATGGCTCAGGAGCCCCCCTTGAAGAGCTTTATACTTGGGGGTTGCTCTATCAGGGATGACTTCAAGTTCGAGAAGGACTCTAGTCAACAAGACCGAGGCGAGGGGCATGGAGATACATATGCTCCGTCATTGAAGAAAGCCTACCCAGAGTCCGAGCGGACTGTAAATGGGAGGGTAAGAATATGGCCGTTCGACGATATTACTACACACGTCATGGGATATTTGAGTGTTTACACTTGCTCCTTCTCGCTCGCCGCGGTGGACTGATAAGTAGGATTTTAATGTATTTTATGCCCCTACTTGCCTATGCTTTGAGTATAATTTGGTACAAAATAGTTCCAAAATGCTCACAGGTTGTTCTTGATTTCACGTTTGAACGACAAAGTGGAGGAAAATAAATTGATAAGGAAAATATTTTCCAAAACATTTAAGCTAACCAAACATGGAAAAATTGGAAAATATTTTCCGGAGAATATTTTCCTCCTTACCAAACACACCCCAAAAGTGTATTACAAAAAACAAAAATCAAATTTGCTCCTACACTATTCGAAATTGAATAACTTGCCCCTATTGTTAAACTTTTGATCAAATATTGCCTCCACTATTAAGAAAAGGTTCACTTTTGCCCTCGACACCTAATAGAGCGCCATTCATTGAGTAATTTTGACAAACCTAGTGTTTCTCCTTGGGGTGCGCCGGTGTTATTTGTGGAAAAAAAAAGGATGGGTCGATGAGGATGTGCATTGATTACCGTTAATTGAACAAAGTGACGATTAAGAACAAATATCCACTGCCGAGGATTGATGATTTGTTTGACCAGCTTCAGGGTACAAAGGTGTTTCAAAGATAGACTAGAGATCTGACTACCATCGGCTGAGGATTTGGGCTTTTGATGTCCCTAAGATAGCATTTCGCACTCGATATGGGCATTATGAGTTTTTGTTCATGTCATTTGGGTTGACCAATGCCCCAGCAGCATTTATGGAGTTGATGAACTGGGTGTTCAGAACTTGTTCGTGATAGTCTTTATTGATGATATTCTAGTATACTCCCGCAGCCAGGTGGAGCATGAGCAACACCTTAGAGTGTTTCTTCAGACTCTAAAGGATAGCCAGTTATATGCTAAGTTCTCGATGTGCGAGTTCTAGTTGAGTTCGATTGCATTTTTGGGTCATGTCCTGTCAGTAGAGGGTATTTAGGTGGACCCGAAGAAGATTGAGGCAGTCAAGAAATGACAGCGACCAGCATCAGCTACCGAGATTCAAAGTTTCTTGGGGTTAGTAGGTTATTACCGTCGCTTCGTCGGTTCGTGGAGGGATTTTCATCTATCCGAGTTCCTTCTTCTCCAAGACTCTTAGTCCTCCATTGAAGCTTCCTTTCATCAAGACCTCTTGTGTAAGTAAACTCCCACTCATTTCCTTCATTTTCCTTCATTAATTAGTAAATTTCTAAGCCTAAATTGTGTAATCTAAGGTAAAAATTGGGGGAAAATGGTAGAGTTAGAGTTTTTAATTTTCTTTGATTTAGACCTCGGTTTGGGGTCAAATTTGAAAATAAATTGTATATTCGGGCTCGTGAGGGAATGTGTGACATAGAATTGGTTCGAACCTCGTATTTTGATCAAGCGGGCTCGAGGTCAATTTTGGAATTTTTGGAAGAAAGCTTGAAAATTCATATTTAGGCATTGGGTTTAGTTTGTTTACCTATTATTAATATTTTAAGGTCATTATTTCCTAGGTTTGACTGAGTTGGAGCCGAATTCGAGGGGTAAATCTATACTAAAGGCTTGAGTTGAGTTTGGAGCATTCGAGGTAAGTGTTTGGTCTAAGTTTCGCTTGAGGGAATATGAGTAGAGTCTTATTTGCTAATTTCTATTTGTCGAGTACAGTGTATAGGCATGGTGACGAGTATCTATACACAAGTGTCTAGTATAGTTGTGTGTCCTTATATTGAGATTATCCTGAATTGTTGTGATTCTTCCATGCTTATTTGATAATTTCTATATACTGTAAAGAGCACGAGACACGAATTATTATAACTAAACTCCGTGGAGAAATGGCTCGAGTTGTGTTATGGATTGAGAAGGTATATAATATGAAATGATTCTTTGGAGCGATGGCTTAGAGGTTAAAGTGAATTATAAGTGAGAAGTGTAAGAAAGAGAAAGAGTTGATGATTACTCCCTTGCCGGGATGTGTTATTGGTTTTGTTAATTTTCCTCCCTTGCCGGGATTTAGTTGTGTTGTTATTTTTCCTTGCCGGGACATTGAGTTTATGAATATTATTCCCTTGCCGGGATTTAATTGCTTTGTTGTATTCCCTTGCTGGGATATTCTTCCCTTGTTTGTTTACTTCTTGCCCCGTGTTTGTGACTGTTGTTTGGATAAGAAAGTATGATATTGGTGGAGTGGGTTGCACGCCACAACAATAATATTTGAGGATCAGGTTGCATGCCGCAACAATGCTAAACGATATTCATGGGTCGGGTTGCATGCCGCAACAATAATATTTGAGGATCGGATTGCACACCACAATAATAATATTTGAGGATCGGGTTGCACGCCGCAACAATGATATTTGAGGATCAGGTTGCACGCCGCAATAATGATATTTGGGGATCGAGTTGCACGCTGCAACAATGATATTTGAGGATCGGATTGCACGCCGTAACAGTGATATTTGAGGACTGGGTTGCACGCCGCAACAGTGGTTGGCGCTAGTATATTTTATTTGAAATATTCGTGTTCTTAAATTGCTATAAATTCTTTGGTTGTTTCTATCTTATATTGTGACTTTCCTGATTATAACTATTGCCTCCCCACAACATGATCCCCCTTCTGTTTGTTGGTTGTTTACTTCATGTGTTTCCTTCCGTTGTATGTATATATTTGAACTGTACAGGTTTATCAGGGGTCTGGTCCTAGTCACGTTACTACTTCGCCAGGATTAGGCCATGCACTTACCAGCACATGGGGTCGGTTGTGCTGATGATACACTCTATGCTTCTTTTTACACAGATCTAGGTGTTGGAGCAGCATTTGAGTAGCAGTAGCATTCTGGGAGCAAGTTTCCAGTCTAGGGACATTCGAGGTAGCCTTGCTGATGTCCGCAGGCCCGAAGTCCTTTATATTTTATTCAGTTTGTACCGTAGCAGATAGTTTTATGTTTCATTCAAACCTCGTATTTTGTATTCTCTAGACGTTCATGAGTATTGTGACACCATTCTTGAGTAGATGATTGTTAAACTTCCGCATTTCTTTTAGTAAATTTTATTTGAGACTTTCGCTTTATTGTTAAATTCTTCATTGTTGTTAATATTATTAACATTCGCTAAAAGAGGTAATTGATAATTGGCTTGCCTAGATCCTATTAGTAGGCACCATCACGACTCCCGAGAATGGAAAATTCGGATCGTGACAGCTAATTTGTAGCTCTTCTTCCACTTAGTCTAATTACGACTTTACTATTCTTAACTTCTACTTCATGTTTGTACCCAAAAATAAATAAATAAATAAATTCTACCTCTTATTTTGTACTCTTTTTGCTAATATTTATGATTCGAATGCTGCTCCGATAAGAATTCATGATTATCAAAATTTTGAGGGAAGGATGAAGAACGAAAAGTGGTTAACAATTGCTTAATTAAGTTGTCATAATGTATAATCACAATGTTCTCCAATACCATTTCATGCATTAATAATTGAAACATTACAGTGTTGGTGGTTTCCTAGCATCAACGTGTATGAAAACAATGATATCAGAATAGTGTCCTACTGTTTTAAGAATAGTGTCCTACTGTTTTAATGGAACTTGAAAACAAATGTTAGTATAAGCCAAAGTTCAACATAAACAAATTAAAAAAGTGGAGCTGGCAGAGAGAAACCTACAAATACCTATCCTTTGAAGATGAATATTCAAAATATTCGAATTTTCTCCAACTAAATTCAGTAGTTCCCCTATTAATCCGGAATGAGAAAGGCAACATCTTGACCTCATTAATCATTATGTGTTCGAAGAAAAAATTACCGAAACATTAACTTAAGAAAATAAATACCAAATAAATCACATCTCATCATTTGGGCAAATACAAAACTCAAAACATATATACTTTCAAAATTAAGCATATATCAAGAAGTTGATTGAGCAAAGATACAAGAAAAAGTAATGAACTTCCTTGATATATCATTATCGATAAGTAAATGAACTATTCCTTAATAATATGATTATCGATTCATACAAAGCTCGATGAAAAACTTATTAAAATGACAAAAATAATCGCGACAAACCAAACTAAATTATGCATAAATCAAGAATATTAGATGCTTTTGTAATATATATGCTATTAAATTCATCCTACTCCTAATGAAATTATTTAAAAACAAAATGGTAAACACAAAATGACATATATAGAAGAAGAATGAAAGTAAAAGGGATAGAGAAGAGAAAAGTAACAGTAAACGAACAGAAATTAGATATAGACGTTAAATTTATTAAGTAGCCATAGATTAATATAGAGTTAACGAAGACTGTACTTACAGTTGGAACAACGCAGAGCTTTCGCAATTACTTCATTTAATGCCACTACAAATCTGATCAAACCCTTAAAAGTTTTCAGTTCCTAATTAGCGTGGAACTTTTCTGCACAGTGTCTCGTATATTATATTCTCCTTCATCTTAAATTGTGCAATATAATCATCATTTTATCCATAGTCTATCCAGAATATTTTGGTAAAAGTAGAATCACTTTATCAATGTTAGTGGTATTTTGAGAATTTCAAAGCAAGGATCACAATAAGAAGTTGGTGGGAAAAGGCAACAGAATGGTAGCATAGAAGAAAATAGGAAATTACTTGCCAAAAAAAAAAAAAACGTTAAGAAGAAATAAGGAAAAGTCAAAAAGCAAAAACTTTCTTACCAGAACAACGCTTCAATTCATCGCACAAGCTTTCTTCTAAGAGGCTCCATGTATGTTTCTTGACTCGTTCGACGACGAGCATTTGTTTTAGTTGGGAGGATGTGATGACCCACTCCGTCGTCACGTGAGTTACCACCCCGTTTCCCCCATATTATGTTGCTTTCTATTTCAATATCGGTATTGGTGTTGATCGGGTATAATTGAGTTGGCTTTAGTTAGAAATGAGACACTTAGCCTTTTAAAAGAAAGCTTGTTTTAGAAAAGTCAACCGGAAGTTGATTATGTGGTTAGAGGGCTCGAATGTGAATTTCAATAGTCCGGTTAGCTTCGGGGGTGATTTGTGACTTAGGAGTACGATCGGAATCAAATTTGGATGTCCGGTGTAGAAATAGGCTTGAATTGGCGAAATTTGAGTTTTGGCGAATTCCGGTTGGTAGGTGAGATTTTGATCTGAGAGTCAGAATGGAATTCCGGGAGTTGCAGTAGCTTCGTTAGGTGATTTTGGATATGTGTGCAAATGTTCAGGTTATTCGGACGTTGTTTGGTCGGGTTTTTGATTGAATGCGCATTTCGGAAGTTTTGATGAAAAATAGGCTTAAATTCGATGTGTTTTATTGGTTTTAGCATTGTTTGACGTGTTTTGAGGATTGGAACAAGTTTTTGTATAAGGTTGTTGGATGTGTTGGTATTTTTGGTTGAGGTACCGGGGTCTCGGGGTAATTTCGGGAGTTCAAACGAACCTTTTTGGTTTGTGAAGAGATCAGATTTTCTGTTATTGAGTGTTGCAGACCATTGTGCTTCGCGTTCGCGTGATAAGGGATGCAAACGTGTAGGGCATTTTGAGTGAGCCGGGAATTTTGCCTTCGCGTTCTCTAAGGATAGGCTCGCGATCGCGTAGATGTGGAACCTTGTTGATCGCGTTCGCGTGAAGGGGTTACGCGTTCGCGTAGGCCTTGAAGATGGGCCATCTTGTTCACGTGGCTCAGGACGTGTTCGCGTATAAGGGTCTAGGAGCCCAGATCAGATATAGCACCGTATACGCAGTGGGTGAGACGTGTTCCCGTAGAGTCAGGCCTATTGGGCATCGCGTTCACGTTAGTGTGGTCGCGTTCGCATAGAGAATTTTTGAATTTTAAATTTGTTGGTCTTCGTGTTCGCACGGCTAGGATCACGAACGCGATGAAGGAAGTTGTTGGGCGGACAGAAGGGTTTATAAACATTTCCTCCGCGAGCTAAAGTTATTTTTCACTATTGTTGAGCATATTTGGGAGCTTTTGACGAGGGATTAAGAGGGTTTCGACTAGGATTCAATTGGAGGAAAGTTTTATGAGTCAAATGCGTGATTTTATTGAAGATTCATCAGTTAAATCTCTAAAAAATGGGTAAAAATTGGAGAAGTTAAGGCTTGCGTTTTGATAATGTAAAATTGGAATTTGAAGGGGCAATTGAACTCCGATTTTGATAAATTTTATATGTACGGACTCGTGGCGAGACAAGGATTCCGAAAATGTAAATTTCGTAAATATTCAAGAAGTGGGCCTGAGATTCGGGTTTTGCCAACTTCGTATTTTTGGGTGTTTTTCGAGTTCTTTCGATTGGTTTATATTCCATTAGCCTATTTTAATATATTCCTTGTGGTTTTGATCAGATTCGACACCTGAGGAGGTGGGAAAGGCTAAGTGGACTAGTCGTGTGGCCGGTTCGAGGTGAGTAATAGATGTAGATGATTACCTGAGGGTTTGAAACCCCGTTAAATCATACTGTGACACCATATTGAGGTAAGACACATACTTTACGGTGAGTGCGGGGTCGATTGTGATTGGGGACTATGGTTTAGTCCGCCTGAGTGATGTTTTACGATGTTGTTGGCTAGAAATTAGCTGGTAAACCTCCTACTTGGATGGTTATGTATATATTTAGGCTGCGTGACCGGTTATTTGGATCTCGTAGGGACTATTATCTCTGTTTCCATGATATATAGCATGTTTTCATGATATCCGTCCCGAGTTAAATATTGTCTTGAAATGGCTAGTAAAAATCTAAGGTTTTAAATACCTAATTTATAATTTCTGATAATTGGAACTAAAAATTGTAAGTTTGATTGTGCCCGTGTGGCTTGCATGTATATAGATGGACTGATAGTGAAACGGGCTGCACGTCATAGCGTATGTTACGATGATATTGCGTTTGGACTGTAGGAGCCTCTCTAGAGTCTGAACACCCACAGTAAGCGTGGGTACCCAAATGGATCGGGCTGCGCGCCAAAGCGGTCATGTGCATTTGCATTGCATTCATGCATTGATATCTATATGCTCTATCTGTTTCTACTTGTTGTTATTACACTGTTAAATGTGTAGGCATACTGCTTGTATCTTTACAAATGTTGTATATTGGGATTTCTTACTTTCAAGTTATTATACATATCTATTAGCACTAAGTTGGAAGAACTCACTTTACTCCCTGCACCATTTGTGCAGATCCAGGTACTTTGGGAGTTAGTTGAGCTTTTGCTGATCTCAGAGTTGTTCGGAGTTGTCGAGGTACTGCCTGACGTCCACAGAACCTGGCTCCTCCCCTATCCCTTTTATTGTCTTTCCATAGACACTGAAGCTATACCAACGCGAGGGTGGAGTGCGAACGCGAAGAAGAAATTCATTGTGTAAAACTTGCAGAGAATTTGCAAACTCCCTAATTCCAAAACTACCCCGAACGCCTCTAGAAACATCCTGAGCCCTCGGTGCTCTTAACCAGTCACACACACTAACTCAACAACATCCTATGAACTTAAAGCGCGATCAAATTTTCAAAACAACGTCAAAAAGTGGAATTAAACCTCAAAATCCTCATTTTTCATCAAACTTCAAAAACTTTCATTTTTAGATATTTAGGTCCGAAACATGTCAAATGACGTCCAATTTCGACAAAATTTCACTGGAAGCGCTTAAACCACATATATGACCTGTACATGACGCTGGAACCAAAATACGGGCCCGATACCAACACTATCTAATCCATTTTCATTTCAAATTTCCATATTAGTTTCAGAAAAACAATTTCTCTTAAAAATTCAATTCACGGGCTCGGCACCTTGGATTTTGATTCCGGACATACGTCCGAGTCCCATATCATCCTACGGACCCTCCGGGACCGTCCAATTACGGGTCCGGATATGTTTACCCAAAATGTTGAGCAAAGTCAACTTTAATCATATTAATATCAAAATTCATCATTTTTACACAAAATTCGTATTTAAGCTTTC
Organism: Nicotiana noctiflora; assembly: GCA_032618575.1. Lineage (NCBI taxonomy): Eukaryota > Viridiplantae > Streptophyta > Magnoliopsida > Solanales > Solanaceae > Nicotiana > Nicotiana noctiflora. The sequence goes on along the minus strand of JASVEL010013629.1, from coordinate 292,365 downwards.
TGGCTATGCGCTCAAAAAATAGAAAAAACAGGTGATGATCCCTTTGGGTCGTCACACCGCGTTAAAAACATTTTAAAGGGTGTTGGTTACGTTGCATTACAGAGTCTTAGAAGCTGCTTACATTCTTACATTAATTAGTGCAATAACAATAACATTTCTTGTCTTTGGATCTTATTATGGTGAGTTGGCAAAATTGAAGAAAGTACCAAAGCAAACGGGGCATTTGCATCTATACCCGTTTTTTGTGTCACGTTTTAATTTGTACTCGCTTTGCAAAAAAAATTAAAAGCTTACCCACTTTTTCGCATAACTTCAGCATACGGGGCTGAAGTAACAAAGCAATGACGCAAAACTTCAGCATTCTAGTAGCCGGACCTGAAGTTCAGCTCTAGAGCTGAAGTTTTTATTTTGTAACTGGCGAAACCGATGGCAATCAACAACTAAGTAAGCTTCGCAACATGCACTTCACCCCTTGCGGTGCTACTAGCACATTGCTTTGCCGTTCCATTGCTAAAAGCCATCACAACTGCCACGAGCTTTGTCGCCTCCCGATGTTAGACACAACCAACAACAACCGATGGCAATCGGCAACTTAGTAAGCTTCGCCCCGTGCACTTCGCCCCTTGCGGTGCGAGTATGCACTGCCATGGCCTGACCAGTGCCATGGCTAAGGCCTGCCACGTCCTGACCCGTGCCGGCGTGGATTGTGAACTTCGGGGATGTTGCACGGCCAAGCCATGCATGCCCCCTATGCCCACGCCCCATTCCAGCGTCGCCCATGCGTGCCCGCACAAGGTGCTACTTGTATGATGCTCCACCTTTTGTTGCCGACGGTCAATGTTTGCCGCAAGCGGTGCGACCCCCGGGCATGCTACGAGCCCGCACGAGTACTTGCCGGCGTGGATTGTGAACTTCGGGGACGTTGCACGGCCAAGCCATGCATGCCCCCTATGCCCACGCCCCATTCCAGCGTCGCCCATGCGTGCCCGCATTGCCTGGCAGCCGGCACCTTGAGGTGCCTTTCAACACCTCTGCCCCCTTATATTTATTTTGTAACTGAGGAACTTAAACTCTAAAGCTGATGTTTTCGTCTTTATAACTGGGTAACTTCAGCTTGTGCACCTCTTCTTGAAAAGATCAGATCAACTATTGGACAGAAGGCATATACCGTTGTCTCAGGACGCAATTTTTGCACTTGTGAAGATGCTGCTACAGCTTTGAAATGGCCATATACACAACAGTTCATTAAGGAAAATGCAGCTTTCATAGAATGGCTCACTCTGTTGTGATGTATGATCACCAATAATGTTTCACCATTTTTTACTACTTTACATCAAGCAGACTGTTACACAATTTTTCAGGAGTACACTCGATCATGTGAATACATGAGTAACCAAACAAACATCTAGAAAATGAAGTCACAATCTTGCAAACAGAACCAACTAGCAGTTCTCTGGAGTAGCAATGAATGAAATCAGGTCTTCCTTAGCTTGCATCTCTCTTATAGGTCATTAATAAAAGAGAGCAATGTTTAAGCTATCGTTGTAGAAGAAAAAAGAAAAAAACGAAGGAAGAGAAGGAGGTGGAGAAAGGGGGTTGAATTTGTTTAAAAAGTGGGTACAAATTAAAAGTCTTATGGGTATAGATTAAATGGGTGCGACCAAATAGGACGTCCCGTATAATTTTTACAAAGCAAACGGTGGGAAAACCACTACGACAGTTTACTTACCATTTTAAGAATAAGAAAATTTTAACAGTTTTATTTTACAACTCAAATACATCTTTTGTATATATATATTATTTATATTATCTTTAAAATTTATATCATTGGTACATAATATATATGCATAACGCGCGTATACTAAGATTAGTATAAAAAAAAAAGGTGCGCACACATATATATAGAGAGAAAGATAATCATGAAGCAACTAGGAACTAAGCTGGTTCACAAATGGTCATATAACTATGACATTTTTTCACTAAAGTCATATAACTTTCTTTTCTCACACAAAAATCATAAAACTTTCACTTCTTTACTCAAAAACTCCCAGTGACCGGCAAAGACGATTCACCAGTCATTTTTTGAAAAATATATTTCTTTTTCATTTTTTACATTTTTTTGAAAAAACTGAAAATATTTTTTTCTTTAAAATAAAAACTGAAAAAGTAAGATAAAACTAAATTCTTTAAAAAAAAAAAAAAAAAAAAAAACTAGAAAAAAAATATTTTTCAAAAATGAAAATATTTTTTTCAGCTTTTAAAAAACAAAATATTTTATTAAAAATATTTTTTCTAGTTTTTACAAAAGATATGCTTTAAAAAAACTGAAAAACATTTTTTTTTTGTAAAAATTGAAAAAAAAACTTTTCTTGAAAATGTATCTTTGTTGGACTTTATTTAGTTTGCAAAAAATAAAAATATTTTGTTGAAAATATTTTTTCAGCTTTTAAAAAATTTTCTCTAGTTTTTACAAAATTAATGCTTTAAAAAAACTGAAAAAAAATATTTTTTTGTTAAAATTGAATTATTTTTTGTAAAAGTTGGAAAAAAGAAGAAGAATAAGACTTTACTAAATTAGTGGGCTATTGGTGCATTAGTTTTAAAAAAATAAAAAATATTTAGCATTTCTTGAAAATGTATCTTTGTTGGACTTTATTTATTTTGCAAAATATTTTTCGTTTTTTTAAACTAATGCACCAATAGTCCATTAATTTAGTAAAGTTTTTTTTTTCAGTTGTTACAAAAAATAATTCAATTTTTTACAAAAAAAAAATATTTTTTTCAGTTTTTTTTCCAGTTTTTTTAAAGCATTTAGTTTTATCTTACTTTTTCAGTTTTTATTTTAAAGAAAAAAAATTTTCAGTTTTTTCAAAAAAATGAAAACAATGAAAAAAAAAAATTCAAAAAATGACCGATGAATCGTCTTTGCCGGTCACTAGGATTTTTGAGTAAAGAAGTGAAAGTTTTATGATTTTTGTGTGAGAAAAGAAAGTTATATGACTTTAGTGAAAAAATGTCATAGTTATATGACCATTTGTGAAATTTACCCGAACTAAGCTATGATGAGGAGATTCATTAAGAAAGTAGAGATCAAAATTTGATCAAAAAATTTATAGCTCGAGAATTACTGTGGATGAGATCAGAATACGTCGAGAAACACCCTATTATCACATTCCGCAAGTAATAGCTTGATATCCATTGAAAAAGTTAAAGTAATATGTAATACCTGTCAAATGGCAAGAAAGCAAAGCTGTCATTAATTTCTGCAGCTTTTTAATGGAGATTTTATCACACTCATACATAAAAGGAAAGTATATAATACTTCCTAACAATTGAAGACGGTTTTGGTAGATACGTCTGGACTCATCTCCTCCCATGCTGCAAAGCATGTTTTTTCTCCAATAAAAATACCTTCATTTCCTTAGTTAAAACTCATGTTTTGCACTTTTCCCCAGAACTAAACGTTTGATAATGTTTTTGAAATTGCCTTTAGTAGTTAAGTTATTACCTTCTTTTATGAAGATGGAATAATCCATCATAGCCTCCACAACAAAATTGAAGAAGTTGCGGGACGGAAAACAAGATTCAAGGCCAAGCTAGGGATTGCAATGAGGCGGGCGGGGTAGGTTGTGTTTTAAGGGAAATTTTGGTATATATACCATATATGAAATTACATTATCAAATATGTTTATATTACCCTTTATGCTAATAGTATTCCTATAAAATATAGAACAATGCATTAAATAAGGAATCATTGTAGCTGTAGGATGCTTATTTAGGCACGCTAAAATTGGGAAATTATATATTCTTCAAGATCTTCCACAACGCAGATCACGCACATTCCATAATTATCGTCGGCTTCACTCTGACCTTCCACAACGCAAATCAAAATTTTTCATACTCTATTTTTGCGATACACTTTTTTTCCAGAATTCTTTCTACATCTCTCTATCTCTCAATCCCAAATTTCAGTAAGACAAAGCAAATGAAAAGAGAGCAGCAATTCCAAAATTGACAGCCATTAAAAAGATTTAAAGCTTTGAATTAAATTTGAATTTACAAAAATTATTATTTGTTTGGATTGGGTGTTGTTGAAAATAATCGGAAATATGATTTGGAGTTTATATCTCAATTTTGAGGGGTTTTGGTGAAGAAGAAGAAGAAGAAGAAGAAGAAGAAGAAGAAGAAGAAGAAGAAGAAGAAGAAGAAGAAGAAGAAGAAGAAGAAGAAGAAGAAGACATGAATTTACAAAAATTATTATTTGTTTGGATTGGGTGTTGTTGAAAATAATCGGAAATATGATTTGGAGTTTATATCTCAATTTTGAGGGGTTTTGGTGAAGAAGAGAAGAAGAAGAAGATTATATTGCAAAAATTGTAGAAAGATTATAGACTGTTATTTATTTATTTTTCTTTTATTCATTTACCTATGGTATGAAAGTTGAATAACATTGTTTAAAAATAGTATTTAAGCGGATGATTTAATACTATTTTGGACAAAATATGTATAAAAAATATGAAACATACATTTCAGGGGAAGCATGTCAAGTCCAAATATGTACCGAATTTGTAAATATTTTGTAGATAAATTGTAGATTATATGTATTCTGATTGTAGATGTTTTTCCTGTTTTCACAAATAAAAAACGACTAAAACTTCTACAAATCTTTAAGAAAAAATGCAATGATGTCAAAAATCTCAATTATGCTATAATTAAATGGGAATTGAGATATTAAAATTCAATGTATCCGATTTGTAGATATTTTGTAGATAAATTATAGATTATTTGTATTCGAAATGTAGATACTTTATTTTCTATTTTCAAATAAAAAACGACTAAAACTTCTATGAATCTTCTATAAAAAATACAATTATGTCAAAATCTCAATTATGTTACAATTGAATGGGAATTGGGATATTAAAATTCAATGTACCCAGTTTGTAGATATTTTATTGATAAATTATTGATTATTTGTATTCTAATAGTAGAAGCTCTGTTTTTTGTTTTCACAAATAAAAAATAACTAAAATTTCTACAAATATTATGTGAAACATATAATTATGTCAAAAATCTGATTATGCTACAATTCTGTGATTGTCGCATATGCTCTTGTTACTCCTTACGAAACTGTTATGCAAAATATGGAATCCAAAAAACATGATGAATGGATAGATCTTCCTAAGAAATTTTGTAGATAATTCGTAGAAACATTAAAATTCTGTATTTTCATATTAATTTTTCGAATGATATGTAGTTTTGTTATAGATTAAATGTGGAAAATAAGTCATTGTGAGTCTTATTTGACTCATTCCTTGCATTCAACTTATTCTAAAAATTTACGCCTCTTTAAATAAAATACAACCATACTTTCTTGATTTAAATGTATAGCAATATATATAACTTAAAAAATATCTTCTCCTCTGCACAACTTAGCTCCAAAACAAACGAAGTTGAATAACAAACTACCATCAAAACTTTTAACACAAACACAAAGCTCAAAAATAAATAAATAATAGTCTACAATTTTTCTACAATTTCTGAAATATAATGTATGTCATGCCTTCTTCTTCTTCTTCGAGTTTCAATCTGAAATTCAGTCGAAAACAAGTCTAATCTTCACCAAAAACCCTCAAATTTGAGATATAAACTCCAAACCATATTCTCAATTATTTACAACAATACCTAATCCAATCAAATAATGATTTTTGAAATCCAAAACGTTGGTTAGGGTTCCAAACCTTTCTCTAATAATAAGGTAAGCTTTTAAGCCGCTACCCTTTAAAGGAACGGGCGCATTGAACTATAATTGTGAAAAGATTGGAAACCCAAATTAGAATTCAAAGCTTCAAAGCTTTTTAATGGCTATCAATGGTAGAATTGCTGATATCTTTTCTTTTTTTCTTATATTACTGAAATTTGGGATTGCGAGATAGAGAGACGTAGAGAGAATTCTCAATTTTTTGCAACAACATTCAATCCAAATAAATAATATTTTTTAAAACTCAAATTCGAATTCAAAGCCTTGGCTATGGAAGAAATAATGGGATTTCGATACAGAAATCGTGGGTGTGGGAGATAAACGTGGGTAAAGGTGTGGAAATTGGAGAGAGAAACGTAGGGGAATGGTATTAGAAGGAATATACGGTACTATTAAATTAGGAGTGTAATTAATACCCTTAAAACCACTAATGGTATATAATTAGTAATTAGGTATACTAAGTGTAATTATATCAAACCTTAAACATTGAGGGTAATATAGTTTTTTATATGGCATAAGAATGTAAAAATTTCTTGTTTTAACCCACAAAATATTGTTGAATTTTTAAGTATTAATATGGCTTAAAAGAGGGTGAATGAGAAATGGAGAAAAATGAATTGTTTAAGTAAAATTTTAAATTCATTGGCTATGGAAGAAATAATGAGATTTTGATACAGAAATCATGGTGGTGGGAGGGAAACGTGGGTGAAGGTGTAGAAATTGGAGAGGGAAATGTGGGGTAGTGGTATTAGAAGGAATATACGGTACCATTAAATTAGGGGTATAATTAATACCATTAAAACCCACTAATGGTATATAATTGATAATTAGGTATACTAAATGTAATTATATCAAACCTTAAATATTGAGAGTATTATAGTTTCCTATATGGCATATGAATGTAAAAATTCTCTGTTTTAACTCACAAAATATTGTTAGTTTTTTTAAGAATTAATGTGGCTTAAAAGAGGGTGAATGGGAAATGGAGAGAATATTGCTATGTTTACTTACTTAATAGTAAAGATGAAGCAATAGATGCATCCAAGCAATACAAAAATGAAGTTGAAACGCATTTAACAAGACAATCAAAATGATAAGAAGTGATAGGGGTGGTGAATATAAATCTTCTTTTTAACAAATATGTTTAGAATATGAAATTATTCATCAAACAACGGCCCCTTAAACGGCCCAATCCAATGGGATTGTGGAAAGAAAGAATCGTTTATTAAAGGAGATGATGAACGCATTGTTGATAAGTTCTAGTTTGCCACAGAACTTGTGGGGGAAGCCGTTCTTATGGCTAACCGGGTACTAAATCGAGTACCTCATAGCAAACTACAATCCATTTCATATGAAAAATAGAAAGAAAGGAAGCCCAACTTAAATTATTTTAAAGTGTAGGGGTGTTTGGCAAAAGTGCATGTTCCTAACCCAAAAGGGGTAAAATAAGACCGAAAATCCTTGATTGTATTTTCATCGGATATGCGACCAATAGTAAAATATATCGATTTCTGGTTCATAAATCATAAAATCCCGTTATTCATAATAATACGGTTATAGAATCGGATATTGATGAGTTCTTTGAAAATATATATTTGTATAAAAATGAATGTGATTCGATTGGTGAAGGATCTAAATGACCTTGGGAAGAAACAAAAGAAATTACATTTAATCAGGAGGATCCAAGACGTAGTAAGCGTTAAAGAATGTCTACTTTATTTGGACTAGGTTTTGTGACTTTCTTATTGAAAAATGAGCCTCAACATTTAAAGAATTTATATTTTCTTCAGAATCATTATTTTGGAAAGAGGCGGTCAATAGTGAAATAGAATCCATATTGAACAACAATACATGGTAATTGGCTGATTTTCCTCCTAGAAATAAACCTTTGGGTTCTAAATGGATTTTTAAGAGAAAAATGAAAGATGATGGTACTATTGATAAATTTAAGGCAAGACTTGTAGTCAAAGGGTATAGACAACAAGAAGGTCTTGACTACTTTGATACATACTCTCCAGTTACAAGAATTACATCCATACGGATATTAGTAGCATTAACTGTGGTGTATGGTCTTGAAATTCATCAAATGGACGTTAAGACGGCCTTCTTGAATGGAGATCTGAAGGAAGAAATGTACATGAAAAAACATGAAGGGTTTGTGGTTCCATGTAAAGAAAAGAAGGTATGTAGACTTCTAAAGTCCATTTACGGACTAACATAAGCGCATAAATAATGGCATGCGAAATTTAACCAAACAGTGTTATCAAATGATTTTAAGATAAATGAATGCGATAAATCCGTGCACAGTAAAAATGTTCCAAATCGCATAGTCATTGTTTGCTTATATGTGGACGATATGCTAATAATGAGTAATGACATTACCAATTTAAATGCTACTAAGCATATGATAACTAGCAAGTTTGATATGATCGAATGACTTGAAAGTTGCTAATTTAATTCTAGGGATTAAGATCCATAAGACACTTTAAGGTCTGGAATTGTTACAATCTCATTATATTAAGAAAATACTTAAACAATTCAAGCACTTGGGTTTAAAGTTGCAAAGACTCCAATTGACGTAAATCTTGCATTAGCAAAGAACAAAGGCCAAAGCATATCACAATTGAATTATGCTCGTGATTTAGGATGCTTAATGTTCATCATGAATTGTACACGGCCAGATATAGCTTGTGTTATAAGTAAATTGAGTCGATACACGAGTAATCCAGGTCAATCTCATTGGATGGAAATAAAAGGAGTTTCGGGATATTTAGAAAATACTTAGGGCTTTGCTTTGCACTACAATAATTATCATGCAGTGATCGAGGGATAATGTGATGCAAATTGGATCACTGATTCAACTTATTCTAAGTCCACAAGTGGATATGTATTCACTATTAGTGGAGGAGCTGTATCTTGGAAGTCATCCAAATAAACTTGTATTGCCCGCTCTACAATGGAAGCTGAATTCACAGCCTTAGATAAAGCCAGTGAAGAAGCTTAATGGCTCAAGAATTTCTTGGAAGACATTCCATTTTGGCCCAAATCGTTGCACCAATATGCATATATTTTGATAGTCAAGCGTCAATTGAAAGGGCTTGGAGTGTTATGTATAACCGTAAATCTCCTCATATACGATGAAGAAATAAAACCGTTAGGCAATTACTCTCTAGAGAAATTATCACGATTCTCAAGTGACGATGTGTCGGATCCACTTACAAAAGGCCTAACTGGAGAGGTAGTTGAGAAATCATTAAGGGGAATGGGACTATGGCCGAGAACAAGTCATTGTGGCGGTAACTCTACCTAGAAGACTGGAGATCCCAAGATCTAGGTTCAAGGAGATCAAACAAAGTCATTAATGAAAGGTTCAATATTGTCAACTAAAGTTTTGGTCCATTATCATGATAATGGACAATGTTTAGTACAAATGATAAAACATTAAGGCTTTTAATTATTTTTAAATTTGATACGGGATATATCAAATAGTGTATATACAGGATGACACATTTAGGAATCACCACCTATGTAAGTGTGAAGTGTTAGCAGCTACAAAGAGAATTTTGTAATGCCAGTTCTCTACGCACTTAAGAAACCAAGTGATGTTCATGACTGAAACTAACAAAACAATGAGAACAATAAGTGTGATTTATCTTAAATATCTCTACGCACTTAAGAAACCAAGCGATGTTCTGAGTTCTCCTCCTTTCTTCTGCATTGTTTTATCTTCAAAGAAAGCAACAATAAGTGTGATTTACTACCGAACTTTATGCTCGCTCAAACACTAGGGTTTGAAGTACCACTACAATAATGTGTAATTCGTTCTATCATGTGAGGAAATAATTCATAACCTTAAATATTATGAGGGGATTAAATTCCTTAAGAAAATACTGTGAATTCAGGGGCTCGGATTAACTATTGTTTCATTTACGTTTTCTGTTTATATGTTATTCTATGTTTTTCAGAATTAATTTACAAATATAGGTTGATAACAAATATGATCTTGAGTAGTTGTCAACTGTATATTAACCCAGTTTTTGGAGTTTGAGCGTTAGACCCCATATCTATTTCTTTATAATAAATTATCTTAACAACCATCTATATGATAATGAAATATTCTACTTCTTTGCTTGAAAATAAAACACCTTATGAAGTTGTTACAAGGGGTCCCAACCCTCATATATATGCAGCTCACAAACCTTTGACTGCTTGTGGTCTGTCACTATTCCACCTAAGAGGGACAAAATTCAAGTATGCATATTGCCTGGTGTATTTTTGGGATATCCTTCTAGCAGAAAAGCATGCAAATTGCTACTTCTTTCTATCAACTCCGTTGTCCATGCCAAGGATGTTTATTTAGTACTTAAACTCCCTGTTGTTGGTACCTAATTTTAGTCTTTCTCTCCCTTCCATCATTAACATTCCAATCTACCAGAGAAGTGAGTTTTTTTTATTAGTATAGATTAGGGGAAATATTGACGAGTTTAGACAAAAATAGTGATCGAATTTCTACACCCCATGCTGAGGGTGGACCCGACGCGTGGAATGGGGGAGTCAGCAATGACGAAGCAATTGAAAGAATAATAATGACGAAGCAGTTTTAGATTTGTTATTTTTTGTTACTCGAAACAATTATTTATTTTTTGTTTGGTTGTTGGAGTGTTCAAAAGACGGAGAAAGATTGTAGTCGGAAATCGGAATTCATCCAACTAATTCTAATCCTGCAATAAAGATGCAAATGATGGAGTGTTTGCTAAACAAAATTGTAGCTTAAAGAATGGAGTGTTTGCTAAACAAAAATGCAGTTGACTTCTTAAATTATCGCCAATGAAAATGGAATAAACCTAAAGTGGAAATGAATGGTTCTAATTAGTTGATTTTTGTGTATTTGGGATTAAATAAAGAATTTATCGAACAATTTTAATTTTAATTCTAATTTGTTTTTTTTTTTTTTTTTTTTGAGTTTACGTCCAAAAAACAATATCACTAAATGCTTAAGCGTATGTCTAAAATAATATCACTGATGCATTTTATATTAGCGAGAAAACTACCCTTTATAACCCCTCAAAATTTTAGTTGCCATATTTTGACCCACTTTCAAAAAATGGCCATTTGGCCCAAACATATTGCATATACTAGCCGAACAGAATAAGTATGACAACACAAGTGTTTGTAGCTCAGTGGGTATAGCGCCTATTTCTTAAGCAGATAGTCGCAGGTTCAACCCCTACCTAGCGCAATGGAGTAACATTTTTTTGCAATGTATAAATATTGTATCCTAAGTTCGATAGTGTATCATTGGTGTACACTGAGCCTATCTCAACTGTGCTTTGTGTATCTAAAGTATATATATTTGTGTATCCCAAATATAACTTGTATCGTGAATGTATAATCTGTCTAAAAATGTATAAACATTGTGTATAATGTGTATTTTCTAATATTTTGGAGTGTATCATGTATTTTTGTATAGTGACAGTCGTTTTGTATATATTTTGTATAGTAACATCTATTTTGTATATTTTTTGTATAATGACAATCTATTTTGTATATTTTTTGTATAGTTACATCTATTTTGTATATATTTTGTATAGTTACATCTATTTTATATATTTGCTGTATAGTGACAATCTATTTTGTATAATACCAATTTATATTGTAGATATTACTATATATAAATTTTTATATATAGTGATCATGTATAATTTGGATGTAATTTAATCATTTTAATTTCGATACATAATCAGAGAATGAGTGATCATACAAATGCTCTCAATAATAGTGGTTTTGTAAAGTTTTAATATCCATCGATCACTTATAGCATGACCACATCTTGGACTTGTATAGTAAAAAATACAAATTATTTTTTTGACATCATCTTTTTCGGACTATGAATTAAATAATATACTAATATGTATAAAAAGTATACATATTAGTATATTCATCACACTCCTACACATTGTCACTGCCGACCAAACTCATAATTTTTCTGTTTTATTTTACATGACACTACTATTATTTGCGAATCAAATATTTTAGATTATAACTTTTCATATATTTTTAAAATGCTTTTACTTTTAAAAAAAAGTTAATAATTTAGAATATACTCTTTATATGATTAGGTAATAAAAATTTATTTTTTTGTGGTTAAAAATTAATAGATAATGTTTGAATTGAACCAAAGGTGGAAGATTTTAGTCCTCGAACTGCCAACTCCTCCCTTCTTTTCGTAACAGAGGAAGTAACAATTATAATAAACCCACAACAAACACTTCTACTAGATTTTCCTTTTATTTTCGGTTGCTAGATTTGGTTCTACGAGTGAAATACACCCCATTTATAGTGAAGAAAGAACCGAAATGAATAGTGGGGACAACAAATTTCAATTATGAAACAAGGAAAAAGCATAAGCCTTTTCGTGTAATAAGTTTTGGGCTATAAAATGTCTAGATTTATTTATGGCTAGCGGCTGATATAAGTATTCAGCGAATGGCTAGTAATGAAATTCTCTCTTTTATTAGTGCACGCCAAAGGACTAGATTTGCCTCCTAGATTTTTTTTTCTTTTTTTTTGTGGTCCAAAATATTTAATTTTTTAGATTTAAAGAATGAATTAACTTTTTTTTCCTAAATTATTCTTACAGTAAATAGTGTTAGAGTATGTGTTATATTTATTTTCCAATGCAACTGGACTCATCCATCTCAAATTGGCATTTCACTTCGCTAGTAGTCTATGTACTACTTGTTATAAAACCTGATGATCATTTCACTACTCTTTATGTTAGGAAATTGAGATCATGCAATTTTTCCCTGCTAACATACTTGTTCTCATATTCAAAATGAATGTTGGTATGAGGTCAAATTCTACCCAATATGGTTGCAACAAATCGCGACTGAGAAATAGTCGAAACGAGTGTACGATCTAAGAGTGTCAAGGTGAAACGTGCCTTTAGGTCTCGTCGTCTCCTCGAAAGCACGTGACCAATATCTGTATTATTTTATTATTTCGAAGGAGTTCTCCTATTATATAAAGGAGGATCCCAATGTTGTAAAAGGGGCAGATCTTTGAATTGCAAACTCTCTCTCTCTCTCTCTCTCTCTCTCTCTCTCTCTCTCTCTCTCTCTCTCTCTCTCTCTCTCTCTCTCTCTCTCTCTAAACAAGCTTTTCTTACTCTCTCGAATAACCAAGTTATTAAATCAATCACAAGCATAATATATATTTCTAGGTCTCACTATATTCTATTACGATTTACCTGTGATTTATTTTGATTGTTTTTCGTTTACAAAGTAATTAATATCTTTTGAGCCAAACAATTTGGCGCCGTCTGTGGGGATTTCGGCAATCGGAATCGTAGTTTGCACCTAGAACATCGAAGAGAACAATGAACCACTGTTCTTCACACCTTACAGAAATAAAAAAGGGCAGAAAACGATGCAAGAATAAAAGTAATAGCAGGTATCACAGCCAATCTCATAGGCCTTCTTAACGAGGCTAGTAGAGAAATTGTCTTGAAGGCAACACCTGGTAGTGCACAAGATGGGGAGATCTCACCTTCTTCATCTGAGGACCTGACAACCTTGCATGAAAAAGGAGCCTCCGCATATGCGACCAAAGAAATATCACCCCCATTAGTCAAAAAACTAATGGAAGATTGGTTAGTGAATACTTTGGGCGGCTTGCTTGAAAAGTCACCAAAACAACTCCAGTGGCAGACATCGCTGCCACCACCAATGAACCTGATATCGCACAAACTAGCAACACCCGCATCGATGCCTAGACCAACGATGGTGCACTCGCTGCCATCCTTAAAAAGATGGAAGAAATGGAGAATGAGAACAAGGTACTCCGAGATCAGACGAAGTAGCATGAAGAAAGATTAGACAAAATTCTCGGTGCTCATAAGTTACTACCAAAATGTAACGTAGGCAGGTTCATCGAACAGCCGTATAGTAAGGAAGCTTCCCCTCATTCGATCCCAAAAACCTTCAAAATTCCACACTACTTGAGAATATACGATAGAACTATGGATCCCGAGGACTAACTAATCCATTATGTGATCTCTATGAAGGGCAACAATCTATCAAAAGAACAAGTGTCATCCGTACTACTGAAAAAGTTCGGAGAAACTTTGATGGGGGGAGCTCTAACATGGTACTTCAGCTACCAGCTAGAACAATTTCAACATTCGAGGAAATGGCAGATAAGTTTACCACCGCCCACGTTGGAGCAAAGAAGGAAGAGGTCGGGATCAAAGATATCTTTGCCGCTAGGAAAACCATTGGAGAGGGACTCGGGGACTTCTTTGCCAAGTTCAACAGGGTAAAGATGAGCCTACCAAATGTATCGGAAGGTATGGCCATCGCAGCTTTCCAAAACGGGCTGAACAGAGACGGTTCGAGGGCGACCAAAAAGCTACTAAGCTGACTCATAAAATATCCCCCCACCACGTCGGAAGAGATCCACAACGCCTACTATGCCGAAGTATGAGCAGACGAGGAAGACCTCAATAGACCAACTCAACAGCTAACAACGATACAATCAGAAACAAGGAGGGATCGACGCAACAATGAGTGAAGGGAACAGCTCTTGTATTTCAACAAAGAGAGGCATCAGCCTTATGTTACATCCTCCCATCCACCACCGCCAAGGCACATTAAGGCATTACAATGACATGTCGCTCCACTCCGAAATGAAAGAGGTATGCCCCCTTTATTATTTGCCCATAACATTTGTGTGTATCCCTAAAAAATAGTGTATGCACTGGAGAAACTTGGCACCAAGGTGCAATGGCCACAGAAAATGAAATCAGATCCTACCACAAGAAGGTCGAACGTCCTATGCGAGTTCCATCAGGAAAGAGGATACATGATCGAAGACTGAATAGGTATACGACAAAAAGTAGTCAGGATGCTGAACCAAGGGCACTTGAGGGAGCTGCTTAGTAATAAAGAGAGGAATAACTTCGCAGGAGGTCGGGAACAACCCTAAGGGACACCGAGACCACCATCGCCAACACGTACCATAAATATGATCGTCGAAGGTGGTGATGATTCAACAACTAACCATGTAAAGTTCACCACAACGCACAAACTGAAATGAACAATCGACCATGAACGGTATGACGACTTTGAAGAGAGTATCCTCTTTGATAAGTTTGATGCCGATAGTTTGTCCTTTCCTCATTATGACGCTTTAGTCATAACTTTACATATTGCTGATACTGATGTTAAAAGAATCATAGTTGATGACGGAAGCATCACATGTATTATCCATCCAAGAGTCCTTATGCAAATAAGATTTGAAAATAAGATAATACCGCATTGCATAACACTAACTCGTTTTAACAACGTAGTAGAATAAACCTCCGAAAGGATATTATTGCCGGTTTTAGTTAGGGGAGTCACGCTAGAAACCACTTTCCACGTCATGAACCTGGAGACAACCTACAACGCCATCATAGGATGCCATTGGATACACACCATGCGAGCAGTCCCTTCGAGCTTCTACCAAGTGATCAAGTTCCCCACCCCATGGGGAATGTTCAGCATTCGGGGCGAGCCGCACACCGCACCAAGAATGCTACAGAATCGCCTAAGACTGTGCCCGCACCAAACAGTTGGAGGGAGCAAGTGCGAAGCCGTAGCGATCAGCCATGTCGGGGACTAAGGTCGACTCGACAATGGAAGCCATCGAAGATCCCGATGTCGTAGAAGCCTGCAAAGCGACAGTCGAGGATCTCGACCCAGTCCAACTGGGCGTCATTGACCACACAAAGAAAGTCTACATTAGGCACAGCCTCTTCGATCCAAGTAATTATCGTGAATTTCTAACTAACCATGCCCATCTGTTCGCCTTTTCTCATCCAGATATGTCGGGAATCCCGAAAGACATCGCCACACCACAAGCTGAACGTTGACCCACTGTATCCACCCGTGTGCCAATTCAGAAGAAAGTTCAATGTTGCAATCAACGAGGCGGTCAGTGAAAAAGTAGATAAGCTACTGGCCAATGGGTCCATCAGAGAAGCAAAATACCCCCAATGGGTCACCAACATCGGCATGGTCAAAAGGAAAAACGGGAAATGGAGAATGTGTGTAGATTTCACCGACCATAACAAGGCATGCCCAAAAGATTTGTTCTCGTTACCCCACATCGACCAGTTGATCGATGCCATGACAGGACATGAACTGCTAAGCTTCTCAGATGCCTACTCAGGTTACAGCTAGATCATAATGGTCGAAGAGGACCAAGAAAGGATAACTTTTATCACCCACCAAGGGACGTATTGCTATAAGGTGATACCCTTCGGACTCAAAAATGCAGGGGCAACATATCAGAGATTGGTTACCAAAATGTTCAAAGAATAGCTCGGCAATACCATGGAGGTCTGTATCAACGATATGCTAGTGAAGTTGGCAAAGAAGGAAGACCACATCGACCATTTAAAAGAAGCCTTCGAAATATTAAGACAGTACCGGATGAAGTTAAACCCAGAGAGATGCGCCTTCAGCATGGATTCGGGAAAGTTTTTGGTTTCCTCGTATCATAACGGGGCATCGATGTCAACCTGGACCAGATCAAGGTAATATACGCAATACCTGAGACTTTGAACAGCAAAAAGCAGGTACAAAAGTTGATGGGGCGAATAGCCACCCTATCCAGGTTCATCTCGAAATCCTCCGACAAGTGCCACAAATTTTTCAACGTACTGAGGAAATATCAAAAACTACAATGGAATGAGTAATGCATCGAGTCCCTGAGAAAATTAAAGGCATACTTATCTTCACCACCGCCGCTAGTCAAAGTAAATCCAAGCGAGCCTTTGCTAGTATATTTGGCGGCATCCGAAGTCGCCGTCAGCGCAGCCTTGGTTCGCAAAAATAAAGGTACGCAGTCTCCCATTTATTATATTAGTAAAACCCTGGTGGATGCCGATACACAGTACCCACACCTCGAGAAGCTGGCCCTGGCACTGGTCATAGCTTCATGAAAACTTAGACCCTATTTTCAGTGCCACCCCATAAAGGTAATAACGACCTTCCCCCTGAGAAGCATCCTACACAAGCCTAAGCTGTTTGGCAGGCTCGCCAGATGGGCCATAGAGCTCAGCGAGCACGATATATCCTATCACCCAAGAAATGCTAGTACTTGAAGATGTGCATGAGGGTCACTATCACCCTCGTCCATTTCATTGTTCGAGCCAGATACTATTGGCCCACTATGAAAAATGAGGCAGCAGAGTATGTTCACATGTGCGAATAATGCCAAAAATACGCCCCCACGATACATCAACCGAGAGAGCCTCTCCACTCAATAACCTCACCTTGGCTCTTCATCAAATGGGGAATGGACATAATCAGTCCCCTACGAACAGGACTAGGAAAGGTATGATTTCTATTAGTTTTAACTAAATATTTTTCCAAGTGGGTGGAAGCAGGTGCGTACACCCAAATACGCGAACAGGAAGTTATCGCCTTCATATGGAAAAACATCATATGTTGTTTCGGTATCACCAAGGAAATCAGCTGCGACAACGGCCCCCAATTTGTTGGCAAAAAGACAATGGAGTTCTTCGACAAATGGCACATTAAACGAATACTCTCCATGCCATATCACCCCACCATCGACGGACAAGCAGAATCCTCCAACAAAGAAATACTGAACATACTGAAGAAGAAACTCAAAGAAGCCAAAAGGCTTTGTCCCGAACTACAGAAGTACAGTGGGCACATTGAACCACGCCCAAATCCAACACGGGAGAAACTCCAAACTTACTAGTTTACGGAACTGAGCGGATATACCCGTCGAAATCAGAGAACCAAGTCTGAGCTATTCACATACCAGAGGAGAAGATAACGACACGAATAGGCTCCAAGACCTCGACGAGGCCGGAGAACAAAGAGATATGGCACACATAAGAATGACAGCTCAAAAGCAACAGGTCGAAAGGTATTACAACAAAAAAAACCAAAATACGGCCACTCAAAGTAGGAGATTACATCCTCAAGGCCAAAACTTTGGCGTCAAAAGACCCGAGCGAAGGGAAATTGGGCACCAATTGGAGTGGGCCATATAAAATCACAGCAGCGACAAGCAAATAAGCTTTCCAGTTGGAGAAGGAAAAACACTCCAAAACAACTGGAACGTCGCCCACCTCAAGTACTTCCATTTTGAAGGGCGTCTCCTGAGTCGTACTCTTTTTCCCTTACTCGAGTTTTATCCCAATCGGGTTTTCTCGAGGAGGTTTTTAACGAGGCGGCAAAGGGGACACCTAGAGGTATCTAGAGGCAGATCTATTATATCAGCCACTCAACGTTCAGTCCAGATCGATATAATAATGGGACTAGCTTAGTTGCTTCTCCATTATATAAGCTGCTAAGGCCATCTTTTCATTATGCAAGCGGCTAAGGCCATCGTCTCCATTAGGCAAGCGGCTAAGGCCACCACCTCCATTGTGAAAATAGCCAAAAGCCATTGCCAATAAACGTCGACCCAGCTAGACAATGACGGATAATAGTTCAACAACAGTTGAAGTTACATCCTATGGGCTAAAGGCCA
The DNA here is from genome assembly GCA_032618575.1 of Nicotiana noctiflora. Lineage (NCBI taxonomy): Eukaryota > Viridiplantae > Streptophyta > Magnoliopsida > Solanales > Solanaceae > Nicotiana > Nicotiana noctiflora. Next base: position 274,052 of record JASVEL010013629.1, on the reverse strand, counting down.
CTGCCAGCACATGCTGACCTAGCTCGACGACCACGGATAATACTTCAACAACAGTTGAAGTTACATCCTATGGGCCAAAGGCCATCGCTAGTAAACGTCTACCCAGCTCGACAATGACGGATAACACTTCAACAACAGTTGAAGTTACATCTTATGGGCTAAAGGCCATCGTTAGTAAATGTCGACCCAGCTCAACGACGACGGATAATACTTCAACAACAGTTGAAGTTACATCCTATGGGCCAAAGGCCATCGCCAGTAAATATCAACCCAGCTCGACGACGACAGATAAAACTTCAACAATAGTTGATGTTACATCCTATGGGCCAAAGACCATCACAAGTACACGTCGACCCAACTTGACGACAACGGATAACACTTCAAGAACAGTTGAAGTTACATCTTATGGGCCAGAGGTCATCGCCAGTAAATGTCGACCCAGCTCGATGACGACGGATAACACTTCAATAACAGTTGAAGTTACATTCTACGGGCCAAAGGCCATCGCCAGTAAACATCAACCCATCTCGACGACGATAGATAAAATTTCAACAAAAGTTGAAGTTACATCCTATAGGCCAAAGGCCATCGCCAGTAAATGTCGACCCAGCTCGACGATGATGGATATACTTCAATAATAGTTGAAGTTACATCCTATGGGCCAAAGGCCATCTCCACTAAAATTTCAACCCAGCTCGTCATCGATGGATACCACTTCAGCGACAATTGAAATTACATCATATGGGCTGAAGTCCATAGCCAATAAAATGTTGATCCAGGTAGACATTGACGGATAACACTTCTACTACAGTTGAAGTTACGGCTAAGAACAACGTAGACAAAACGACAACCCCGACCGATAGCAATGGTTAACACTTTAGTGAAAGTTGAAATTACATCTTATCAGCTAAGGCCATCGCTGTCGAAACGTTGGCCAAGCTCGACGGTGACAAACAACATCTAACAAAGAACAACAGGAAACAAATAGCAACAAAAATATGATCCTTTCACTATGACAAAACTTATATACATTTAGTCCCGCGAAGGTTCCCCATTACATTCCAAAAAGAAAAAGACAAAACATATACATGTCTTAAGGAGCCTTCCTATTTTTGCAATCGCCATCCGCCTGCTCTCCTTCTCGAACATCGCCACTAAGGTGGTAAGCTTCATTAAACCACGGTTCAGACTCAAACCGGTTAACATCCTCCGAAGCATAGCCCTCTCGATCAGGGGAATCAGAGATGTACCCGCAAGCTATAGGAGTCGCACGAGCCTCGCCCGTCGCGGCTCTTAAACGTCCTCCTCAAAGGCGCATTGCGCAACAAGAAGTTGTTTATATACATCCAATTTGGCCTCTGTATACATCCACATCTCGTGCGTATCTCGAGCTCCATCCCCAGGCCGTGGCGGGGCAGTACACCTAAGAATGTCGACCTCAGCCACCTTGGCTTCGAGTTCGGTTGTCAAAGCTTCCACCCTACGATGTAGATCGGCGACCTCCGCCCCCCCCCCCCCCCCATGGCTGAGCTCCAACTCCTTTTCTCTCACTTTTAGGAGTGATTCCAGCTCGCTATTACAAGCCACAGGTTTCACAAGCTCCTCATCCATTTTCTCCAGCTCCACCAGCATGCGGCTCAATTGCGTGTCCTTCTGTTCGAAGCCTTTCCGAAACACCCAAAATTTTGGATCTTGGTGGAAAAGGTCTGTTGCTACCTGATGCTTGGATCGATACCGCTTATACTTCTTCACTATTTATCAAAAATGGTCGCTATCTTCTCCTCATGACGCATTCTCTCCACTTCCAAAACTAGGGTCTAAAAAATATACAAGTACATATGAGTTAGTACGCATGAAAATCAACCTCACGACATACGAAAGAACAAAGAGTTACCTGTAACGCCATACCAGTGACCCTCCAAGACAACTCCAAATCGCTAACAACACTCATCATCTCGCGCTCGGGGGTGGCACACAGTAGAATCATCTACAGCATAGCGCGCTCGTTGTGTTGTAATAAATTGTAAGCCCCTAGAATCCCGATACGGCGGCCAGACCCATCCGCTGTCATCTCCACATGTGCAATACCTTCCGTCATCTCGTTTGCATCCCCATGGGCGGCCTCAGCGGTCGGTCTCTCAGCTCACCTCCAACGAGAGGTGATGAGCCATTCTCGGCAAAACAAACCGAGCTGGTACCGACACTAGCACTTATCTGGTGGGCCGTCCTCCCCGAACGAATGGTGTTGGCCATGAAAATGGGTCTAGTCGTTTGGCGAGGCGCGTCGCTCCTTTTACCTCCAGTCACCACCGCCTTACCCGTTACGAGCCTCTGTCTTTTTCTCTCCTCAGGCTTCTTGCCCTCGAAATGCTTGTCCACAGGCTGCAGAGATTGTGTTGACGGTCTCGCCTCACTCCTAGTCACCTCCGCAGGAGAAACCTTTGGTAAAGAGACTACGGTCACCCCCTCCCTGATAGATGCATAAAGTATCTCCTACATATTCTGACCAACATCTGATCGGGCGGAGGTGGATGTCGTCGCCTTCCTCTTAGGAGCACTTCAACCTGACAATGCAAATAGTTTAGCTGATGAAGTTTGTAGAAGCGACTAATTAAAGTTGAAGAAATACCTGAAGGACCCGCGCCGCCATAACGTTCAAGGAACTTAGCCCATGTACGGGTTCCTCTCCGCGAGAGGCAGCAAACCAGCTACCCACTGCTTGATATCATTTATGAACCGGGGAGCATGAGCTATTGCTGCGAAATAACAAAAATTATAATGATGGTATAACTGGAACCGCTTATGTCATGTACGATAAATGACTCGACGGATGGGAGTACTTACGTCTCGAATTCCACCTCTCAGGGAATCCGACGGGGTTGGACACCAGGTGCTCATTTTGATAAAGAAGTACGTATGCCAATAGCCACGGTTAGCCCGATCATCGATCTACATGACCAACCCCTTCGAGCCACGATTCTTTAGATGCAGCATGGTGCCCCTCAGGAAGCCAGCGCTAAATAGTTGCAATAGGTGGTAGATGGAGACCTCCAACCCAGCCATCTCTGCATATATAAACATTTTCCTACACGCCTTTAGGTTGTACGGGGTGAGTTGGGTAGGACACATGTTGTAAAAATGACAGATCTCTTCCACCAATGGAAAAATGGGAAGGCCATAGCCAATTAAAAAAGGATATTCGTAAAATGCACAGTACCCCGGTCTATATGCGTTCACGAAATCTGTCCACGCTAAAACAATCTCCACGTGATCGGGTATATCAAATAATGTACGAAGATTATCTAAATTATCTTGAGTTAACTCGGATTTCTCCCAAGGTTGCTCAGGAGAATCCCGTTGGAAGTTATCACACCTCCTTTTTACGCTGACCCGCAAGGGCGCGAAGGAATTTTTCCAATTGAAGGACAATCAAAACGGGATTCATTTATTAAGAGATTCGGAGTCGCCACTTGGGAGATTTATGGTGTCCCAAGTCACCGGTTTGAATCCCGAATTGAGGAAAAGCTTGACTCTATTTAACGGTCCGCGAACCAGAAATCCGGATAAGGAATTCTGTTAACCCGGGAGAAGGTGCTAGGCATTCCCGAGTTCCGTGGTTCTAGCACGGTCGCTCAACTGTCGTATTTGGCTAAAGTACTTGATTTTAAAACATATTATCCCACAGTGCAATTATAATGTTATTTACCGTTTTTGTCTTACTACTTAAGAAAATGAACGTTGTTTAAGAACATGTTTTCGGATCACGTCACATGAAATGCACCCGGATCCTCGACACATTCTTATTCAACGTTGCTGAATTTGGATTCGAGTTGCATGAAATGCACACTCATTTTTAAGAAAGTAAAAAAAGGATTAAACCCACACCTAAAGTAACTAACATATTACTACTTTGCGAAGGGCCATGAAATTAGCTAAACGGCTCGTCCCAAAATTCTAATCATTTGAATATATACCTTTACGAGGGCATCATGCTTTATCCGTTATTTAGCGGGGCTCGTCTCATTTATTTTTTAAAGGTTAATCTATAATAGCTAAGATGTCCTAAAAGAGAATTTTTGAGATAATGTGAAGAATCCTAATCAATCGTTATAATTTGAAGACACAAACTTATTGTTCAAGCATGCTGATGAATTGTGGTACCAGTAATACACTAAACTTAAACATATTTGGATTACTTTCTGCAGTTGTATCACAGCTATCTAATATAGCAAAAGGACTACAGATTAAGCTACATCAATGGCTAGTTACTACCTCACCCAATCATAAGCAATTATACACCATTCACACTGTTGATTTGTACAGATTTAGAGGAACGCAATTACAGTCATATTTCTTAGATAACATTTCAACTTTGACCAAATCCTAAAGCTAACAATTCACATAATATGTCTCTAACGGATGATTTCAGTGAAGATGACAGCCATGGATTCAATTAACAGTTTTCAGATGATCTCATAACATCAACAGACTTGATTCGGACTCCCATCATACTTCAATTCAAAGCTATATCCAGAGTGTTCAAAGTATACCTGGATTTACAACAGCAGATTGCAGAAAACAAATCAGTAACAGCTCAGGCTAAACAACAGCACAGCAATTCAGCAAATCGGAGTATCCCAGTAACCAATCAGCAGTTATCAACAAAACCAATAGACGGCAATAGCAAAACCCAGTAATCAGCCACCAATAACAAATTAGAACTCCTATGAAACAAGCAACATACAACCCCGGGGAACAAACTGAGTATTCCGGAGAGAAATCAATCCCCAAAGAACCTAAAAATATACCAACAACAGTGTCCAGAAAGTCTAAACAGCAAAGACCAAGCCAAACGAATGAATAGACCCTTCAGTTGTAACTTCAAATGTGAAATGGGAACAAAGAGAAGCTCGAACTGTTTCTGATTTTTGAGACAATGTCACAGTGCTTAACCGAAAAAATCTTTCTCTCCCTATTCTCTATGCTTAAGACTTATCAATTTTTCTTTTTCCCAAGTGTCTGCCCTTTTCGATTGTATTTGTTCTCTCTATCTCTTTTTTTCACCTCTCCTCTATTCTGTGCAAACTCTATGCTTATCAACTCCTGATGGCAACCAAAATCCTAAACTAAACCCCTGCCCATCCCTATCTCTGCCCAGCCCAGTAGATTCCCCTAGGCAGACCCATCCCTCTGCTTGTGCCACTATATTGTGTCTGAGTATGGGTTCTTTTAATTAAAAACTGGCAGGTGCAGGGAGCTAGTGGGATACCATGCTGTACAGCAGGTTCCACTAGGTTGTGCATTATGTGCAAAATACTAACCTCCTGATTCAAGTCATCTTACAGCTATATCCAAACATCATTGTTAATTCAAAAAATCTGTTAAACCAATAGTGGCTCGGATTAGTCTTGCAATGCCAATGGCATCCTAAACAAACCTACAACAGTGTTTATCTAGTCAATTACTTGGTCTATAACATTTACTTACTTGATCGCAACATATATAACCAAGAACAAATAAAGGCCCAACAAATCAGTGATTTAGGATTCTGGGCAGACTCAGGAGACCAGCAGATAAGAACTAATTGCTTGACGACCTTAATTAGATTAAACACACAATGTAATCACCACAACAATTACGACTTGAAACAGACAAGAGCAAAAATGAATTGACCAAATAAAAGGTCTGTCGAGATGGGAAGAGTAGAGAAATGCTAAAACTACTTCTAAAACCAAAACACAAATACAAATACGGAATGCAAACAGAAATCGTAAGGGAATGAATTACCTCAGATGAAAATCTGCCGACCCAAGTTCGAACTTGGTTTGGAACTATTGAAGCCAAATGGGCTTTAATCGAAATGTTCTCGATTGAGAACACCTAGACTAAAGTCCCTTGGACTTCAATTGACGACTAATCCGACTCGAATTGGGCTTCTTGAAAACTAGGGTTCTTGGGGCTCGAATTTAGGGCTTTAACATTTCTGGTAAGATTCGAACTAAACCAGGGTTAGTAGGGGTGTGAGGGAGGTCAAGGGAGTGCTTGGGGTGAGTTTGGGGTAGCTTGGGGTAAACGTTCAAGTTCCGGCGAACTTCAAACTAATATTCGAAACGTTCGAGCAATATTCGAGACTAACGACTGCCAGATCCATGTAGAGGGGGCTTGGGAGATTCTATGGTGTTAATTTGGGGTGGTTTGGCCTACCGGAACCGCCGTGAGGCGATTTCCGGTAGGCGGAGCACGGTGGTGGACAGTGGAGGCTCAGTTCGTCTCTAAGAGAGACGATAAAGATGAGGGGGGTCTGGCTTAGGGGGCTGGGTAGGCCTTGGGACTTATATACTTGCGTGGGAAACGAATCCTGGCCGATTGATCTGATGAGATCAACGGCCTGGATCATTTCACTTATCCAAACAATGCCGTTTGGGCATCATTGAAGTCGGGTTGGTTTGTGGGCGGACTGGGCCGGGCAAGCTCGGGTCGTGAGGGTGAGGTATTGGCCGTTGGATCAACTGAGTCAAATGGCCCAGATTAATGCTTCCTAAACGGGTAGTAGAGGTGATCTTGGCCATCGGATCAATTCGAAATGAACGACCGTGATTAAAGGTGAACCGGACTGGACTAGGGATAACTCGATTGGGCCCGGTTTTTGGACTGGGTTTGGCCCAAATCTAATTTCCTTATCTCTTTATTTCCTAAAACTAGACTCTATATTGTATTATATATATATATATATATATATATATATATATATATATATATATATATATATATATATATATATATATATATATATATATATATATATATATATATATATATATATATATATATATATATATATATATATATATATATATATATATATATATATATATAACACATATAATTAGTTTTTATTAACAATTAACATACATAATCCCACAATTGTACATTAAATGACAAGAAGTGCGAAAAATACATTTTTGTGATTTTTTTTCATTTTCGTAAAATAAACTTAACTATTTCTAAGTACGGAACTAATCCTAAAAATATAAATGCAACATATTTTGTATATTTTTTTTTATTAATTTAAACAAATAGACATGGGCACACAAATGCAAACAATAAGAAAAAGAACATATAATCCACAAATATTCCAAACAAACACAAAAACTCTTTTATTTTGACATTTTGGGAGTAATTCTCGTATAGGGCAAAAATCACGTGCTCACAGCTGCCCATCTTTGCGCGGATACATGAAGAGTTTTCGTACAAAGATAAGTGAGCGGATACGAGCGATTTATGCCCGTTTGAACACTCCATATGAAGCATTTTTTTTTGAAAAGTTTGACTGAACCTTTGCTTCAAAAGGTCTCCTACATATCCCTGGCAAAAGGGAATCAGGTCAATATAGTTTGGGAAGTTTTGAGAGCTGGGACTACTATGACTGTTGTGATCTTTCTGTTACTGTTGTTGCTGCTGTTGCCACTACTTAACTGATCTCCTTATTACACCGTGCTAAAAGAAAAATAAGAAGCTAGACTGAGTTACAGTATTGCAAATTCTTATCTATCTTTTCAACTTGATCTTGTCATGTTCCTTGCCATCCCGCTGGCTCTGATGTTTCTTCACTTCTGACAATTGTTATTTCGGCCTATCTTGATTGCCGAACTCCGACCATTGGTCCCTTCCTTATGATCTTCGAACTATTCTGCTTCGAAGTCTGAATCTATCTTTCTGATCCTTGTTGCCTTCCTTCCGATTATGAACTTGGATTCATGCCGGGGATTTTTGTTGCACTCTGTAACTTTCCTCAGCCAACTTCAAAAATAAATCGCCACTCCATTCTTCAGGCGGGCTCCCTAACTTCAATTACAACTTCAAAACTAAATCGCCACTCCATTCTTCAGGCGGGCTCCCTGATTTCAATTACAACTTCAAAACTAGATCGCCACTCCATTCTTCAGGCGGGCTCCCTGATTTCAATTACAACTTCAAAACTAAATCGCCACTCCATTCTTCAGGCGGGCTCCCTGATTTCAATTACAACTTCAAAACTAAATCGCCACTCCATTCTTCAGGCGGGCTCCCTGATTTCAATTACAACTTCAAAACTAAATCGCCACTCCATTCTTCAGGCGGGCTCCCCGATTTCAATTACAACTTCAAAACTAAATCGCCACTCCATTCTTCAGGCGGGCTCCCCGACTTCAATTACAACTTCAAAACTAAATCACCACTCCATTCTTCAGGCGGGCTCCCTGATTTCAATTACAACTTCAAAACTAAATCGCCACTTCATTCTTCAGGCGGGCTCCCTCATTTCAATTACAACTTCAAAACTAAATCACCACTCCATTCTTCAGGCAGGCTCCCTGACTTCAACCATAACTTCAAAACTAAATCGCCACTCCATTCTTCAGGCGGGCTCCCTGACTTCAACTACAACTTCAAAACTAAATCGCCACTCCATTCTTCAGGCGGGCTCCCTGACTTCAACTACTCACTGACTCCATCACGTCCATATCGCCTTCATTTGCTTCCTGTACCATTTTCTTCTTCCTGCATCGTCTCTTGGGCCAACCTTTCTTCTGAATTACCTTGTTTCGGGATTGCTTTTCTTCTGGGTCGTGTTATTTTTCCCTTGACTATTGGGGATATCTTTGGAATTGTTTACTTACCTGCTGGGGATAATGCTGCTGGGGAAGTCTTCTTTATTTTCTCATTTTCTACTTCCTTCAACCTTTATTCTCTCCCGGGCTCGCTAGGGATTGAAATGTCATTAACTGAGGATTACCCTGGCGGGGAGTCCCCTTTCCTTTTTCCTCTTTCCAAACCTCCTGAGGGACTCGCGCTTTGCTTCCTTGAAAAACTTATGGGATATAATGCTGCTGAGAAAATCTCGAAATCAGTGTTTCATTTCTCCAAGAACTGCTGGGAACGATACTAGTCTCAAAGATCACTTCCTCGTGTTGCCTGGCGTCTTTCAAAACTACTCTGCTCGAAACTGGTATTTTCCTTCTTCCCAAAATCTTGTGTTGCTTTCTATCCTTATCCACTGTGTATTCGCTTTCAAGAAAATTTTCGCAATGGGAGAAAATTTTCTGCCCCAGTTTGATAACCTTCTATGTGGCATGCTTTTACTCCGACGAACCCTCTTTTCCTGCTTTAAATCAAAGAAAAATTGTTAGTTTCAAAACGCAGTGAGTGGTCGTGCCACTCTTGCTGGGGCAAGTTTCTTTTTCTCTTTTAGCATGCTTTGCCTTCCTCGAACTTTTCGGGGACGACGTTGATACTTGCTGGGGATGGTGCTCTTTCCACAGATGATCTCTCATCTCTCCTTTTTATTCCAACCTTCAGTGTGGTCCGACCCTTTAAGTCGATGATCTGTTGTGAGAGATTATCTTCCGGGTGTGTAATATGTGTCCATCGTACTACATAATTCCTGTGAGCCTACCTGTTGTTCCAATCTTAATATCGGAACGACTTTTGGCTTATTGCCTCGTTCCACGCCTATTCATCTTCGTTGTACCGCTTTGGGAGACTTGGTAGTAAACTTTGAAAAGTCAATTTTTGACATAAACATAAAAATCTTTAAAAGAGAGAGAAAGATGATAGATAAAATGAAATAAAGAATGCTGACCGCGAATAACAAAAGGAAAGGGAAAACTTTTCTGAACTCAAAACTGGGAAAACTTATCTAATGTACAACTGATCCCATGGTTATGCCGTGCCTTCGAGATTAATCTACCAGTCTATTTATGTCAATCACTTTCTGATGGCTGCGTTTTGCTAGAAGCAAACGAATGTCCCAACCTTGTCTCATGCGGACACCTTGTAACCATCTCGCCTTGTCACCTCATAGTGCCCTTCAAAGGGTTTTCACTAATGAGATTCTCTCATTTCTCTCGACCTCCCGTCGCCTTAGGGTGCCTGTAAAGGTTTTCACCGCAAGACTCTCTCATTTTATTTCTCTTAGCTTTCTTCTCCTTAAGGTGCCCGCGAGGGTTTTCACCGTTAAGACTCTCTCATTTCGCTTCCCTTCCAGGCTGGGGTATTATCCACGAAATTCCCTCTAAAGGGCTATCCGTTTTTAGTTTGTGAATCCTGGACTCAGTCGAGGATCGGAGTGACCTTCTTGGCTTTCGTTCGCATGACTTGGCATTTCTCAAATACTGATCGAGAGGTCTTTTTGGTCATTAATGCGGTTTTCATATACGAGGTTAGAGAAAAGGGATTTAACCTCAACGGGTAGCTCATTACAACTTTTGGAATCCACACTATCTTTTTAAACGAAACATGACTTCTGCCCCAGTTTTGTTGCTTGGGGAATCTTTGATTTTTATTTTATTATGACCGAGCCGTGTGGCGCCTACGTATCCTTCTTGAGGAATCAGGTCAAACGTAGTTCACTTTTTCTTGTGTCTTTTCTTTGTTTCTTTTCTATTTTGTTACACATCTTCCTTGATGATTCCGAAAGAGGGTATATGAAATAATAATTAAGGCTCAAAGGGGGAAACAAGGGTTAAAGTGTTTGGGTAGTAGAAAAATTGCCTCTGTCATTTCATTCTCCGAAAAATGCCAACTACAAATAAACGAAACCAAATGTTGACAAATGCATTAAAGAATTACACATAATATCTCTTGACTGCATCAGAATTGATAGCCATATCAGTGCATCTTCCCTCAATATCAGTTAGACATAGCGCGCCGTTGGATAATACTCTAGTCACAACAAATGGTCCTTGCCAATTTGGAGCGAACTTGCCTTTTGCTTCAGCCTGATGTGGTAGAACTCTCTTCAGCACATGCTGTCCCACTTCAAATTTCCCGGGACGTACCTTCTTGTTATATGCTCTCGCCATTCTCTTTTGATACAATTGGCCATGACATACTGCTGGTCAATCTCTTTTCATCGATCAAGCTCAATTGCTCTAATCGGGTTTTGACCCACTCGTCGTCATCAATCTCAGCTTCGGCGACAATTCGGAGGGATGGGATTTCAACTTCTGCTGGTATTACTGCTTCAGTCCCGTACACCAACAAGTAAGGAGTTGCACCTACCGAAGTCCGGACGGTGGTGCGATAACCCAACAGTGCAAATGGTAACTTTTCATGCCATTGCCTAGACCCTTCTACCATCTTCCTCAATATCTTCTTTATATTTTTGTTTGCTGCCTCAACCGCACCATTTGCTTTGGGACGATATGGTGTGGAATTTCGGTGTGTAATCTTGAACTGTTGACATACCTCTTTCATCAATCCGCTGTTAAGATTGGCACCGTTATCTGTGATGATTATCTTTGGAATTCCAAACCTACAGATGATATGGGAATGTACGAAGTCTACCACCGCCTTCTTGGTCACTGATTTGAAGGTTTCGGCCTCCACCCACTTGGTAAAATAATCGATCGTTACCAGAATGAACCTGTGCCCATTGGAAGCCGCAGGTTCTATAGGTCCGATAACATCCATACCCCATGCAACAAATGGCCATGGCGCTGACATTGTATGCAACTCGGTCGGTGGGGAATGAATCAAATCTCTGTGTATCTGACACTGATGGCATCTTCGCACGAAACTTATGCAATCACGCTCCATAGTGAGCCAGTAATATCCTGCTCGAAGAATCTTCTTTGCCAATACATATCCGCTCATGTGTGGCCCACAAACTCCCGAGTGTATATATGTCATCACTGTTGTGGCTTAACTCGCATCTATACATCTCAACAATCCCAAATCTGGGGTTCTTTTGTACAACACCCCTCCACTAAGGAAAAATCCGTTCGCCAATCGCCGAATAGCTCTCTTTTGATCTCCAGTTGCTTGCTCTGGGTATATTCCTAACCTGAGGTACTCTTTGACATCATGAAACCATGGCTCACCATCCATCTCTTCTTCTATCATATTGCAATAAGCATGTTGATTCCGAACCTGAATATGTAACGGATCAACACGAACCTTGTCCGGATGATGTAGCATTGACGCCAAAGTAGCCAAAGCGTCGGCAACCTCATTATGCATCCTTGGGATATGTTTGAATTCTACCGACCGGAAACGCTTAGTCAGATCATGCAAACACTGACGATACGGGATAAGCTTTAAATCTCTGGTTTCCCATTCTCCCTGAATCTGATGTACCAGAAGGTCCGAGTCCCCCAAGACCAAGACGTCCTGTACATCCATGACCACTGCTAATCGCAACCCTAAGATGCATGCCTCGTACTCAGCTATATTGTTGGTACAATGAAAATGCAGTTGAGCGGTAACAGGATAATGATGTCCTGTTTCAGAGATAAGCACAGCCCCTACTCCGACTCCTTTTGCGTTTGCCGCTCCGTCGAAGAAAAGCTTCCACCCTGGATCCTCAGTTAATTCCAACCCATCAATTTGCAATACTTCTTCGTCCGGAAAATACGTCCTTAAAGGTTCGTATCCGTCATCGACAGGATTCTCAGCTAAGTGATCGGCTAGGGCTTGAACTTTCATAGCCGTCCTTGTCACATATATGATGTCGAATTCTGTAACTAATATTTGCCATTTTGCTAACCTCCCTGTAGCCATAGGCTTCTGAAAAATATACTTCAACGGATCCAAACGCGAAATGAGGTAAGTGGTATAAGAAGACAAATAATGTTTGAGCTTTTGGGCTACCCAAGTCAAGGCACAACATGTCTTTTCCAAATGAGTGTACTTAACCTCGTGAACCGTGAATTTCTTACTGAGGTAGTAAATGGCCCGTTCCTTTCTGCCAGTAAGATCGTGCTGCCCCAGCACGCAGCCGAACGAATTCTCCAAGACCGTTAGATAGAGAATCAGGGGTCTACCCGGTTCGGGCGGAACTAGTACGGGTGGGTTTGACAGATACCCTTTGATTTGGTCAAATGCTTCCTGACATTCTGTCGTCCATTCTATCGCAGCGTCTTTCTTCAACGGACGAAATATGGGTTCATAGGTTGCTGTAAGCTGAGCAATAAACCTACTGATGTAATTTAATCTTCCCAACAAACTCATTACCTCTGTTTATTTCTTTGGCGGGGGTAACTCCTGGATGGACTTGATTTTGGATGGGTCCAACTCAATGCCCCGTCGGCTGAAGATGAATCCTAGCAACTTTCCTGATGGGACTCCGAATGCGCATTTGGCCGGATTGAGCTTGATATCATATCTTCGAAGTCTTTGAAAGAACTTCCTGAGGTCGGCAATGTGGTCTTCTCGACGTCTAGATTTTATGATCACATCATCCACGTACACTTCAATTTCCTTGTGTATCATGTCATGGAATACCGTAATCATCACCCTCATGTATGTTGCCCCTGCGTTCTTCAAACCGAACGGCATCACCCGGTAGCAATAAGTCCCACACGGTGTGATAAAAGCCGTCTTTTTTGCGTCATCTTCATCCATCAAGATCTGATGATATCCCGCGTAGCAGTCCACAAAGGATCCGATTTCACGTCCGGCGCAATTATCAATCAGGATATGGATATTGGGAAGTGGGAAATTATCCTTAGGGCTCGCCTTGTTGAGATTGCGGTAGTCCACGCATACTCTGATCTTCCCAGCTTTCTTTGGCACCGGTACTACGTTAGCCAACCATTCAGGGTATCGAGTGACACGAATGACTTTCGTCTGCAACTGTTTGGTTACTTCCTCCTTGATCTTTACACTCATCTTCGTCTTAAATTTCCGCAGTTTTTGTTTGACGGGCGGGCATGCCGGGTCAGTAGGTAATTTATGGACCACTAGGTCAGTGCTGAGTCCTGGCATGTCGTCGTACGACCATGCAAAAATGTCTTTAAACTCCATAAGTGTTTTGATCAATTCTTCTCTCAGGTTGGGTTCAATATGGACACTTATTCTAGTTTCTTTATCCGTATCCCCCAGATTAACAGCCTCAGTATCATTTAAATTTGGTTTGGGTTTTTCCTCGAAGTGACTTAATTCTTCACCGATTTCTTCTACGGTTTCATCATCGCCGTATTTCGATTCACTCTCGTCACCTCTTATTTCATGCGTTATTATTTCCAAACCAGATTGACTTTCTAGACTGGGTTGATTAATCTTTAAGCACGCCATATCATTAAGATCAGTTGAAAGAAAGCTGCTCAGAAAAGTAAAAAGGAGAAAAATAAACAAAATTAGAAACAAAGGGAATAAAATTTCATTAATGGGAACAGTACAAGAAAAAACAAACTTGCATACTCAAATAAAACAAAACTAAAACAAACGGATTTTACTTCGGGGACAGCCCCAACACAAAACTTGAAAGAAACAATCCAAAACAACCTACCAAGACTCCTTCCGGATAGGGAGAGGAGTAGCCTTCCAATTATTCAACTTTGCTTTTGATCCCACAAACTGTATCTCGGCATGGCTGGGTCCTTCGCCATCCTCTAGCATGCATACATCCGAGAATAAGTCCTCGAACTTTCTCAAGAACTCTTCGTCTGGCTTAACCATAGGACTGGAAACCTTTGTCGTCGGATGTCCTCTTATCCCGGACCTGACAAAAGATCGGGAAAGGCGCGGAACAGGCTTCGGGAGCACCCATGTCTTCTGCTTATTCCTCTTGGCTCGCTGGATGTCCTCTGGTGTTGACTTGAATCCCAAGCCCAAGGTTCCCACATTTTCGACCACAGATACCGGTTGTATGATTCCTTGCAGAGATGCACCTAAACCTATGCCGGGTACGAAACCGTTTCTCAGCATTTCATGGGCCACCATGAAGTCTGCAGTAATTATTCTGTCATTGAGAATGCATTCCCCTTCTGGAACTCGGTTGACGGATACCGCATTGTAGATCTGGTATACCCATGGCCCAACATCTTCTTCTGTCTCAACAAAGGGGACGATGGTGCCTGGTTGTAGATCATTCTCTCCATGGACTACGATATCCTGTCGATCCCACTCAAACTTGACTAGTTGGTGTAGGTTGGATGGAACCGCTTTTGCCGCATGGATCCACGGTCGTCCTATCAGAAGGTTGTATGAAACTACCATGTCCAGCACCTGGAATTCCATGGTGAACTCCACAGGTCCGATTGTCAAGATTAACACTATGTCCCCGACCGATGCCTTGCCTCATCCATCAAACCCTCGGACACATATGTTGTTCTTGTGTATCCTGCCGATATCCACTTTCAACTTGTTTAGTGTAGAGAGAGGACAAATGTTCGCACTGGAACCATTGTCGACCAGGACTTTGCTGACCACCGACTCCTCACACTTCACCGTAAGATATAAAGCTCTGTTGTGCTCGGTGCCTTCCTCATGCAACTCATCATCGGTGAAAGTGATCCGGTTTGCTTCGAAGATCCTATCGGTGATCTTTTCCAAATGACTCACAGAGATCTTATCAGGTACATGGGCCTCATTCAAAACTTTCATCAAAGTTTGCCGATGTTCTTCAGAATGTATCAGCAAGGACATCAATGAGATTTGCGCAGGGGTTTTCTTCAGCTGTTCTAAGACAGAATAATCATGCAGCTTCATCTTTTTCAGGAATTCTTCTGCCTCTTCGTCAGTTACCGGCATTTTTAGTGTTGCCGGAGTAGTCTTCCTCAATTCCGTAGGGGCAAAACATCTCCCTGAACGGGTCAAACCATGCGCTTCGCAGACTTCCTCTTTAACTTCTTTTCCTTCGTAGGTTGTCGTGACCCGATCATAATTCCATGGAATAGCTTTGCTATCAGCTATTGGCAACTATATTGCTGGCTTGATGATGAAAGGATCCACTCGAACACCTGCTACAGTCAAGACGGGTTTGGTTGCTGCCCCTGGTACAACTATTTTTACTCCCTCTAACCTCATAGGCACTTTATTCACAGTTCCCTTTTCTACTTCCAACCCATCTTGTACTTCCTTCTTGCGGATGAGCGACTCGTCAGAGTTTGGCCCCCTTTTTCACTCCGACCCCACTAGATCTGATCATCATCACGGCCTGAGAGGTTTTCTCCTGTCCCTTTTCTATCCGTACCAGCTCGATCATGTTGGTTTCATGATGAGTCGGGAGTGGATTTCGGTTGATGTCGGGTTCCGCTGGAGTCTGGACCTCAATTCTGCGAGTGTCGATGAGTTCCTGGATAGCTGTTTTCAACCTCTAACACTTTTCTGTGTCGTGCCCCGGACATCCTGAACAATATGCACAATTTATTGAATGATCCATGTTCTTTGGAAGAGGGTTTGGTAGCTTAGCCTCGACCGGATTCAGCAACCCTACCTGCTTCAATCGGTGGAACAAACTAGTGTAAGACTCTCCCAAGGGAGTGAAAGTCTTTGGCCTTGGCGCCCTGTCGCTCTTGAATGCTTGGTTCGGACGAAAACCCGCGCCCGTGGGGTTTCTGTATGCTCTTGGGGGTGGATAATTATTTTGCGGGTTTGGTGCATGCCATGGTGCATGGACGGGAGGTGTGGCATATGACTGGGCGTGATGGACGGTAAAATGGGGATCAGGTGTTGGATAGTAGTGTTGCGGGTGGTTATATGGATTGTGGAAGTAATTTTGGTGGTGAGGCTGTGGCGGGTTATACTGGGGTGCGGGGCCTCTGTTTCTGAACCATGTTCCGGAATCAACCGTCGTGACTTCTTCTTTCTTCTTTTTCCCAAGCACTCCTCCGGTACCACTTTGAATAGCTTGAGTGGTGGCTTTCAACGCTGAATAGCTCATGATCTTGTTAGCTTTCAAGCCTTCCTCGATCATAGCCCCCATCTTTATCACCTCAGTGAATGACTTTGTCACACCTCCTTTTCCCGCACCCGCGAGAGCGCGATGGAGTTTTTCCAATTAAAGGACAATCGACACGGGATTTATTTAATTAATTCAGAGTCGCCACTTGGAAAAATAATAGTGTCCCAAGTCACCGGTTTAATCCCGATCCGAGGAAATTTATGACTCTATAATATAATCTGCGAAACTAGAAATCTGGATAAGGAATTCTGTTAACCCGGGAGAAGGTGTTAGGCACTCCCGGATTCCGTGGTTTTAGCACGGTCGCTCAATTGCAATTTTTTGTTTCTATCTGATTCTTTTATATATTTTAACTATGTGCTTTTAATGTTCCGCTTTTAATTTTAAGAAAAATTGCGACGTCACGAAAACACATTTCGAGTCACACCGCAACTAGTACGCCTGTGACTTTAATGTATTTCAGTTTCGCCGAGAGTAAGATTTGGGTCACATAAATGCACACCCGTATTTAGGAAAATAATTTTTATTTCAAATCGTGCCTAAAGAGTCTATCGTCTGTTTAATTTTGGGAAAAGACCGTGAGATTCACTAGACGGTCCCTCCAAGTCTAAGTCTTTTTATAACGACTAATTTGAGGGCCCCGCGATTGTGTATTTGCGTTTGGCGAGGCTCGTCTCATTATTATTAAGGCCAATCCTAAGATGAACTACATTCTCTACTTGTTTTCGTCTCTAACATTAACTTGATATCCAATCCTATATATATACTGAATAAGTTTACGACCCAGGCAATGTTTTTAATCCCAATTTGGTAACAATGGATACGGCATCCATACGACATTGTTGTTTAATATGAAGCTCATTCTTACTAGCTGAGTCATTCTATTAGCGATCTAGTTTAAGAGGATAAAAACATAAACTAGCATCTAAGGTAGCCAATTCACTTGTCCAACTTTAAATAACAAATCATATCTGAAATTTTACCCCAATACACCTTAAATCCGTGGCTATTTACCCCAACAGACGAACAGTATTGTAATTAAGGCTTAAATAGTGGTTAGTCATACCGATTTCTGATTTCGAACTAACTACCCCCTTTTATGTTTCTGTGCCTGATAATACTAATTCTGGAATTAGCTACACCAAACTACACTATTGGATTCAAATATTCATATATGGACACAAACTCAAACTCATATCTATGTCTTAAGAAAAACTCTCGAACAGTCTCATCCTATTACTCTTCAAATAGTTTAGTTATAATACTAATGATCAAAAGGATAACAGTTCATTTATACATTCGCCCAAATGGCTACTAACCATTACAATTATTGATGCTACAAAATTAACCTAAAGTTGAACCTATCAAGCCTTGCAAATTCAGCTTTGTTCTTTACTCAAAAGAGCCTACATTGATAAGGATGTGTACCTGTCAATTAAAGAACCAAAGGATCAGCTATGCAATAATGGCAACAACAGCAGTGTACCAACAGCCACAGCAACAAAATCGACACACAGCCACTAAACACAGCTAAAAGTAATAGCACAGCACCCCCACAGCAGAATCAACAACAACCAGTAAAGAAAAGGAATCCCCGACTAGCAGAACCACAGCAGTAACACAAACCACCACAACAGTAGCCAAACACAACCACAGCAGTTGCAAAAGAATAACAACAGGACCACAGCAACCTCCACAAACAAAACAGTAACCAACACAATCCAACGAAACAGTAACTTCAGTCTATATCCTTATTGTTCTCTCTGTATTTTCAGTTTCAAAATTGTTTCTCCAGTCTGTCTTTTTTAACTTCCCAGCTCTCTGTATCCATCCCCTTTTAGGTATCAATGCCTATCTATTTATAACCAAAAACAACACCTAGGAACACCCAGATTCTGCTGAACAGACCCTTGCCCATCCTCCTTCTGTCCAACCCACTAAACCATGTCTAAGTATGGGGTTTTCATAATTAAAAATTGGTAAGTGCAGGGCATTGGTGGGCTGCTCTGCTGTGATAGTGGATTCCACTGACTAGCCTCATGTGCAGGACACTAAATACTCTAAATGTTAACCCATGATTTCCTAGTCAGCTAATTTGAATCATGATTTCGGTTTCAGACCAATCAAACAGTCCCATTCAATCCAGGGATGCTAATTACTGTATGGTAATTCAAATAACTCAACCTATGTAATTAGAAGACGACATCTAATCAACTATAACACATAGCAATGATAACAGATTAGTTGGCTAAACAATGATTCTGAAATCTCGGCGGATGCCGGACATATGCGAAGTTAACTATTCGACGACGCTAATCGACGCGAGTTCGTATCCTATAACTAACACATTCAAATAAGCAATACAGAAAAGCAATCGACCAAACAAAGAGGTCTTGGAGAAGAAAGAAAACGGAATAGAGACGGCCAAAGAAAAATTGAAAAGAATTCAATCAATCTAAGACTAAACAAATACAAAACAGATTGAGTTAAACAGGAAGAAGAGCATTACCTCAAAAAGAAATCGAAATCAAATAGACCCGGTTCCGAAGGCTTCGAGTTTTTCACCTTTTGAAGTAAACGGACTTTAATTGAAGTGTTTCTCAAATGAAAAACACTCCAATTAAAGTCTATTGACTCCAATTACTTCAAAATCGAACAAAATCCCTAACTTTAGAAATCTAGGGTTCTTGGGGCTCGGATTTGGGGTTTGGGTAGTTCGGGCTTGATTCGAACCAAATCAAAACTGGTAGGGGTACGAGGGAGGTCATGGGAGCCTATGGTGTGATTTTGGGTTTGGTTGGAATGGTTTTTGTTTTGGCTCGGATCTTCAACTGGATATTCGAGAAGTTAGGGACTGATTCGAAGAAAAATAACAACAGATTCAAGGAGAGGGGAGTTAGGTGGTCATGCAGTGTTAATTTGAGGCTGTTTGGACAATTGCCGCCGGCGGAGACGATTTCCGGCCGGCGGTGCTATGGCGGTGGACGGCGGTGTTAATTCGTCTCTGAGAGAGACGAGAAAGGGTTGGGGAGGGAATGAAAGCGGGTAAGGGGGTATTGGGGTCTTTGGTGTGTTCAAAATTAAGGTTTTAATCTCGGCCGTCGAATCAAACTTGATCAACGGCCTGGATTATTTTTAAGTGTCAAACGACGTCGTTTGATTGGGGTCCGGGTATATTTGGGTAATTGATTGATTAATCTGGGCCGTTGGATAATAAATTCCAACGGTCCAGATCAACGGGGTCCTGGGGTTGGGCAGATCGGGTAAGGGATTGGGTTGTGTATTGAATTACATTGGGCCTGGTTTTGCTATGGCCCAATTCCGATTTCCATACTACATTCCATGGTGTATCATATGCATATGTATGTATATATATATATATATATATATATATATATATATACTAACTTATAACACAATTAATTTTTACTATATACATATATATACTAACTTATAACACAATTAATTTTTACTACGATCATCCCACATAATTACATATTACTTAAATGTAAACCGTATAATTTTGATATTAAACACTGCAAAACATGATGTATATATTTGTTATTTTACTAGTTTAAATAAATAAACACGCACACACAAAAATGCAAATGTAAGATAAAATAACACCAAAATCACAAAAATCATGCCCAACACGAAACTATTTTATTTTGAATTTTCTGGGAGTACTTCTCAGGTAAGGCAAAAATCACGTGCTCACAGCTGCCCCTCTTTGCGCGGAAACATGAAGAGTTTTCGTGCAAAGATAAGTGAGCAGATACGAGCGATTTTTGCCCGTTTGAGCACTCCGTATGAAGCATTTTCTTAGAAAAGTTTGACCGAACCTTGCTTCAAAAGGTCTCCTACATATCCCTGGCTAAAAGGGAATCAGGTCAATGTAGTTCGGGAAGTTCTGGTAGCTGGGACTACCATGACTGTTGCGATCTCGCTGTTACTGCTGTTACTGCTATTACTGCTGTTGCCACTGCTTAGCTGACCTCCTTGTTACACCGTACTAAGCAACAAAAACAAGGAGCTAGACTAAGTTACAGTATTACAAACTCTTATCTATCCTTTTTGACTTGATCTTGTCATACTCCTTGCCATCCTGCCGGCTCTGATATTTCCTCGCGTGCTTCTTCTCCTCTGACAATTGTTGTCTCGGCCTATTTCGATTGCCGAACTCTGACCATTGGTTCCTTCTTTGTGATCTTCGAACTATTTTCCTTTGCAATCTGAATCTATCTTTTCTGATCATTGTTGCCTCCCTTTCGATTATGAACTTGGATTCACGTTAGGGATTTCGTTATGCTCTACCACTTTCCCCAACCAACTTCAACAATAAATCGCCACTCCATTCTTCGGGCGGGCTCCCTGACTTCAGCTACTACTTCAAAATAAAATCGCCACTCCATTCTCCAGGCGGGCTCCCTGACTTCAACTATTACTTCAAAATTAAATCGCCACTCCATTCTCCAGGCGGGCTCCCCGACTTCAACTATTACTTCAAAATTAAATCGCCACTCCATTCTTCGGGCGGGCTCCCCGACTTCAACTACTACTTCAAAATAAAATCGCCACTCCATTCTCCGGGCGGGCTCCCGACTTCAACTATAACTTCAAAATTAAATCGCCACTCCATTCTCCGGGCGGGCTCCCCGACTTCAACTACTATTTCAAAATTAAATCGCCACTCCATTCTCCAGGGCGGGCTCCCCGACTTCAACTACTATTTCAAAATTAAATCGCCACTCCATTCTCCAGGGCGGGCTCCCCGACTTCAACTATAACTTCAAAATTAAATCGCCACTCCATTCTCCGGGCGGGCTCCCCGACTTCAACTACTATTTCAAAATTAAATCGCCACTCCATTCTCCGGGCGGGCTCCCCGACTTTAACTACTACTTCAAAATTAAATCGCCACTCCATTCTCCGGGCGGGCTCCCCGACTTCAACTACTACTCACCGATTTCATCCTATCTTGATTACCTTCCTTTGCCTCTTGTACCATTTCCTTCTTCCCATACCTCCTTTGGGACTCACGCTTTTGCCTCCTCGAACCACCTTCTCTTCTGAATTATCCTGTCTTGGAATTGCCTTCCCCTGGGTCGTAATACTTTTTCTTCTGGCTGCTGGGGATACTTTTTAGAACTGTTTACTTGCCGGCTGAGGATAATGATGCTGGGAAGATTTCCTTCATTCCCTCCTTTCCTTTGACTCATGCACTTGAATTTGCGTTGGGATCTCTTGTTGTAACCCTCTGCTTTATGGTGGGTTACTGGTTTCAAGGCCTGCAATGTAAAGACTGAAGACTTGCCTCTTGTTATACAGGTAGGCGCCTGTTTTTAGTAGCAACTTTTGAATTTAAAATGTATGTCGGCAATAATTTACAAAATATGCAAAGGACAATGTAAAATAAATCAAACGTAAAATATCCTGTTCGAGGGCGGATAGTCCCATCGTATTCTATTCGAGGGCGAATACTCCTATTGTATCCTATTCGAGGGCGAATACTCCCATTGTATCCTATTCGAGGGCGAATACTCCCATTGTATCCTATTCGAGGGCGAATACTCCCATTGTATCCTATTCGAGGGCGAATACTCCCATTGTATCCTATTCGAGGGCGAATACTCCCGTTGTATCCTATTCGAGGGCGAATACTCCCGTTGTATCCTATTCGAGGGCGAATACTCCCATTGTATCCTATTCGAGGGCGAATACTCCCATTGTATCCTATTCGAGGGCGAATACTCCCATTGTATCCTATTCGAGGGCGAATACTCCCATCGTATCAATGTATGAAAGTGAACAAACCTGAGACGTCCTGTTCGAAGGTGGACAAACCTGAAACATCCTATTTGAAGGTGGACAAACCTGACATGTCATCTCGCATTGCCTTCCTCGTTTCTCCGAGAAAATTTTCAACAACGGCAGAAAATTTTCTGCCCCAGTATTGGTGTTCTTCCCTGTGGCATGACTTTCTTCTATCAATAGCATTTTCTTTCCCTGTTTCAAATCAAAGAAAATTTGTTAGTTCAAAACATTGTGAGCGGTTGTGCCGCTCCTGTGGGGTGGTTTTTCCTGTTCTCCTTTCCCTCGCTCGGGGTTCCCAAAACATTGTTGTGGAATGATTTCATTTGATGGAGATGATATTCCTGCTGGGGATGGGTTTTTCCATTTATCCCTTCCCCGTTCTATGTTTCTCAACTTGCTGGGGGTTATTTTGTTGAAGATGGGATTTCCTTTCTTCCTTTATCATTCTGTGTTGTCCGACCACCTCGGAACTTGCTGTAGATAACATTGCTGGGGGATTTTCATTTCCTCAAAATTGACGTTTCACTCTTCTTGAAGGCTGTTGAGGATGACACTGGTTCGAAGACCATTTCCCTTAAGACTCTCCTTCTTCCCCAAGTGGGTATTGACTTCCAGAAAATTTTCAAACTGAAAAGAAAATTTTCTGCCCCAGTTTAATAATCTTCTTTGCACCCTACTTCTCTACCGTCAATGGCATTTCCTTGCTTTGCATAATAATTGGAAGGTTGGTGGCAAGTTTTGAAGTCATTTCTCACTTGTTCTGACTATACAGACTTTGATGGGGAATTTTGATAAAAATGAGAAAGATAAAAAGAAACAAAATAGAAGACAAAGAAAAAAAGATGACTCTCTAGCAAGAAATATCTATAAAAACTTATCAAACGCGAATACCAACTCTACTGGTCATGACATGCACATATGGCCTATCCTTCGTCATTAATTGCCTTTCACGATTTCTGTCTCGTGATTTCCATCTGATTATCACCTTTATTCGACTTGTAGTGCCCGAAGGGTTTTCACTTTCAAGCCTCTCTCATTTTGATTTTCTCTCGGCTTTCGTCGCTTTATGGTGCCTGTGAAGGTTTTCACCGGTAAGACTCTCTCGTTTGTATCACTTTTAGCCGGGGATTGGGGTGTCACTGCTAAGACTCTCTCGTATTTCCTTTCTGCTGAGAATCAGCGTCTTTTCTGCTGAGAATCAGCGTGTTATATTATGATAGGACTCTATCCCTCGCCTGACGCGGCATCTTTTGAAGACTGATCAGAAGGTCTTTCTGGACCGTAATGTGGGATTTGGACAGGGTTAGAAAAAAAGGGTATTGAAGGCTCAAAACAAAATCAATTTTGGGTTCAAAATTTACAACCTTCGGACCTAAATTTATTTACAATAAACACAATTTTTCTTTGCCCCAGTTTTTTTTTTACTTGGGGATTTTTATTTCTTTATTTACACTATGACCGAGCTGTGAAGCGCCTACGTATCCTCTTTAAGGAATCAGGTCAAACGTAGTTCCCAACTCCTCTTTTTCAAATTTCTTTTTTTCACACATTTTCTTTTTCTTTTCTTTTCTTTATCTCCTTTTGTTGTTTTCTTTTCTTCCCTTTTTTCTCTTGTCTTTCAAACCTGTGTTTCTAGTCTTTGCAACTAACTCCGAAGGAGGGGTATGAAAGATTAAAATAAAGCTCAAAGGGTTGACGACGGATAAAGTGTTTGGATAGCAGAACAAAATGCCTTCGTCATTCCAATTTTCAAAACATGCCAAGTTCAAACAACATATTCACGACATCTTCTGTTTGTGCCTTGATTGATAACCATATCTCTCATTCGCCTTTTCATCTGTCATTTTAAAGTATTGCTGGATGACACTTTCATTTCAGTATCACAATCAAACCCCGTCTTAGCATAGCCAATTTTCCTTTAAGGGTTTCTTCATGTTCTACCTGCCCCAGTCTCACCTGATTCGGGCTCTAAATAATCTCAAATCATTTTTATTTCTTTTTAAAATGACCTGATTATCTTTGAATTGCTTCATGATTTATCCTTAATATTAGGCCAAAATTATGTGCGATGCCATATCATTAGAGTCGGCGTTCGAACAAATGACAAATTTAAAGATAGAAAAACTAAACAAAAAGACGAACTCGGTAATAAAAGACCGAAAGTTTCACTAAACGGAGAAGTGGTTCAAATACAATCAAGCAAACCAGCATACAAAACTGAAACGAAACTTGAAACGACTTAAGCAAACTGCAATGACCAAAAATGGAAAGATAAGAGGGTTTCACTTCAAAACAAGATCCGGGTCACAACCCCGAAAATAACCCGGACAAAAGAAATGACAACAAAACAAACCACCGAAGACTCCTCCTGATTACCAAGCATGACTTCTTATATGTTGGGTCTAAGGGTGAGCTGACAATGGATTCTGATTAATGTTGGGTGCCTCTGGTGTCCGCACCTCGATCTTATTGGCGTCAATAAGATTTTGTACGGCATGTTTCAGTTTCCAACATTTCTCGGTATCATGTCCGGGAGCTCCTGAACAATACTCACAGCTTACCGAGCGATCCACATTTGGGGGTAGGGGATTTGGCACTCTTGTCTCAACAGGACTCAACAAACCTATCTGCTTCAATTTGTGGAACAGAGCAGTATAAGTTTCTCCCAACTCGGTGAAGGTTCTTTGTGTCTTTTCCTTTCTGAAGGCATGATTCCCTCGGAAACCTGGTCCTGGAGGGTTATTGTAAGCCCTTGGTGGTGGATATGTGTTTCGGGGAGGATGATTAGGGTGATTTGGGTGGTAGGGTCTGGCTTGGTAGTGAGGTGAAGGACCTTTCGATCTAGACCAAGTACCCTCCTCTACTGTTGCAACTTCTTCTTTTCTCTTCTTCCCGAATGCAACCCCTGTGCCATTCTGAATAGCTTGAGTTGTTGCTTTCAACGCGGCATAGCTCAAGATCTTATTGGACTTAAGTCCCTCTTCTATCATTCCGCCCATTTTGACCACCTCATTGAAAGATTTACCAACCGATGTCACCAGGTGACTAAAGTAGGTTGGCTCCAGTGTCTGCAAGAAGTAATCTACCATCTCGATCTCTCTCATCGGTGGATCTACCCTTGCTGCCTGTTCCCTCCAGCGGAACCCAAATTCTCTGAAGCTTTCGGCGGGTTTCTTCTCTAGCTTTAGCAATGATAAGCGATCGGGGATTATTTCAAGATTATATTGAAACTGGCCGATGAATGCTTGGGCCAGGTCATCCCATGTAAACCATCTGCTGGGATCCTGCCTGGTGTACCATTCTAATGCGGACTCTCCCAAACTCTGACCGAAGTAAGCTATCGAATTTCATCTCGCCCTCCGGCTCCTCGCATTTTGCTACAAAAACCTCGAAGATGGGCTACCGGGTCACCATGCCCCTCGTATAGGTCAAACTTGGGCATTTTGAACCCGGCTGGCAACTGGACATCTGGGAATGGGCACAGATCTTTGTAAGCAACGCTGACTTGGTTGCCTAAACCATGCATATTCCTGAAGGATTGCTCCAAGCTTTTGACTTTCCGAATAACTTCCTCATGCTCCAAACTTTTGAAGTGCTTTTCCGGTTCTGTCGGGTTATCCCAGTGAGGGGTGTGTGAATGCGGTTCAGGAGCCTTAAAGGTAGGCTCGGGATCATAACAATGATTGTCATGTATTTGAAAAAGCGGTTCAACGGACGACTTCTGTAAAGTAGCAGGTGGAGGTGCCACGAAGACAGGGGTGACCGGAGGAGGAGTATTTTGTTTAGCTGGTGGAACCTGGGATGTATAAGGGTTTTCCCCTTGATAATATGGATAGATTGGTGCACTTGTCGAGGGATCAATAGGCGGACGCTCTGGAACTGGTGTAAGAGTAGAAAGGTTTGGTGGTGATTGTCCCCTAGCCCAGGCTAGGTGCATCTCTGTTATTTGCCGTCTTAACCGGTCCACCTCATCTTTCATTAGCTGTATCTCTGTTTTCTCTCCATCGAGACTTTTGCCGGAACTAGACATGCTTGCTAGAATTGGCCCCTTTTGATCTAGTATGGTAATGGTGATTGGCCAGAATATTCTGTCAAGCCAACCGCTAAACTTTCTGAAATTCAACAAACTTGTAAGTTCACAGAGTTTAACAGATATGTTATCGCACATTGGGTGTAATGCACCTAATCAGCTAACCATATATGTATTCGCTACATGCATCATTCCAGCTTTTCCTTTTCCATTATCCTTGAAAACCTCTCTTGTTATTAAGTCCTTATCAAATATTTTTTTTTTAATATATATACATATACGGTTGTGGTCGAATCTTATAGAGATTGCCTACGTATCATGACCCCGCATGAATCAGACCGAGCGTAGTTCTTGCAAATTAATGCAAGAAATAAAGAGATGTTTATTTGATTATATTTTTTTTTTTTTTTGAATAAAATTTGTACAAGCCGACTCCAACTACAAACTTGTGTAGGAGATTTCTACAAGAATAAGAATATTTTTGGTGTCACTTATGACTATTTCTACAAAATTGGCCACATAATGGCTTATTTGACAAAATGACTATTTTTGCAAAATTTATTTAAGAAAGATAAACTTGAAATTTTTTTTTTTTTGTTTTGTGGCTCATGGGGCATCGTTCGGCATCACCATAAACCAACACAAGACTATTTTTCATAAATTGGCCATGTAATGGCTTATTTAGACAAAGTGGCTCTTTTTTGCAAAATTTTATTTAAGAAGATGCAAATTCGAAATTTTTTATCGGATTGAGTAATCAAATATATCAAGATATGCTTGAATTAATATTATCATCAATATACGCGTGGATGAATACGGAATACAATTTGTGAACATCAAGAGAATCTACATATTCAACTCCACAAGATTCATAGATCGATCGAGAGAACTTGTTTAGAGTCAATAATGACTGCAAACAAGACATTTCTCCTCTTATTAATTTTTCTTTTACTTCTTTTTCCTTTTTGTTTTTGTCATTGAATAAAGGGGGAAAATATCCCTTGTTGAAAGTAAATTGCTAATTCATACAAGCAAGCAACTAAAGTAAAGGGTTTGTTTTATTCATTTCAGAAACAAAATGTCGAAAATCTTTTTACAAAGTCCATTTAACTTTGTCATCAATTTTCTTGTTGCTAAGAGGATGAGGGATTTCAAATAATATAAACATGGTAAATAACAAAATATATTTTCTCCTTTTTTTTTTTGGTTGTGTTACTAGAAGCCTTATCCATTAAAATTGATTTGTCAAAATGATAACGTTGTCAAATGTAAATGAGGATTCAAAAGCTAACTGAATATGACCTAATTAGGCACCCTTTTCAAACCTTCTTTGGATTTAGTCAAGAGATTCCTCCAAAATACCTTCTAGAAAGAGCAACGTTTCTTTTTCTTGGTATTTATCTTTCTATCGTTATCTTTTACGTTGGCAAAAAATGAGAAACACGGTTTTATTAAGTTTAGTAAGAAAATTTTTGTGCAAGGATTTGGAAATAGGAAATTGGAAATTGGAATTGATCAACTGTATTGGTGGAAAAAGGTGAAAAAACGGGCATTACACGTGGAATATTAATATGGCGTGTAATGTTAATATGCTGACGAAATACGACACGTGGAGTAGTGGTAAAGCGACAAGTGGTGTTCTCAATTAATAGAATTAACTGAGAGAATAAGGCACGAGAGAAACACCCATGAGACAGTACACAAAAAAGAATTGTGCCTGATAGTTCTCACAAAAGAGGCGAGGACGGAATGAATAAGGATAAAAAGGAAGGGAAGATACATGAACCGGAAGTAAATAAGGAAGGGCCATCGGAACAGTTATAAGATATTTATAACAATAAATACGCCAGTTACAACTATCTGTGATAATATGTAATCAATACAATTAATGTCCAAAATAAATCTAAATTATGTAAGAAAACCGTTATGATTGTACACTCCTATATAAGGATATATAATTTTATTGGTAAAGACAGATTCCAAGCACTATTGAAATATACTCTATACTTCTCTGCTTTATCGAAGTTTTTCGGCCTTGATTTTAGGAATTGACCATCAATTTATTCCTTATTGCTTTTAGTCAATTTTCTCTATCATTCATATTATTTTTTCTTAAATATCATTGTTAAAGTGAAGTAAAACTTGGTTATCAGTAGCCTATTTTCTTCTAAATTTAGAATTTGACCGAGAAATATTTTTTTTTGGTTAAACAAATTACTTCCATTATCGAGAAACTAATAATCTTTTCACTTTCAGGATTCTCTTTCTGACAACCAACTATGTAAACTGTCAATTAAAATAACCAGTTGAACCCACACGAGGGACCAACTCCACCACTCCTTTCTCCACGAGGATCTCTTCAACAGACTCGTGAGGGGTCACCTGAAAAATCAACCACAGGTCAATGATCGTCAAGGGAATGAGCAGATTGTCGAACAAGACGCTTTACAATAGTGAATTGTAGAACACGTGAACAATGCTCTTCAAGCCTTTGTTGGATGGTTGCCGTCTGCGCCACAAACTCCTTCACCAAACAATACTGCGACTCCGGAAAACCCACGCTCGGGGATCGCCAATTCTGGAAGTGGAGAAACTCCGAATGAATCTCGTGATGGAAGGTCAGTTACACCAAATAATTCTAGTTTACAAAGTTTGGTACTAACTTTGCAGAAACAGTTGAAAGAGCAAAATGATCGCATAAAGCAAATACCTGACGTACCTCATGTGATTAAAGGAGTAGATATAGATAAATATTCACGATATCCTTAGAAACCAAGTTCAACACTTTTGTTGATCCTAAGAAGTTTAAAATGCCTGATATTCTAAAATATAATGGAACGATTGACCCTCGAGATCACGTAACCGCGTTCATAGCTCGCGTGAAAGGCAATGATATAACCAAGCAGGAAATCGATTCAGTCTTGGTTAAAAAAATTAGTAAAGCAATCAAGAAAGGATAATTAACGTAGTATTCTCTCTTACTTGAAAACTCTATTGATTATTTTGCTGAGCTTGTAGATTCATTTATAAAAGTATATTCGGGAGCTCAGAAAGTTGAAAAACGATGGAAGACATCTTTAAGGTAAAACAAGGAAACATATAATTACTCAGAGAGTTTGTGGATAGATTCTAATTGGAGAGGATGATGTTACCACAAGTACCTGACAATTGCCGTGAGAAATCTAAATGAGAAAGGTTTGGAAGCCACGAGGATACTGAAGGAAAGTTTGGGAGAATTTCCAGCAACACATTAGAATGATGTGTACAATAAATACAGCACGGAGTAGTGGATAGAAGAAGACATGGTTGCATAGTTAAGGTTTGATGAAATAGCAGGGTGGAGACGTTCAAAATTAGAAAAAAGGACCAAAAAATATGTATGAGCCTTACATGGGTCATGCAGGTTGAGATTCTCGGTCCAAATAGGAAAACGTATGATCTGAATTGAGATCAAGAAAAAAAAGCGGGTTCTTCATCTAGATTTAAAAAGGAATAAGATGCGCGAGGTAACAACTCCAGCACACATGCGAGGGTTGGATATTACAATTTTAATGTATGTACCTTCGAGTTGGTAGTTCTTTTAAGAGGTATGGGGGATAAGGTGCGATGGCCTAAAGAAATGAGATCAAACTCGAGCACAACAAATCCAGATTATTGGTGTGAATTTCATACAGTCATGGCCAGAGAATAGAAGATTGCAGGTTACTACAAGGAGAGGTCTTGTAACGTCCCGGTCGGTTGTATCGCCTTTTTGAACCTTGTTCCCCTAAATAAAGCCTCTCGTACTTGTTTAACTAATTTATTACTTGTGGGGGTGATTGGTTTGGGAATTGAAAGGGTTTTGAGTAAAAATATGCACATTTGCTTCTTTGAGATTTCTTAAAAGACCTAGTTTGACTTCGTCAACATTTTTGGAAAATGGACTCGAATTTGTGATTTGTCAATTTTTGTAGGTCCGTGGAAAAATATGGGACTGAGGCATGTGTCCAAAATCGAATTTTGAGGTCCCTAGCCCGTGTAATAAATTTTTATGTGAAATTGTTAAATTGAAGTTTTAAAGAATTAAAGAAACTAAGTATTCATTGAATTCCTAGGTATCATGCTTGAATTTTGGTTCCAAAACTTGGTACATGTCCGAAATATCAGTTAAGACTTACCCGTAAAATTTTGAGTTAATCCGAGTAGTTTAAGGACGTTTTGACCCGTTAGAAGAAAATTTAGAACTTGAAGTTCAATGGTTTGATTCTTTTGGTTTTGGAATTTGATTCCTCAATTTAGCATTGTTTTGAGTGTATTGAGGGTTCGAGTACATCCGTCTCGTAATTTTAGACTTGTTGGTATGTTCGGGCGGGGCTTAGGAGCCCCGTGCGTCAAATGGCCGAGGCTCGAGTGAAGTTAGAAAGTTGGAAAGGGACTGAAGTTTGTTGCTTCTGTTATAACTACATCTTTGGTTCTAGGACCTCAGAAGCCGGATGGCAGATGCAGTCAAATGATCGTAGAAGCGGCCCGAGGCAGGCCCAAGGGAAATCGCAAAACGGCCACCGAACCATAAAAGCGGTTCCGCATAAGTGTCTCTCAAACAGCAGATGCGGTCCCGCCTCCCTTAGCCCAGAGCCGTTGATGCGTCCTTATCACCGCAGATGTGGTCCAACCTTCCTTAGTCGTGTGGCCTTATTTCCACAGGTGCGAGACCGCAAATGAGATCCCCAAACCGCAGAAGCGGAAATCGCTGGGTAGTGAACTCTTTTAATTCGAACTCAAGTGCATTTATTTCACATTATTCTCCACACTTGGGTGAATTTGGGGCTTTCAAAGAGAGGTTTCCACATCTCATCACAAGGTAAGTAATTTCCACTCCCTCTTAGCTTAAACACATGAACATTAGATAGACTAAACACTAGAAACTAAGTAAAATCAAGGGTTAGAGCTAGACCTAGGGTTTTGATAAAACTAAGATTTAATCATGTAATTTACTATGTAATGAACTATAAATCAAATATTATTGATCCTTAGGGCATAGAGAACAACTACCTTCGAACAATCTTGAAATCCGGGCACGTGGGCCCGGGGTCAGAATTTAGGAAACTTGTGTTAATGGTTGGGGAATTTCTTAAATAGCTAGGATTTGATCTTGTGAGGTTATATTAATTAGTACTTACTTCGTTTAAATAGTTTGGGATTGTTCGACTTTGAATTAAGGATTTGGACTCGTTCTTGGAAATTGGAAGTGCACGTTGGAGCGAGGTGAGTCTCATTTTTAACCTTGTAAGAGAGAATTGTCCCCTTAGCTAAGTTAATTGGTTATGTGCTCCTATGTGTGGGGTTTAAGTATGCACGGGGTGATGAGAGCCCGTGGGTAGCTGCTATTATGCTATTGTCCGGGTAGTCTAGGGCCCAAAAGCATGCTGTACTTGGAATATCTGTAATCCTATCGATATTGAATTTCTTAGATTAAAGTGAATTAGTGAATACATTTCCAACATGATTTAAACTTCATATTTTTAGTTGCTATAAGAGGATTGGCCTTTATTTGAATAACTACTCCCCGATAAATTCTTAACCTGCTACTTGAGCATGTATTTTATGTGTACCTACGTCGCATTTATGATTTTCGAGCAGGGTGATTGTTTAGTTAAATTTTACTGTGTCACACGTATGATTCACGAGTGGGGTAATAGATACATCTATGGTTCGAGCCGTTGGACCCTTGGTAGTGCACATTTACTTTTCTGGTGGATCGGGTCGTACGTCCCTCGGTGATTATTTGCGCATTAGTTATCTAGCTTTCTATCTGTGGTTTAAACTTTAGAATTGTCTAAATATTTATATATGAATGATAAATCTTTATGGATGGTTAAAGGAAGGATTTATATTTCATACTTGGAAATATTATGACTTGAGTTATACATGCTTATTATAAATTATTCTCATTATTACTTGACCTTAGTAAGTATCACGTCGACCTCTCGTCTCTACTTCTTCGAGATTAGACGGGATACTTACTAGGTACATGTTGTTTATATACTCATGCTACGCTTCTGTACTTAAATGTACAGTGTGAGCACGTGATTTTTACCCTATATATGAGTTATTCCCATAAATTCAAAATAAATAACTTTTCCCTATTTTTACAATTCGTGTGTTAATTGCTCATGTTAATTCATATAAAAATACAAAAAAAAGAAATAAAATACAGAAAATAAAAAATATACAATACAAATACCAAGTGAAAATACAATACAAATGTGGGGAAATAAGAATAAAGAGAGATTAAATTCGGGCTAAAAAATACCCCAAAATCCCAAGCCCAAATTTCCCATGACCCAAACCCAAATAAACCCAAACAACCCTAGCCCATTCTCTACCAAAATACCCAAAAACCATCAGCCGCAATACACTGAAAAAATATAAAATCCAACCGTTTCACACAGTCTGCTCGATCCCTAAGCCACCAGCGCCCCACCCCAGAACTGTCCATCGCTGCTGCCTCTTCTTCTCACCTTCAAGCCGCTGGAAATCGACCAACTTCACTCACCAGAAGCAGCGACGCTATCAGCGACCCCTTCGCCGGAAAACTTCGCCAAACAGTCACCCCACCAGTTCATCGTCTAGAGCAAAGATGACGACCAGCAAGCTTCATGGTTTCTGTCCTCTTTTTTACTCCTCTTTCTCTGGCGATTATGTTACTATCTGAGGTAGAAACTGAGCGAAGCCACTTGAAGTTGCGTTCATGTATGTTCGTGAAGTTCTCGTTTCCCTCGAGAACCGAGGTTATTGTTTCAGCGGGTTTTGGTTGCTCTAGTCTTCAAATAGATTTGAATTTACTTCTCTAATCTAGTGGAATAGTTTGGTTGTGGAAAGGAAACAGTAGCATCCAATATCAGAAGGATACCAAAAAGAAAAACGTTTGGTTCTTTATGTTGAAATTGATTTCAAAGATGAATTTGATTTGGAATATTTGACCCGTAGTTCCATGGGTGTTTGAATTTTGTTTCTTCATTTGGAGTTGATTTTTGGTTATTTGAGTATGGAGATAGAGTTGAGTTCGAGGTGCCAAAGTTCCCGGCAAGGTTCATCTGCGTGTCTCCCTAACATAAAGGTCCGTTTCTCATTTTCTCCATTTGATCGTTATTGGCTATTTGTGTAACCATATGGTTTATCCGGATGAATTAATGATTTCTGTTCGTTTGAGTTCCAGATATTTTCCTTGAAAGTGTTGACAGAATGTTGTGTTCATTATTTCTAATACTTGTATATTAAATTTATTCTTAAGTTTCTTCGTAATGTCTTTGACTAGTTAAATGTGCTGGCTTGTTTGGCTGATTTTCCACTCCTAATATAAGATAATTAAATTGTCATAGCTACGGGTACGGTTCCCGTGACGTAGTTGTGGTATTAAGTTTCGAATTAGCTTTAAATATGCATATCTTTAATTCATTTAGTGGAGTAAATTCGAGGCGTGCCATTAGCAAATTTCATGGCCCTCGCAAAGTTTAAACGCGTAGTTGCTTCGGGCGCGTGTAAATAAGTTACCTTCCTAATCACGGGTGTGCATTTATGTGACCCAAATCTTACTCCCGATGAAACCGAAATACGTTAAAGTCACAGGCGTACTGGTTGCGGTGTGACTCAAAATGTATTTTCGTGACGTCGCAATTCTTCTAAAATTGAAAAAGCGGAACATTAATATCACATAGTTAAAATATATAAAGAAATCAGATAAAAGCAAAAATTGCAGTCGAGCGACCGTGCTAAAACCACGGAATCCGGGAGTGCCTAACACCTTCTCACGGGTTAACAGAATTCCTTATCCAGGTTTCTAGTTTCGCAGACTGTATTACAGAGTCATAAATTTCCTCGGTTCGGGATTAAACCGGTGACTTGGGACACCATTATTTTCCCAAGTGGCGACTCCGAATAATTAAATAAATTGATCCCGTTCCGACTGTCCTTTAAGTGGAAAAACTCCTTCCCTGATTATTATTATATCCCTTCCCGGGGTATAGTAGTAAACAGTGGCACATTTATATGTATGTGCGATGAAAATAGGAGGTGTGACAGCTCTGGCGACTCTGCTGGGGATAAGTAACCCGGAACTTCGGTTCAGGGTTTAAGAATTCGAGCTCAGTTAAATTGTTGTTTTTGCTTATATCCGATTTTATTATATATTTTGATTAATGTGCTACATGTTTACCGCTTTGATATTGCGTGAACTGTATATATAAAACTGTGCCGAAAACCCTTCTCTTCTTATCCCCGGGGATGTGCTTACTGGTTGAGACTCCCCTTTCTGTTAAAGTCACCTTAAATTAAGAAAAAGAGGCCGGATAAGTTACAAAGCCGATTGACTCCGCGGGTCACCGGTACGTAGCCCCCTCCTCGATCCGAGTTGTCCGCTCGGGTACACGGTCTAGTACCGATGAAACTTCAGGATATTGAGCCTAGATTTAGGACGTTTATTTGCATCATATCCGACTTAGGGGACTCAACACAGGGGTTGGGTCCGTCTAGGACAGGTGACCCGGTAATCAAAAGACCGAGCATATTATATGTTGCATTTATTTGTCCTATTCTGCTGATTGGCTAAATTCCTGAAAACGAAAAGAGAGGAAATTTTAGAATAGATAAAAAAAAAATCGAAATGTCGACGAAACGCTGTCGAAAGTTTGAAAAGAAAATTTGAAAAATAGGTGGAACATTTTTGAAATAATTGGTCAGATAATCTGACCGAACTACGCAGGTTTGATTCTCGCCATTAGGTGGGATACGTAGGCAACCCTCATCGGGTCCAACCACCCCTATAAAAAAAAAATGTGTGTTTAATTTTGTCAATAAAATCAAAGTGATGCCGTTTTTGAAAATAGCCGAATGTTCCGAAATGACGCCGGAAGGTTGTTTTTGCAAAAATAGCCACTTTGAGTCATTTTTAATAATTTGCGGGCACAACCTCGAAATATTCCATGTGGAAATGTTGAAAGGCCGTATTCGCAAAATCAAGTTCGGGTCCAACCACCCCTTTTAAAAAAATCAAAAAAAAATGTGTGTTTAATTTTGTCAATAAATCGAAGTGATGCTGTTTTTGAAAATAGCCAAATGTTCCGAAAGGACGCCGGAAGGCTGTTTTTTGCAAAAATAGCCACTTTGAATCATTTTTAATAATTTGCGAGCATAGCCTTGAAATACTCCTTGTGGAAATGTTGCAAGGCCATAGCCGCAAAATCAAGTCCGGGTTCACACCCCTTTTGCAAAAAAAAAAAAAAAATAACCAAAAAATATCAAATTTTTTATTTTGTTATAAATAAGTCGGGTGATGCTATTCTTGCTTAAAATAAGCCGAATGTCCCTCAAAAGACGTCGGAAGACTGTTTTTGCAAGAATAACCACTTGAAGTCATTTGTAAATAATTTTGGACACAGCCTGGAAATATTCCCTCGCGGAAATGTCGAAAGGCTGTATCCGCAAAAATCAAGTTTTGAGTCATCACTCAACTTTACAAAAATAACCACTTTATCAAATAAGCCATTACATGGCCAATTTATGAAAAATAGTCTTGTGTTGGTTTATGGTGATGCCGAACGATGCCCCATGAGCCACAGGATAAAAAAATTCAGTTTTATCTTTCTTAAATAAATTTTGCAAAAAAATAGTCACTTTGTCAAATAAGCCATTATGTGGCCAATTTTATAGAAATAGTCATAATTGACACCAAAAAATATTCTTATTCTTGTAGAAATCTTCTACACAAGTTTGTAGTTGGAGTCGGCTTTTATATTTTTCCTTCAAAGAAAAAGAAAAAAAAAATAAAAAAAAATCAAATAAACATATCTTTATTTCTTGCATTAATTTGCAAGAACTACGCTCGGTCTGATTCATGCGGGGTCATGATACGTAGGCAATCCACATAGGATTCGACCATATCCATAACCAAAAAGAAAAAAAAATGAAAAAAAACTACAAAAAAAAGAAAAAAAAAGAGGAAAAATGAAAAAAACCACAAAAAGGGAAAAAGAAAAGAAAAATAGAAAAAAAGAAGAATGATCAATAAGCGGGATACCTTAATGCTGACATGCTGGCTTCGTTTTGTTGTGTCCGTTTTCAGAAAGGTGGTTGGTTGTGGTTCCAAAATAACTCTTCCCTATAATACAAGGTCGGAGGACAATGGCAGAGAATCTCAAGACTGAGTGGGTTGGTACCGGTACCCGACAACAGCTGGTTGAACGGAACCACATGTTAGTAGAAGAAGTCAAAATATTAAGACAACACGTGGTTGAAATGTATCGGGCATGGATGGATGGAAAAGCACCACCCCCACCACCACCTAGTTTCATGGACCCGGTCCTTACACTGAATCCGATGCCAAATATACCTGCCTATCGCAGCCTTTCTAGCCACTCGAGTAGCTCAATTACTCGTCCCCCAGCTATGCTTTCCCAACACTACTTCCATCCCCAACCCCACTACTCTCCCGGGGCACCCAAAATCGTACTTCACCTTCCATGTACCCAATTCCACAAAAAGCCTACCAACCTCCACAAACATACCGGAAACCCCCTGGGTCAGGTTTCAAGCCAAACAAGGCGTTTAGGGAGGAAAGGTTGCTGAAGCGAGAAAAGGCTTTCACCCCTATCGGAGAATCTTATGCGAGTTTGTTCGAAAGGTTGAATCATGTTGGCTTGATTAAGCCGCTCGCCGGATGTATTTCAAATCCTCTTGCAAGAAGCTTCGATCCTACTGCATGATGTGTATACCACTCCAATGCTCAGGGGCATGATGTTGAAAGATGTTGGAATTTGAAAAAGGAAATAGAAAGAATGATTCAAGCAGGAATGATTGCGGTCCAAGACACTGGCACCCTGGACATTACACAGAATCCTCTACCTGCATGTGATGTTGCGCATTTTGTGGGGACGATGCCCGATGACGAAGGTGAAGAGATTTTTCTTTGGAAGCCGAGGACATTGAAATAGAAAGCGATCTTAATGCAGAATTCAGTGGCTAGGATGCCATGCTTGTCAATTGGAAAGGTGCTTCGTCTCTTGGAGTTTTGGTGGTATATTTTGGTGTCATCTCTTTTGCCCGGGTTATTTCAGGGTTGTAATCCGGACGTTGTCTTGAGAGTCAAAACCCTTCCATCTTTCCGCTTTGCTTTGTTTAGTAATAAATTTGTTTAGTGCTGTCTAGGTTTGTAATTCTAGTCTAGTCTGTTCGTTTTATTGTTCGTCTTGTTGTTTCAATCCATCAGTTTAATACAACTCTCCGTTTCCCGTCATTTCTAGTCATTCCATTTTTAGTCACTGTACAATTTTTCTCATACTGATTTTAGCAACATGACATGTACATAATTCTCGGCCTGATTTTAAAAGTCAATGAAACAATGTTGAAGATGTAATGATACTCGGAAAAAATAAAAACATATTGGAATACTGTGAAGCCGGAATCAAGTGAACATTAGGGAAAGCGTAACATAAAGAAATGCCTTGGAAATGCATCATCGGTTTAAAGCCAAAGGCAAAAGTACCCCAAAGCTAAAGGAACCATTCGTGGTATCGGGATTGTTTCCCAATGGCACTGAGAATCGTCAAATACAGAAGGCAAATATGTGAATCGGTCGAAAGGTGTTTAACTGTGTAGTTTGTACTTGGTAGGTCTCGAAGATTGGAATGACGAAGGCATTTTATTCGGCTATCCAAACACTTTATCCATTGCCAGCCCTTTGAGCCATATTATATTTTCTTTCATATCCCTCTTTCGGAATCAACAACAAAAATTGAGGATTGAGCGGGGAAATCAAATGGAGAAACAAAAAAAAAGAGAAAAGAAAAAAAAAAGAAAAGAGAAGAAAAAAAAAAAAGAAAAGAAAGAAAAAGAATGCATAGAAAAATCGGGAGAAGTCAAGATACAACAATGAATACGGACGTAGTCTGAACTACGTTTGACTTGATCCCGAAAGGGTACGTAGGCAGCCTCACTGAGGTTCAGTCACAATAAAAGAAAAATCCAAAAATTCCCCCAAGAAGAAAACTGGGGAAGAAGTTATGGTTGTTGAATAAATAAGATTCCGAAAGTTGTAATTTTAACCCACGATGAAATATTTTTGAGCCTTTATATCTTTTTTTTCTTACCCCATCCAAAAGCCCGCATTACAGTCCAAAGGAAGACCTTCCGATCAATCTTCAGGAAATGCCGAGTCAAACGAGCAAAGGTGAATCACATCAAGGGCAACACTCGAGTCCGAACAAAGGAGAATGAAGAATTCAAGATGATAAAAACCACCACGAGACTCCACGATGAGAGAAATCAAAATGAGAGAGTCTTATCGGTGAAAACCCTCACGGGCACCATAAGGCGACAGTGAGTCGAGAGAAAGAAAGAGCAAATGAGAGAGGCTTGATGGTGAAAACCCTATGGGCACTACAAGTCGACTAAGGATCAGATCAAAGAAATGAAGTGTTGAAGACCGGTTTCACGGCAGAGCTTGCAACAAGAGTTGAACATCAAATTTGCTATACGGAGAAGGCCAAAAGTGCATGTCAAGGTCGCTAGAATCGGTATTCAAAATCCGATAGGTCATTCTTCTGTAGGTTTCTTGTTAGGAATTATGTTTTCCTTTCTTTCTATTCTTCGTACCTTGTTTTACCCTCCCTCTTATTGAGTCTGTCGGGTCATAACAAGTATAGAAATGATTTCAAAATTTGCCACCAAGCTTTCCAATTGCACAAGATGGGATTTAGCCAACACGACAATTGTCGTAAGTCAGGAAAAGGTAAGGCCAGTGCTTTAAGCCAAAAGAGCAACATGTGCAATGGAGCAGGAAACAATAAAAATGTTTGGGGTGCGTACAAGACGCAAAGGTCGGCAAAGTGCCAATTCAAGAAAATATAACAAATGGAAATAGGGGAGTGTATTCTGACAAAGGAAAGAGCCAGTCAAGAAACACCCCAAGGTTGTCCAATGAAATCATTGAAGAAATTGTAGACTTCAAGATCGGAATTGTGGGTTCCGTCAAGAATGGAAGAACATACATGCCTAAAGAGAGGCGGATTTTGAACCAAGAAGAAGTGAAAATGGATAGTCGGTGAACAAGCCAAGCATTCAAGCGGAAAGTTCAAGGCCACAACCAACCACCGCATTTTTAAACTGACAGAGTTTTCTTTGCTTTGAAACAGGAGCAAAAGATATTGTCAAACTAGGGCAGAAAAAATTTTCTGTCATCGGATAGTCATCCGAAGAGCATGAAGGTGAATACAATTGTTTTTGAAGATGAATAAGGCAAGTTGAAAGGTGAATGAAGCAAGTATCGGAGAATGATACAATCTTAGTCTGTTGAAACTTTCTCCTAAGACAAAAGTCTTAGTCCGATGAATTTTTCACCTAAGATGAATTGGATAAAATCTTAGTCCGTTGAATCTTTCTCCCAAGATAGAAGTCTTGGTCTGATGAATTTTTCACCTAAGATAAAGAGATAATGAAATGTGAAAACAAAAGGAAGGCAGAAGCCAATGAAAGCAGAAGTTGGAAAAGAAAGAAAGGGCAAAAGCCGAAAAAGAAAGAAAAGTTTGTTGAATGTGAAAGACTTAAGAAAGTCTGAATTGCAAATGGACCCAGTCTGATGAATTATCTCCTGGAGTCATAAACTCGGTCCGATGGATATTCCTCTTGAGACCATACAAATGAATAGACCCAGTCCGAAGAGTTATCTCCTGGAGTCATAAACTCAGTCCGATGGATAATCCTCCCGAGATTACATTGAAATGGACATAGTCCAATGAGAATCAAAATCTTAGTCTGTTGAAACTTTCTCCTAAGATTAAATGTCTTGGTCTGATGAATTTTTCACCTAAGATAAAGAGATAATGAAATGTGAAAACAAAAGGAAGGCCGAAGTCAATGAAAGTAGAAGTTGGGAAAAGAAATGAAGGCATAATTTGAAACGAAAAGGAAAGGCATAATTTGAAAGGTAAAATCAGAAGTTGGAAAAGAAAGAAAGGTAAGAAGTTGAAAAGAAAGAAAAGTTTGTTGAATTTGAAAGGCTTAAGAAAGTCCGAATTGCAAATGGACCCAGTCTGATGAATTATCTCCTGGAGTCATAAACTCAGTCCGATGGATAATCCTCCTGAGATTACATTGAAATGGACATAGTCCAGTGAGATACAATCTTAGTCTGTTGAAACTTTCTCCCAAGATAAAAGTCTTGGTCCGATGAATGTTTCACCTAAGATAAAGAGATAAGCAGCCGAAAGTTACACGGCAGGAGAAAAGCAAAAAAAGAGGAAGGCAATAAGAAGCAGGGACGGCAGATGCCAGTTGCCAGCAGTTTATATCTAATAAATTTTGTTTCATGAAGGAACAAATTGTCACTCATCACTTTAAAGTG
The DNA here is from genome assembly GCA_032618575.1 of Nicotiana noctiflora. Lineage (NCBI taxonomy): Eukaryota > Viridiplantae > Streptophyta > Magnoliopsida > Solanales > Solanaceae > Nicotiana > Nicotiana noctiflora. The sequence goes on along the minus strand of JASVEL010013629.1, from coordinate 233,165 downwards.
AATGTGACCGATGTGGAAAATAGAAAACACAAAAAGAGAAAGTTCGCCAAATAAGTGGAGAAATTCACAGGCAAGAGATAATTGGTAAAAGAAAATACCAAAAAGAGGAAGATAGCATCCTTTAAAATCCACTCCCCGGTCCTCAGGCTGCGGGAATACATTTTTTGCATTGCACGTTTAATTTCTGTTAGGCGCCCACCTGCTAATACGGGAATATTTTCTACATTCGCATTGCACGTTTAAACTCTGTTAGGTGCCCACCTTCTAATACGGGAATACTTTTCGGCATCACATTGCACGTTTAATTTCTGTTAGGCGCCCACCTTCAAATACGGGAATATTTTCTGCATCGCATTGCACGTTTAAATTCTGTTAGGTGCCCACCTTCAAATAAAGGAATATTTTCTGCATCGCATTGCACGTTTAATTTCCGTTAGGTGCCCACCTTCAAATACGGGAATACTTTTCTGCATCGCATTGCACGTTTAATTTCTGTTAGGTGCCCACCTTCGAAATACGGGAATATTTTCTGCATTCGCATTGCACGTTTAAATTCTGTTAGGCGCCCACCTTCAAATACGGGAATATTTTTCTGCATCGCATTGCACGTTTAATTTCTGTTAGGCGCCCACCTTCTAACACGGGAATATTTTTCTGCATTTCATTTCATGCATATCTGCATTTTAAAAGAAAAAAAAAAGAAGAAAAAGAAATAAAAAAGAAAAGAAAAATAATAATAAATGAAAAAAAAAATGAAAAATTCGTACATTCAATAACATGATGTGCCCAGTCACCATACTGGGGCAGAAAAATCTTTCTTTGGTTGTTTATTTTGTCACAAGCAGTGGTCCACCTGGAGAGTGGACGAATACTTCATATTGAAGAATGTTTGAACAAGTCAAGGCAAGAACAAGAATGCCGGTGAAGAAAAGTTAAACAAGTCGAGGCAATAACAAGAATGCCAGTGAAAGAGAAATACAAGTCAAGGCTCAGCAACTAGGAGCCCACCTGAAATCATGAGCACTATATGTCCGGACTTGATCCAAAAGCTGAAGAAGATTGAACCAACACCTGTAGCTAACAAGCATCAAGATTCAGATCAGGGTCCGCATGAAGCACCAACCAACCCAAAGTCAAGCTTCAGAAGACTCATAGATAGGAATTTTGTAACTCGTAGCTGATAGGTTTAGTTAGTCTTTTTCAATTTTGATGTAATAACGGGACAACGGACCGGAGCCTCGGACGGAACCTCGACTCTCAACCTCGATACTCCATCACTCCCGAACTACACTGACCTGATTCCTGTTTAGCCCAGGATATGTAGGCAACCTCAGAAGCAGGGTGCGGTCAAAGCTTTTCAAAATGCTTCATAACGGAATACTATAACGGGTAAAAATTGTTCATAGTTGCTCACTTATCTTTGCACGGAGACACTTCGTGTTCCCGAGCAAAGAGGGGCAGCTGTGAGCACGTGATTTTTACCCTATATATGAGTTATTCCCATAAATTCAAAATAAATAACTTTTCCCTATTTTTACAATTCGTGTGTTAATTGCTCATGTTAATACATATAAAAATACAAAAAAAAGAAATAAAATACAGAAAATAAAAAATATACAATACAAATACCAAGTGAAAATACAATACAAATGTGGGGAAATAAGAATAAAGAGAGATTAATTTCGGGATAAAAAATACCCCAAAATCCCAAGCCCAAATTTCCCATGACCCAAACCCAAATAAACCCAAACAACCCTAGCCCATTCTCTACCAAAATACCCAAAAACCATCAGCCGCAATACACTGAAAAATATAAAATCCAACCGTTTCACACAGTCTGCTCGATCCCTAAGCCACCAGCGCCCCACCCCAGAACTGTCCATCGCTGCTGCCTCTTCTTCTCACCTTCAAGCCGCTGGAAATCGACCAACTTCACTCACCAGAAGCAGCGACGCTATCAGCGACCCCTTCGCCGGAAAACTTCGCCAAACAGTCACCCCACCAGTTCATCGTCTAGAGCAAAGATGACGACCAGCAAGCTTCATGGTTTCTGTCCTCTTTTTTACTCCTCTTTCTCTGGCGATTATGTTACTATCTGAGGTAGAAACTGAGCGAAGCCACTTGAAGTTGCGTTCATGTATGTTCGTGAAGTTCTCGTTTCCCTCGAGAACCGAGGTTATTGTTTCAGCGGGTTTTGGTTGCTCTAGTCTTCAAATAGATTTGAATTTACTTCTCTAATCTAGTGGAATAGTTTGGTTGTGGAAAGGAAACAGTAGCATCCAATATCAGAAGGATACCAAAAAGAAAAACGTTTGGTTCTTTATGTTGAAATTGATTTCAAAGATGAATTTGATTTGGAATATTTGACCCGTAGTTCCATGGGTGTTTGAATTTTGTTTCTTCATTTGGAGTTGATTTTTGGTTATTTGAGTATGGAGATAGAGTTGAGTTCGAGGTGCCAAAGTTCCCGGCAAGGTTCATCTGCGTGTCTCCCTAACATAAAGGTCCGTTTCTCATTTTCTCCATTTGATCGTTATTGGCTATTTGTGTAACCATATGGTTTATCCGGATGAATTAATGATTTCTGTTCGTTTGAGTTCCAGATATTTTCCTTGAAAGTGTTGACAGAATGTTGTGTTCATTATTTCTAATACTTGTATATTAAATTTATTCTTAAGTTTCTTCGTAATGTCTTTGACTAGTTAAATGTGCTGGCTTGTTTGGCTGATTTTCCACTCCTAATATAAGATAATTAAATTGTCATAGCTACGGGTACGGTTCCCGTGACGTAGTTGTGGTATTAAGTTTCGAATTAGCTTTAAATATGCATATCTTTAATTCATTTAGTGGAGTAAATTCGAGGCGTGCCATTAGCAAATTTCATGGCCCTCGCAAAGTTTAAACGCGTAGTTGCTTCGGGCGCGTGTAAATAAGTTACCTTCCTAATCACGGGTGCGCATTTATGTGACCCAAATCTTACTCCCGATGAAACCGAAATACGTTAAAGTCACAGGCGTACTGGTTGCGGTGTGACTCGAAATGTATTTTCGTGACGTCGCAATTCTTCTAAAATTGAAAAAGCGGAACATTAATATCACATAGTTAAAATATATAAAGAAATCAGATAAAAGCAAAAATTGCAGTCGAGCGACCGTGCTAAAACCACGGAATCCGGGAGTGCCTAACACCTTCTCCCGGGTTAACAGAATTCCTTATCCAGGTTTCTAGTTTCGCAGACTGTATTACATAGTCATAAATTTCCTCGGTTCGGGATTAAACCGGTGACTTGGGACACCATTATTTTCCCAAGTGGCGACTCTAAAAAATTAAATGAATTGATCCCGTTCCGACTGTCCTTTAAGTGGAAAAACTCCTTCCCTGATTATTATTATATCCCTTCCCCGGGTATAGTAGTAAACAGTGGCACATTTATACGTATGTGCGATGAAAAAAGGAGGTGTGACATACAGGATCTGAGGCTGGTGGATCTAGATACTACTCCGGTGAGCATCAGTGATCACCCTTGGGACCTTTACGGTGAACTGCTTCTCTTTCATGTCGATCCGCAGCCGAAGAAGTCTTCCCTTATACTTTTGTTTATGTCTATCCTGATTCAAACAGTGGAGTATTATATTATTCTTTTGTGCATATTCTACTAGTCGCCCATAGCTTTTGACACCAGGTTCTGGCACTCACATTAGTAGACATTTATTTTGGGTTGTATAACCATTATGATACGTTATTGGTCACTTCTGATCTTAACTTAAATTTGACAAAATCCGTTACACTTAGGTTTGGTAAGAGCAAAAAATAATTGGAAATGAGAACTTAATTATATTACCGTGTTGGCTGGCCTGACAATGGTGTTAGTGCCATCATGACCTATTATGGAAAAGGAGTCGTGAAAACATGGTATTAGAGCACTAGGTTCACGTAGGTCTCACAAGTTATGGGCTACCCTAGTAGAGTATTGTAGATCGGAACAGAAACATTTGTATATATCTTCGAGAGTCTATAGGGTATTAGGAAAGAATACTCTTTATTCATTTTCCATCATGCTGTGCAGTGTACAAAATTTCCATCTTCTATTCTCTCATAGATGGTGAGGACTTGTACCGCCGATGTTCCGAACCCGGGAAGGGCTGCTCCCCCAGTCGCTAGAGGCCGAGGTAGAGGCCGGGGGAGGGCACCGACCCGTGGTAGGGGATGAAGGCATCCTAGGCCATTCCAGTGGTACCACCAGCAGATCCTATGAGAGATCCGATCATTAAGGAGCAGGGCGAGGTGCCCGCAGCTGAGCCTACCTCGGTTGATTTCATGACGACACCGGGATTTCAGGAGGTCATGGGCTGCATGCTTCGGTTCATGGATACTATGACTCAGGCTGGTTTATTTCCAGCAGATCCAGCTACCTCATAGGTAGGAGGTGGATCACAGACCCCTACTGCTCAGGCTTCAGGTCACACAACCGCAGTTTATCAGACTTCGGGTGCACTACCAACCAATGGGGTTCAGCCAATTACTGTAGTGGCACCCCAGCCCAGGACAATGGTGGATGGTGATCCACAGAAGTTACTAGACAGATGGACTAGACTTCACCCACCAGTCTTCGGGGGTGAAAGTCATGAGGATGCTCAGGACTTCATTGACAGGTGCAGGGACATACTACACAACATAAGGATATTGGAGTCACATGGAGTTGACTTCACCACTTTTCAGTCGGAGGGCAAGGCCCATAGATAGTGGCAGTCTTATGCACTTAGCACACCAGCAGGTTCTCCTCCCCTCACCTAGGATCAGTTCACTCAGTTGTTCCTTGAACGATACATTCCACCCTCTTAGAGGGAAGAGCTGCGCCATCAGTTTGAGTACCTAGAGCAGGGTCATATGTCTGATTACGAGGCGAGGTTCTTTGAGTTTTCTCACCATGCACTTATGATACTTCCTACAGAGGCATAGAGAGTGCGGAGATTTGTTGTGGGATTACACCCCACTATCCGGTCAGGTATGGCCCGAGACGTAGGCATGGGCATAGGGTATCAGCTAGTACTGGAGATTGCTTGCAGGATTGATGGTTACCGTCTGAGGGGTAGAGAGCAGATGCAGCAGGACAAGAAGGCTTGATTCTTCGAAGAGTTTAGAGGTGCCCCAAGTAGGGGCAGAGGTCAGTTTGGGAGGGGTTAGCCCAGCATGCTACCACATTCAACACTACCACCCCCTCCTTAAGGTACACCAGTGAGGCCTTATTTCAGTGCAATGCCGGAGAGCTCTTACCAGCCACCAGCCATTCAGGGTCCTTCCAGTGAATATTCTTGTTATCAAGGTTCTTCTAGTGCTCACTCCAGCGCCACGCCAAAGAGTTCATATCTTTCCACCACCCATCCAGGGGTTTTCTGGTAGGTATTCGGGCCAGTAGGCTTAGACTATAGGGAATCAGGCTTCGGTGCCAAGGGGATGTCACGAGTGTAGAGATTCGAGTCCTATGAAGAGGACTTGTCCCATACATAGGGGCAAGGCGGTGCAGCAGGGTCAACAGTCCATGGTCCTAGCACCAGCGGCCCAGCCATTTAAAGGTGGAGGGAAAACTGGTAGAGGACTTTCCAGGGGTGGAGACAAGACGGGGAGAGGTCATCCAGCTACTACTCAGTCAGTTTGAGGCTAGCCAGTCAGTGCTCTGGCTAGATTCTATGCTTTCCAGCAAGGCCAGATGTAGTGGCCTCAGATGTATTCATCACAGGTATTATTTCAGTCAGCGATAGGGATGCATCGATATTATTTGATCTAGGGTCTACTTAGTCATATTTATCATCTATGTTTTCTCATTTCCTAGTTATTTCTCCTGAGCCTTTGGGTGTTCCTATTCATGTGTCCACTCTTGTGGGTGATTCTATGAGTGTGGATCGGATTTACCGGTCTTATGTGGTTACTTTCTGTGGTTACGAGACTAGCGAGGACCTTCTGTTGCTCGATATGATTGATTTTGAGGTCATCCTAGGCATAGACTAGCTATCTCTATATCATGTCATCCTTGATTGCCATTCCAAGACTATTTCACTAGCGATGCCACGATTGGCGAGATTGGAGTGGAAGGGTTCCACAAATGATATGCCTAGAAAGGTTATTTCTTTCCTAAAGGCTCAGCGCATGGTTGAGAGAGGGTGTTTGACTTATTTGGATTATGTCTGAGACACCACAAAAGAGTCTCCGATGATTTATTAAGTTCCAGTAGTCCAAGAGTTTGCCAATGTTTTTCCTTCTGATCTTCCTGGCATGCTTTCGGATTGTGATATTGATTTTTCTATCGCTTTGGCTCCAGGCACTCAGCCTATATCCATCCTACTGTATCGTATGGCGCCTAATGAGCTGAAGGTGTTGAAGGAGCAGTTGGAGAAGTTGCTAGCAAAGGGGTTTGTTAGGCCTAGTGTATCGCCATGGGGTGCACCAGTGCTATTTGTGAAGAACAAAAATGGGACTATGCGGATGTGCATTGATTACTGCCAGTTGAACAAAGTCACCATCAAGAATAGGTTTCCATTGCCCTGTATCGATGATTTATTTAACCAGCTGCAGAGTGCTAGGGTGTTCTCTAAGTTTGACTTGAGGTCAGGGTATCATCAACTGAAGATTCGGGTTTCAGACATTCTAAAGACTATATCAGGACTACATATAGCCACTATGAGTTTTTAGTGATGTCATTTGGCTTGACTAATGCTCCGGCAACATTTATGGACTTGATGAACAGGGTGTTCAGGCCTTATATTGATTTTTTTGTTATCGTCTTCATTGACGACACCTTGATATACTCACATAGCATGGGGAGCACGGGCAACATTTGAGAGTAGTGCTTCAGACCTTGCGAGAGCAGAAGCTTTATGCTAAGTTCTCCAAGTGTGAGTTTTGGCTAGAGTCAGTGGCATTCTTGGAGCATATAGTATTAGGGGAGGGTATTAAAGTGGATCCCAAGAAGATTGAGGCAGTTCAGAGTTGGCCGCGTCCTACTTTAGTGATCGAGATCAGGAGTTTCCTGGGGTTAGCAGGTTACTACCGGTGATTTGTGTAGGGTTTTTCATCTATTGCATCACCTTTGACTAGATTGACCAAAAATAGTGCTCCATTCTGTTGGTCCGAGGATTGTGAAGAAAGCTTCCAGAAGCTCAAGACGGCTTTGACTACGGCACCAGTTCTTGTATTTCCTTCCGATTCAGGGATGTATATGGTATATTGCGATGCTTCCCGTGTTGGCTTGGAAAGTGTATTGATGTAGGAGGGACGAGTTATTGCACATGCTTCACGTCAGCTGAAGGTCCATGAGAAGAATTACCATGTGCATGATCTGGAGTTGGTGGTGATTGTTCATGCTCTTAAGATATGGAGGCATTACTTGTATGGGTTGTCATGTTAGGTTTACACCAACTATCGCAGCTTGCAGCATTTGTTCAAGTAGAGGGATCTTAATTTGAGGCAGCGCATGTGGCTTGAGTTACTAAAGGATTATGACATTACCATTATTTATCATCCAGGTAAGGCGAATGTGGTCACAGATACCTTGAGAAAAAATGGGGGTAGCTTGGCATTCATTCCTGCTGAGGAGAAACCATTAGCCTTGGACATTCAGTCCCTGGCTAACAGACTTGTGAGATTGGACATTTTGGAGCCCAGTCGAGTTCTAGCATGTGTGGTTGCTCACTCTTTGTTATTGGGATAGATTAAGGCCCGACAGTTCGATGACCCACATTTGGTGGTTCTAACAGAGACCGTACTTTAGGGAGGTGCCAAGGAGATTTCTATTGGCGGGGATGGTGTGTTATGGCTTCAGGGCCGTATATATGTTCCTAATGTTGATGACTTGAGAGAGAGGATTCTAGAGGAGGCCCAAAGTTCGAGGTACTCTATTCATCCAGGTGCCACGAAGATGTATCGTGACTTGAGGCAACATTACTGGTGGTGGAGGATGAAGAAGGACATCGTGGAGTATGTAGCTAGATGTTTGAATTGCTACCAGGTCAAGTGTGAGCACTAGAGGCTAGGTAGCCTACTCCAGCAGATGCCATTCCGGAGTGGAAGTGGGAGCGCATCACCATGGATTTCGTGGTCGTGTTTCCGCAAACTTTGCGTAAGGTTGATTCGGTATGGGTTATTGTGGATAGGTTGACCAAATTGTCCCACTTCATTCTAGTGGCGACTACTTATACATCGGAGATATATGCTCAGATTTATACTCTGGAGATAGTTAGGTTGTAGGGTGTGCCAGTTTCCATCATATCAGACATAGGCCCTCATTTCTTTTCCCATTTCTAGAGAGCCGTTCAGAGTGAGTTGGGGACCTGCATGGAGCTTAGCACGACATTCCATCCTCAGAACGACAGGCAGTCGAAGCAGGCAGTTCAGATTTTAGAGGATATGCTTAAAGCATGTGTGATTAACTTTGGAGGGCAGTGGGATCAGTTCTTACCCTTAGTGGAGTTTGCATACAATAAGAGCTATCAGTCCAACATAGACCTAGCCCCGTATGAGGCATTATATGGTCGGCATTGTCGTTCTCCTATCGGGTGGTTTAAGCCTGGTGAGGCTAAGTTACTTGGTACAGATTTGGTACATGATGCCTTGGATAAGGTAAAGTTGATTCAGTAGAGGCTACACACAGCTCAATCCAGATAGAAGAGTTACATAGATTAGAAGGCGCGTGATGTATCATTCATGATTGGCGAGAAGGTTCTCTTGAAAGTCTCGCCAATAAAGGGCATTATGAGGTTCGGGAAGAAGGGAAAGCTAAGCCCAAGGTTTTTTGGTCCCTTTGAGGTGTTGATGCGAGTTGGAGAGGCTACCTACGAGCTTTCTTTACCTCCTAGTTTATCAGGGGTTCATCCAGTCTTTCATGTATCGATGCTTCAGAAGTATCATGCCGACCTATCACACGTGTTGGACTACAGTACCATTCGGTTAGATGAGAGCTTGGGCTACGAGGAGGAGCTATTTGCCATTATTGACAGACATGATCGCTAGTTGAGGCCCAAGAGGAATTTTGCAGTGAGAGTCCAGTGGAGGGGCGACCTGGAAGTGCGAGGAGGACATGCGGAGCAGATATCCTCACTTATTCAGCATTTCAGGTACTTTTCTATGTTCGTTCAAGGACGAATGTTAGTTTAAGAGGTGGAGAATATAACGACCCAATCGATCGTTTTGCCTTTTTGAACCCCGTTCCCCTAAATAAAGCCTCTCGTACTTGCTTTAACTAATTTACGACTTGCAGGGGCGATTGGTTCGGAATTTGAAGGGTTTTGAGTAAAAAAATATGCCTATTTGCTTTTTTGAGATTTCTTAAAAGACAAAGTTTGACTTCAGTCAATATTTTTGGAAAACGGGCCTGAATTCATGATTTGTCAATTTTTGAGGGTCCTTGGGAAAATATAGGACCTGGGCGTGTGTCCGAAATTAACTTTCGAGGTCCCTAGCCCGGGTAATGAATTTTTATGTGAAATTGTTAAATTGAAGTTTTAAAGAATTAAAGAAACTAAGTATTCATTGAATTCCTAGGCATCGGGCTTGGATTTTCATTCCAAAACTTGTTACAGGTCCAAAATATCAGTTAAGACATACCCCGTAAAGTTTGGAGTCAATCCGAGTAGTTTAAGGACGTTTGACCTGTTAGAAGAAAATTTAGAACTTGAAGTTCAATGGTTTGATTCTTTTGGTTTTAAGGTTTGATCCCTCGATTTAGAATTGTTTTGAGTGTTTCCAGGGTTTAAGTAGTTCTGCCTCGTGATTTCAAACTTGTCGGTACGTTCGGGCGGGGCTCGGGAGCGCCGAGCGTCAAATGGCCGAGGCTCGAGTGAAGTTAAAAATTCGAAAAAGGAATGAACCGCATCTACGGTTCTAGAACCGCAGAAGTGGGGTCGTAGATGCGGTCAAATGATCGCAGAAGCGGCCCAGGGCAGGCCCAAGAGAAACGGCAGAAGCGGCCAAAGAACCGCAAAAGAGGTTCCGCATAAGCGTCTCTTAGATGGCAGATGCGGTCCAACCTTCCTAAGCCCAGAGCCGTAGATGCGGCCTTATTTCCGCAGGTGCAGGACTGCAGATGCGGTCCCTAAACCGTAGAAGCGGAAATCGCTGGGCAGTGAACTCTTTTAATTTGAACTCAAGTGCATTTATTTCACATTCTTCTCCACACTTGGGCAAATTTAGGGCTTTCAAAGAGAGGGTTTCCACATATCATTACAAGGTAGAGGGTTTCCACATATCAGCACCAGGTAAGTAATTTCCACTCCCCCGTAGCTTAAATACATGAACATTAGATAGATTAAAAACTAGAAACTAAGTAAAATCAAGGATTAGAGTTAGACCTAGTGTTTTGATAAAAATAAGATTTAATCATGTAATTTACTTTGTAATGAACTAAAAATCATATATTATCGATTCTTAGGGCATAGAGAACAACTTTATTCGAAAAATCTTGGAATACGGGCACGTGGGCTCGGGGTCGTTATTTAGGAACCTTGTGTTAATGGTTGGGGAATTTCTTAAATAGCTAGGATTTGATCTTGTGATGTTATATTAATTATTTCTTACTTCGTTTAAATAGTTTGAGATTATTCGGCTTCGAATTAAGGACTTGGACTCGTTCTTGGAAATTGGAAGTGCACTTTAGAGTGGGGTGAATCTCCTTTCTAACCTTGTAAGAGGGAATTGTCCCCTTAGGTAAGTTAATTGGTTATGTGCTCCTATGTGTGGGGGCTATGTACGCATGATGTGTGGAGAGTCCGTGCGTAGCTAGTATTATGCTATTGTCCGGGTAGTCTAGGGCCTAAAAGCATGCTATACTTGGAATATCTGTAATCCTCTGGACGTTGAATTTCTTAGATTAAAGTGAATTAGTGAACAAATTTCTAAAATGATTTAAACTTCATTTTTTTTGTTGTTAGAAGAGGACTGGCTAACTACTCCCCGGTAAATTCTTAACCTGCTACTTGAGCATTTATTTTATGTGTACATGCATCGCATTTATGATCCCCAAGTAGGGTGACTGTTTATTTAAATTTTACTGCGTCGCACGTATGATTCGCGAGCATGGTACTAGATTCATCTATGGTTCAAGACATTCGACCCTCGGCAGTGCCCATTTACTTTTCTATTGGATCGGGTCGTACGTACCCCGGTGGTTATTTCTGCGTGAGTTATTTAGCTTTCTTTCTGTGGTTTAAACTTCCGAATTGTCCAAATATTTATATGTGAATAACACTCTTTATGGAAGGTTAAAGGAAGGATTTATATTTCATACTTGGAAATTTTATGACTTGAGTTATACCTGCTTATTATAAATTATTCTCATTATTACTTGACCTTAGTAAGTATCAAGTCGACCTCTCGTCTCTACTTCTTTGAGATTAGATGGGATACTTACTGGGTACATGTTGTTTATGTACTCATGCTATGTTTTTGTACTTAAGTATACAGGATCTGAGGCAGGTGGATCTGGATACTACTCCAGTGCGCATCAGTGAGCACCCTTTGGACCTTTACGGTGAGATGCTTCTCTTTTATGCCGATCCACAGCCGAAGAAGCCTTCCCTTGTACTTTATTTCTATCTATCCTGATTCAGACAGTAGGGTAGTGTATTATTCTTTTGTGTATATTCTACTAGTCGCCTGTAGCTTGTGACATCAGGTTTTGGCACTCACATTAATAGACATTAATCTTGAGTTGTATAACCATTATGAAATATTATTGGTCACTTCTGGTCTTAACTTAAATTTGAAAAAATATATTACACTTAGTTTTGGTAAGAGCGAAAAAAAGGGGAAATGAGAACTTAATTATATTTTTGCGTTGGCTAGCCTGACAATGGCGTCGTCGCCATCATGACCTATTATGGAAAATAGGTTGTGATAGGTCGAGCATTTGTTGAATCAAGGTTATTTAACTGACCTGTTCAATGTTGAAGGTAACAATCATTTATGAAGAACAGACAAGAACCCTTGAAACCCCATCTTCAAAAAGAACGGTTAACATAATAATCGGGGGACACGAGGTCAATGGTGTGACTGGTACAACTACAAAGAAGACGTCAAAAGTCACTATCACTCATGGAAGCGAATATGCCAAGTCTTGGATTGAGAATATATAACATTTGACGACGAGGATGCGGACTGCTTGATGATTCCTCACAATGAGGCACTGGTAATATTTTTACTTGTACACAATACTAACGTAAAATGAGTATTGGTTGACTAGGTTCTTCCATGAATATCATTTTACTAAGAGTGGCAATTGAAATACAAGCTAATGACAAGGTGATACCAAAAGCATGATCTTTGTATGGATTTGATAATTCAAGCATTATGACAAAAGGGAAGTATTGCTTACTACGTTTGTAAGAGGGGTTATCAAGGACACAAAGTTTCAGGTGATAGATGCAGATATGACTTACAATATAATTTTGGGAAGGTAATGGATTCACGATATGGATGATGTACCGTCCATATTGCATCAAGTTATTAAATTTCTTTCAAAATTGGGGATTTTCAAATCCATGGAGATCAAAAAGCTTTTAGAAGTATCAATTCAGTGGTGGCTACTAGCACGATAAACGATATTGCAGGTGAGGAATAGCAGTTAAAGAATTCAGTTGAGGATGTAGTAATACAAAACCTCAACTGAAGGCATTCCAGGACAATCTGATGTTGATTCAAGACCCGATGTTATTCAACAGCCAGAAGAAAATAAAAAAAGTAAGACAACTATCGAAAAACTCGAAGCAGTGGTACTATTTTAACACTGAACAGACAAAAAAGCTTACATCGGGGGCAAACCTAAGCCCATAATTGAAAAGTAAGTTGATTGAATTTTTAAAAGCTAATGCAGATTGCTTTCCTTGATCGCATTCAGATATGACATGTATATCACCGGAAGTGATGAGCTACAAACTGAATGATGACCAATCATATCCACCTGTCAACTAGAAGAAGAGGAAGCAGGGATCCATCAAAAATCAACTAATCCAAAATGTGGTACAAATACTTTTAAAAATTGGGTCAATACGAGAGGTAAAATATCCTAAATGGCTAGCTAATACTGTGCTAGTTTCAAAAAAGAATGGAAAATGGCAATTTTGTGTAGAATATACTGATTTAAATAAATTCATTCCCTTTGCCCAACATCGACAACTAGTTGATTCTACCGCACGATATGTGCTGTTAAATTGTTTAGATGCATACTGAGGATATAACCAAATAAAGATGGATCTTCTAAATGAAGAAAAAATTTTGTTTATCACAAATAGGGGAACGTACTGTTACAAAGTCATGCCATTTGGTCTAAAATTTTCTGGAGCCACGTACCAAAAATTGGTAGCTAAAATATTTCAAGAACATCTAAGAAAGACTATGGAAGTCTATATTGACGATATGCTAGTAAAATCAGTATATGTGGTAGATCATTTTCAACAGTTGTCAAATACTTTCTAGATTCTCCGTAAATACCTGAATATCTTCATTCATAATCTTGTCCAACCTAGTATGACTGCACATCCATCACAACATCCGCATTTCGCTACTTTTATCTTCTGAAAAATTCTTGACTAGCCCCATAGAACATAGTCGGTGTGACCACTACTCTGTAAAACTTACCTTTAAGTTTTGGTGGTCGTTCTTAACACACAAGACACTGGATACTAGCCTCCATTTTATCCACCCCATTCCGATACTTGTGCCTTTCTCTATTGGGGATGACTTATGAATCAAGCCTCGCATCCGTGTTCGCTTCCTCCACCGCTTTGCTGAACTTGCATTGTATATATCCTGTGCAACTTGAAACATTTAGACTCTAGAGTTTGTCGTCAAACATTTAACTTCTCCTTTACACTGATTCACGCCTCATCAATCAGCATTATGCCATTTGCGAATAATGTTCTCCATAGCAACTCACCTTGAATGTTGTGTGTCTTTGCTTCCACCGCCAATGCAAATAAAAACGGGTAAGCGCAAATCTTTTGTGTAACCCCAACAAGAAAATAATGTGAGTCTCCTCCCTCAGTCCTCACCAGCAAGGGTATACACAAGTTTTTTCATAAGCGATGTCGATATTTAAGGAACTTAACAAATAAATAAATCACTATAATAACATCTATCTATATTATATTAAAAGGAGAGTAGTTTGCAATGTGGTTAAGCCAAGTGGCATGCTAAAATGAAGCCACTTGGCAATTTTAAGACAACATAAAATGTTTGGATTATAAATGGAAAATTATTTAATGAAAGTAGTATTCTAAGATTTTTTATAGGTATCTTTAATTAAATTTGTGTATAATTCAGTTATGGTAGGTATCCTTTTTTGAGCAAGAATCAATTAAAATTTTGTTGAAAATCTTATACGCTAATATTACTTTAAAATAGTAATTCTTTATTTTATAAATAACCTTATTTGTGAACAATATATATTATTATAGGTATCTTTAATTAAATTTTATGTATAATTCAATTATCTATATTCTATTCTATATCTATATCTATATTATATTAAAAGGAGAGTAGTATGCATTATGGTTAGGCCAAGTGGCAAGCTAAAATGAAGCCACTTGGCAATTTTGGAACAACTTTAATAATTAAAAAAACTATATATAGAAATATCATTAATGGAAGTAGTTTAATGAATCTTATACATAATCTAAATAGATCTTAGGCAAATCCAATATTTATATCAATATTTATATTTATATGTATATTTGTGTGTGTGTGTGTGTGTATATATATATATATATATATATATATATATATATATATATATATATATATATATATATATATATATATATATATATATATATATATATATATATATATATATATATATTGACCCACCCATGGATTTTCTTCTATATTAGCTAGAAATATGGAGGTAAAAAATTAATTAAAAATAGAATAGCAAAAAATAAAAATATAGAAGACGTAAATTGAGGTTTTACATAACGTATACAAATTATTTATAAGGTAAACAAATTAAATATCAGTAAAATATTTTAATAACAAGAATAATAAAGTCATATTAATATTGATAAATCATGCAAATTATACATATATATTACTATGATATTTAGCTATAATATGTGCAAATAATTAAGAAAATATTTTTTTATGATTAATATTTGAATTGAGTGCGGTTAATTTAAATTTGAAAGCATAAGATATTTTTTGGAAAATGCGGTCCAAATTAGAAAATAGAATGATAAAAGTTATTTGAATTTGAGATGAGAACGTTTTTAAATTTTTATCTATATTATATTAAAATGAGTGTGGTAAAAATAGATATTAAATTCAAACAAGCTAATAAAAATTCACATATAATAATATTAGTTATTGAATAATATAATATTAAAAATAAAGAATAAATAGAGAAAAATAAAAATTCATAATTTTTTATCATAGAGAAGAGGCTAAATAATTTGAGATGAGAAATATTTTTATATTATGATAAGAAAAGTCATAATATGGGTAAGTTCACATGACTCAAGTCTAATAGATAAAGTCAAAAACTAAAATATTGAATAATTAATAAATTAAAGATAATATGAAGAAATTTGAAAATCATAAGTTTATAAGATAAAGTAAACATATACAATACTTAAAAATATTATTAAAATTTAAAATCGTCAAAAAATATTTTTAAAACAAAATAAATATTTATTTTATGATTACAAAAATTATAGATTCATCTAATACAAATTCACGTAAAACGTAATAAAACTATATATTAGATTAAAATTGCAAAACTACGTTAAATTTTTAAAAATTTACTATTAGAAACGAAAGGGAAAGTCTATTTGAATTTGAGATTAGAAATTTTTTAAAACTAAGATGAGAATGATCAAACTATGGAAAATACCACGAAACTAAAGTCTTATTTATGAACATAAATAAATAAAAGTTTAAAAATACATAATATAGGTACTAATGAAAATTAAAAATTAAATTTGTATCTTAAAACTATAATAAAAAAAATATGTAAATAAATAAAATGACAGTGAAAATATTACTATAATATTTAGATATAATGTATTAAAACAATTAAGAAAATATTTTTCTATGATAAATATCTAAATTGAGTGCAGTTAGTTTAAGTTTGAAAGCATAACATAATATTGAAAAATTCGGTCCACTTTACAACATAGAATAATAAGAATTATTTGAATTTGAGATGAGATTTTTTTATTTAATGATTTTTTGTTTTTGAAAATACCATGTAAAGAAATAAAACAGTAAAAATATTACTATAATATTTAGATATAATGTGTTCAAATAATTAAGAAAATATTTTTTTATGATTAAATTGATATTTTAAAAATTTATATATTATATTAAAAGGAGAGTAGTATGCATTGTGGTTAACAAATTAAATTTGTATCTTTAAACTAAAAAAGAAAGAAAAATTAAATGCATTTAATACAAAAAATATTATAAAAGAACTCAATATATTTGAAACGTAATAATCAAATAACTTATATATTAACATTTTAGACTAATTTAAAGTTACCATTTAAAATAAAATATGATACTATTATTTTTGGTTGTAGGTAAAATATTAATATAAAAACTATTAAAATTTATAATAGGGAAGATATGTATAAAAAAAGATAGTGAGAGGATATTAATACTTTAAATTAATTGAAAATAAATAAATTAAATTATTAAATTATATTGTTGATAAATTTAAATGATTAAAAAAATCTGAATGAGAGGATACAAGCAGAAAAATATACCAAATTCAAGAATAAAATGCTTATATCTATTAAAGACTATTAAAAGGATAATAAGAAAGATAATAATTTAATTATTGATCTAATAAAAAAATTATATAACGGTTAATAATATTAAATAATAAATAATACAATAACTACAAGAAGATAACAACAATAAAAAAGAATTTGCGTAAAAACGATGTGATGAATAAGTCATATTTGACTTTCAGTTAAAAACAAAGTGATAGTAAGAATTTTGTTAAAATAATATGATATAATGTGCTCAAACAAGACATATCACAATATCACTTATTTAGTACGTTTTAATATTGATACCAGAACGAAATGCAAGTACTAAAATTGAGGGGTTAGGTTGCTACAAATAAAAAAAAGTTGTGTACTACGAGATTTGAATAATAATTTCATATCCTGCTTCATAATTAATAACTAATGTTATATAATTTCTATATGAAAGATTTATATTTTAAGGTTATTTGCATATAATTTAAATAACGTATAGCATAATTTTACATAATTTGTGTCCGCGCATTGCGCGGGTACTAATACTAGTATTATATTAAAAGGAGAATAGTGAAGCATGAGATTAAGCCAAGTGGCGTATTGAGAATATGACACTTGGCGCTTTTAAAACAAAATCAAAATAAATTTAAGACAAGATCTAAATAAATTTTATGACAAAATCTAATGAGAATCTATACAAAAATTTTGAATTGATAATGGAAAGATAAAATACGTATGATTTTTTTCCTTAAAACTAATCAACGAGAATTCCAAATGGTAAGCTTTAGGAAAATTTCAAAATAATTTGGTTTTAATAGGAAAGTATTTTGATTAATATGAAAAATTCAAAATGGAGAAAACTAAGTATAATATTACAATAGAAAAATATATAATAACGAAATAGAGATAATATGAGGATATCAATACTTTAATAAATATAATAAACTACGTAAGTAATAAAAATAAATTATTGACAAATTTAGAAAACTAAAAATTATGAACAATAAACAAAATTTTAACAATAATTCATAAGAAGTAAGAAATATTTATACTATACTAAAAGGAATAGTGGATAATCTATATTATATTAAAAGGAGAATAGTGAAGCATGAGATTAAGCCAAGTGGCGTATTGAGAATATGACACTTGGCGCCTTTAAAACAAAATCAAAATAAATTTAAGACAAGATCTAAATAAATTTTATGACAAAATCTAATGAGAATCTATACAAAAATTTTGAATTGATAATGGAAAGATAAAATACGTATGATTTTTTTCCTTAAAACTAATCAACGAGAATTCCAAATGGTAAGCTTTAGGAAAATTTCAAAATAATTTGGTTTTAATAGGAAAGTATTTTGATTAATATGAAAAATTCAAAATGGAGAAAACTAAGTATAATATTACAATAGAAAAATATATAATAACGAAATAGAGATAATATGAGGATATCAATACTTTAATAAATATAATAAACTACGTAAGTAATAAAAATAAATTATTGACAAATTTAGAAAACTAAAAATTATGAACAATAAACAAAATTTTAACAATAATTCATAAGAAGTAAGAAATATTTATACTATACTAAAAGGAATAGTGGATAATGATATTAAGCAAAGTGTCTAATAAAATATATAATTATTAATACAATAATAATACTAAATAATACTCCCTCCGTTTTAATTTATGTGAACCCATTTGACTGGGCACAGAATTTAAGAAAAGAGAGAAGACTTTTGATCTTGTGGTGTAAATGAGGTACATATATTTTGTGTGGCTATAAATCATTGTGTAAAGGTAAATTGTTTCTAAATAAGGAAAATGGTCATTCTTTTTGGCACGAACTAAAAAGAAAATAGGTTCACATAAATTAAAACGGAGAGAGTATAGGTGTTTAACGGGTGGGCCGGGCCGGGCCGGGTCAAATTTTTTTAACCCGTACGGGTTCCTTACCGGGCCGGTTCCGGGCTCTCCCTTAACGGGTATAACGGGTTGGGGTTTTTTCGGGTAAAAATTGACCCGTACGGGTTACGGGTTAAAGGGGCCGGGCCGGGCCGGGTTTAACGTTTTTTTTTTTTTGTAATTTTGTATAACTATTGTAATTTATTTAAAGAACACAAAGTAAATGATACTTGTGCACTTATAAAGTTTCAATGTAAGACTTTAAGTTTGTATTTCAAAAATAAGTTAGATGATTTAGTTTCAATTTAAGACTTTAAGTTTGAAATTGAAATTTAAAAATTGAAGTTTCAAATTTCAATTTAAGACTTTAAGTTTGAATTTCTAAATAATAATTTTAATTTAATACTTTAAGTTTGCTTTCAAAATTAAAGTTCCAATTTAAGAATTTAAGTTTGATTTTTGAAACTTTAAATTTGACATTCAAACTTAAATTGTTAAAGTTTCAATTTAAGATTTTAAGTTTGAATTTCAAAATTAAAATGTTAAAGTTTCAATTTAACACTTTAACTTTGAATTTCAAATTTAAAGTTTCAATTTAAGTTATATTAAGAATTTGCATTACTTTAAAATATAAATTAAAGAATAGAAGGAATATGAGAAAAATTGCACTTGCTGCAAATTGCAAGTGCTTCTTTTATTTCATATTTCATAACTCAAATTTGAAACTTACAAATTGAATGTTTACATCTTTTAAGACTTGAACAAATAACAATAAGTAAATTCGGATGGGTGACCACTTGTTAATATATCTCCAAGTTCCTCGTCTTCTAGGCGATCAACATCTTCATGTCCTTGATTTCTTCAGTTGAATTCGTACAATGTGCATTAGCAACTTCAGTTATTGAATATCTATATTTATAGCAAACTTTTAAAAATAAATATGTATAGTTCCATCTAGTAACTCTCCAGTAGTAGGGTTAATAGTTGTTTGACTATCATCACCATCTAGGCTCCATTCTATCGGGTGTGCAACTCTCATATGCCTACTAAGCGTTCCAGTTCCCCTTAAATTTCCTACAGTCAAATGTTTAAATGAAACTTTACAAATTTTGCATCTAACTCTATCCGAACCTTCAATTAATTCAAAAAAATTCCAAACCTTACTTCTTTTTCTACGATTAGTCGTCGGAGCCGTAGGTGGTCTACCACTAGTGCCACCACCACCACCCCATGTATCAACTCCAACACTACCTACCCCAGCACTAGGTGCACTAGTAGGTGTAGCAGATATCTCTTCTTCAATTCTTATTTTATTATCTTCTATTCCATAATCTTCTTGTAATTGATCATAATCTATATTTTCATTAGGCGATGTTTCAGGAACAATAAATATTGGGCTATTACTACCAAATGCTGAAGAATTACCTCTACTTTTACTCCCCCTACCAGTAACTTTTCTACACGTTTTTTTAGCAGCACTAAACATATTGTGAAATTTAAGGAATAAATAAGCTCAAAATAAATATGCAATTAAAATATTAATAAGAGAAAGAGTTGGAGGGAGTGCACCGAATTGGAGCACTTGGTTATGCAATTCCGAATTTCCGATGTTACCACGAACAAACGTCAAGCTAATATTCCAACTTGAAGTTCAAAACCCGAATGATAAAATACTAGATAATTAGAGAATAGGTGAATGAGAGCATTTGAGATTGAGATGAGAATTTTGAGTGAGAAATGAAGAGGGGGGGGGTATTTATAGATTTACATAAGGCTACATTTGTAAATTAAAAAACTATTAAAAATTATTAAAAAATGGCCAAAACTTAAATAGATCCGTTGGCCAACGGATTTTTTTGATTCTAGCCGTTTGGGCTTTTGGGGTGGGGCCCATATATCTGAATTTAAAAAAAAAAAAAAAATTTGACCGGGCCGGGCCGGGCCGGTTTACCCGTTAAGGGTACTGTTTACCGGACCGGGCCTACCTGGTTCCGGTTAACCGTTCACAAAAAATTCCCAGAACTAACCGCTACCCCATGATAACCCAGCCCACCCGGCCCCTTTTTTACCGGTCCGGGCCGATTATGGTTTCTACCGGTCTGGGCCGGTCCGGAACCGGTCCAACCCGGCCCGTTTAACATGTTTAGGAGAGAGTAGATATTATGATAAGCAAAATAAAAAAACAAAAAAAGTTATACGATGACTATTTTTTTTTAAATTTCATATATGTTTTATTAATAAAATAGTGTATTAGGAAGTAGGATGACAGTTGTAACTTTATTAATGTGATATTAATATATTAGAAGATAAATCCTAGTTTAAAGCAATTACTCCTTACGTTTCATATTGTTTGAGGTAGTTTAACTCGGCACAAAGTTTAAGAAAAAAGAATAAGACTTTTTAAAGTTGTGGTCTTAAAAGCTTAAGGGGTAAAAAGTTTGTGGGGCCATGCCATTTGTGTCGCTATAAAAGCTTCTCATTAAGGGCAAAAAGGTAAAATGAAGAGTTTAAAGTTGAATTATTTTCAAATTTAGAAATGTGTCATTTATTTTAGAACAGACTAAAAAGGAAAGTGCTTCATTTAATATGAAACAGAAGGAGCAATATTCTTTAGTACCGATCTCGCATGCGCGAATTTTAATATTTATATTTATATTATGTTGAAAGGAGAATAGTCAGTATTGTAATTAAGTCAAGTGGTGCTTTAGAAAAAAAATACTTGGCACTTTTAGATAAAAACCTAAAATTAGGAAAAATCCAATGAAATCTATATAAAATTTTGGACTCATATTGGAAAGATAATTTAAAAAAAAAAAAACTAATAATGAGATTTCTAAATGAATTTGAGCAAAATTACATAAATGAAGGTGGCCATATGATCTAAGATAGGTATTTTATGAATGAAATTAATTTGAATTTTATTTTTCGTGTGTTTAGCAGCTAGGAATCTTGGAAGGAAACTTTCCAAGTTAGCGGCACTAATTGAATTGACAATATTAGTAATTTAATGATAAAATAGTAAACTAACGTATTTGCTTATATTTTGGAAGATTAAAATTATAATTTTATTTAAATATTATAGTGAGTGACAATTTAAATATAAAACTTTCATTTGCTTATGGTAATGTAATATATAAATAACAATTATCAAGAATATCAATAGTTTTATGATAAAATATTAAAGTGAAATATCTTTTTATATTTAGGGAAAAATTATACTTACAATTTAATTTTATATTCGAAAGTTTTTGGTTATATGTAAAATTCAAAATGAAAAAGCTAATCGTAGTATTAGAGTAAAGAAAGATGTACCATGATGGGAATAGAGATAATATCAAAATTTTTACACGTCAAATTAATTTTAAAAATAAAATTAATTAAGTAAATAATATACAAGATAGTTTTGAATTTTTTTGTAAAAATTAAGGAACGGTGAACAGTAGAATAATATTTTAAAAGTAATTTTAAGAAGAAATATTTATTCTATATTAAAAGGAGTAGTGGGAAATAATTAAGCCAAGTGACGTGTTAATAAAATATTATATTAATAATATAATAATACTAAATGATAGATATTATAATAAAAAATAAGAAATACAAAATTATAAGATGAATATATGATTTATTTTGCTTTAATTTCATATAGATTTAATTAATGAAATATATATTAAGAATTAAGATGCAGTTGGCATTCTATTAACTAAATATGATATGGTAAACTAAAAATGCAAATATAATTTAAAATAATTAATATTCTTAATATTGACCGCGCATCGCGCGGGTACTAATACTAGTTATATATAAAGAAACACAATTCAAGTACACTACTATAATTGCTCCAATTTTTCAAATTTAAGGTTTAAAGGTTGTTCAAATAACCAAAATTTAGAATGACTTTAAATTACTTGTTGTCAGTAAATATGTGCCACCTCGAATGATTTAATTTTTCTATTTCATATAAGGGGTAAGGCTCAACCCTTGTTCGCTACAATATTTTTCAAGAAGAAAAATTAAATTTATAAAAACAAAAGTGTCCTATAGGACTCGATACCATGTCTTCTTTAAGGCATATAAAGCACTAAATCAGCAAGCCAAAGTCACCTTTTTTTTATATTAAGTGGTGTCATTCCGTGGATATGTAATAGTATTTAGATTTTGTATTATTTATAAATATTTATTTAGTAAAATTTTGCAACGAATCGGTGTTGGTGCCACACCGCTTCACACCACATACCTCCGCTCCCGCTCACCTGAATCTTAGCTCAATCATACATGTTTTTAGTTACCTGATTAACAAAATTAAGTATTTACTAGTACTAGCTTTAGTGTATGTGTGTTGCATGTGTATTTCGCGTCAATCAATATAAAATATATACAAGAAAAATAAATTATTGCATAAATTGGAACAATATCTTCTTAACATACAACGATGATGAATCTAGTTAAATTAGTTATTTAATAGTTGTAATTATAATATCTTGTTAAATAAGATAAAAATATATTTTGTTGTTATATCTCGCCTAACATAAATAAAAATAAAATTAAAAGGTTTTGGAAATAATTGATACCTGTAGATTCTTTAAATTTACATATCTAAAGACTACTTTAAAAGTACTATAGGCTCCTGAACACATATTTATGTATGAATTTTAGGAATGCATGCTTTTATTTTTATTTTATTTACGTTAGTAATTTAGGAGCGTTCTATTTTTCTTTTACCTTATTTGGATTTTTTTTTACTCATAGTAGGTATATTTCATATTATACAAAATTATAATTACACTCAGCATATATCTTTTTATTTAAATTAAAAATTGCTAAATATTTTGAGGATAATTCTGTCCCTTCTTGAAAAGATAATTTTTTATTTACGTTTAGGATATTTTTAGTTTTGCTAGCTTTTGGTAATCAGAAAGGAAGAGATGTTTTAAAGGCTCTTTCTTTTATAGCTTGATAAGCAACGAAATTAAAGTTTCTCACAATAAAAATAGATATTTTCCTTCTTACGCAATTTTGAGAATTAAAGTTGAAATACAAATGCCTAACTTTTAGTTTAGTCTAAGATACAATTTTCTTTGTTAAAAGATGTAGAAAAAGTCAAAGTGGGATAATTATAGTAAACCTCAAAAGTTCTAAATATATTAGGACATCTTAATTTAAATAAGAAAATATTTAATAACTTAAATTTTAGTTGATTTCAAGTCATATGACTATTTTATTTAATGTGAACTCTATTTTAAAAGATAAAAAAGGTGAATGACGGTTCGCTCAAGACCTTCGTGCTTTTAATAAGGACAATTATTTACCTGAACTAATGAAAATTGTCAAAATTTTGGGTAGATTCAACGATACTAATTGTCAAGGGCTATTCATTAAGAACACAATTTTAAAATTATGATATGTATATTGTACAACATTTATAAGTGACTTTAAACCAATGATCATACATGAGACATAAACCAATGATCATATATGAGACATATAGTTGAATTAATACATAACTTAAAAAATATAGTACAAGATAGAAATTTACCGAAGTGACAAGCAAATACACTATGGAGAGGTCAGTTTATGACAAAGAATGTAGAATAATATTTTCTTTTATAGTTGTAATTAGAAACCTAAATTGATTCCAAAACAAAAAATAAAAACAGAAAGGATAATCGTAATATGATATTGATTCCAATCTGAAGAACGAAAGGAGAAGCCTAACTCGGTCGGTAAGCTTTGAAGAATTTGAGTCCTAAACTAAGACCAAATAAACAATGAAATTTGAATCCCAAACTGATCAAAAGGGACGTGTCCTAAACTAAGACCAAATATATAATGGAAGTTGAATTAGCCGATAATTAGTTTTCATATATATTTTAAAGAAAATAATTATTATATTTACAATTATATCCACCATACAATACACTTACGAAAGGCAAAAAAAGCGAACGACATTTCGATAGGACTTTCGTGCTTTTAATATAGTATATATATATATATATATATAAATATAAATATAGATATAAATTATTCACAATAAAATATTCAGACTTATATTAACACACGTATACATGATATTTTCTCAATGGACATGAAAATTCCATAATAGAACAAACAATTCATTGTAATTCGAAAGGTCAAAAACAATGAGACACTATGGGGTAACCTTAATATTTCGAAACTCAAAACTTTTGCTAGTTCTATACATAGGCAAGAATCTCAACAAACAGCAAATTCAGTTTTTTTAATAGTTAAATTTCCCTTCCTACTATTATTAGAAGAAATATCCACTAGTAAATTTGATTTTAATCATTTTATTTCATTTTCAATGATAGAATTGTATGGTCACACTATATAGATATAATTAATTATTATATACTATATTAATTTAAAATCGTAGTAGAAATTTTAGATTCTAGATCTACTTTGGAAGTAATATAACCCACTTATAGCCCATTTGGCCAAGCTGCAAAAATTAGCTTATTTTGAGAAGTAATTTTTTTGGTGGGAAACAGTTTGTGTTTGGCTAATTAGTTTGAAAAATACTTCTGAGTAGTAATTAGTGTTTGGCCAAGGTTTAAAAAATTGCTTCTAAGTGTATTCTCAAAAGTGCTTATAAAAAAATGCTTTTGGAGAGAAGATAATTTTTTCTGCTTCTCCAAAATTATTTCTGTTTTTCATCAAAAGTACCTTTTTTCCTTCCAAAAGCTTAGCCAAACACTTCAATTTTTTGCTAAAAATGTTTTTGGCAAAAAAAAAAAAACACTTTTGATAAAAAATAAAATAAAAAATTTGGCTAAACATGCTATTATATATTTTAGTTTCTCATGGACATGGAAATTCCATAATAGAGAAAAGAATTCGTCGAAATTTGAAAGGTCAAAAAACAATAGGTAATGTAGGGTACGCTTATTATATTTCGAAAGCAGTCAAACTTTTACTACTCCTATATCTATACAAATACAAATTCCTCAACGATCCCTAATCCCAATATAAAACAAATCCTATTATTATACGCAGTGAGTAGTTAATATTAGGAGAAATCCTCTCGCAATCATCCCTTTTTCTTGATTTGCTGTTTTCTACAAATCATAATCCAATAGACCCTAGCGCCCTATACCCTACAATCATCTCTCTTTGCAACTTCCACGCCGCCTTCATGGAAAGAAATTGAAATAACCATTTATCTTGCCTTTTAAACTCATTATTATAACATGATGATGATGGCGGCGGTAGTAGTTCTTTAGCATTAGTTGTTAATTGAGATTTTGATAAAGAAAAAAGAAAAAGATGTGTCAGATTTTGGAAATAGAGGGTGGTGATTTGTTGGTGCCACCTAGTAATTTTTCTGCTGTTGAAGATAACTGCATTTATAGATCTGGGTTTCCTCAGTCCTCCAATTTCAGTTTTCTCCGGTCGCTTAATCTTCGCTCTATCATGTTAGTCCTTTTCTTCTTTCTTGGGGAAAAAGAAATCTTTTTTTTTTTAATTTATTTTATGAATTGTAAATTTCTATTTTTCTTTTGCTGGCTTTGTGTTCAATATTTTGTTTGGTTTTATTAGTGATTGATTGTTGTGGTTTTGTTGTACAGATATTTGTGTCCTGAGCCTTATCCTGCGGAAAATTTGGAGTTTCTTCGAATTAACAATATCAAGCTTTTCCAATTTGGAATTGATGGAACTAAGGTACTCCTTCTTTATTCTTTTTCTTTCGTTTTCTCCTTAAGTTTTCTGCTGTCAGTTTTCTTAAGTTGTTGCCTTTTTATCTTAAATTCTTTGTTAATTATTTGATGGGATGTAGTTCTGTTTATTGCTGTTGTTTCATGATTAATTTGATGTTTTCTTGGTTTATAAAAATGAAATTCAACGAAAACTGTGAGAATTTTTCTATCCTCGTTATGTATAATTGAGGGAATTTCTTAATTGAGCAAAAAAGAATTCTTCTTTCTTTTTCGTTTTATTTTTTTGGTTCTTTTATTAAGTTGGTGGCTTGTAGTTTTTAATTATGTATGATTAAATAGAATGGAATAAATGGTTGTTGGAATCTAAATGGTACAGTTCATACTAACTTTTTCCTTCTTGAAAACAGTTTCTAAAGTTGCAGTTTTAGGAATCATTACTGAAACTTAACGGTTAATTTGTGTTTGATGTTTGGATATTGCTGGTAAATTCAAAGCTAGATTGAATTAGAGTTCTAATTTTTTGGTAAAGAAAAGAAAAATACATCGCATTAAAGTCAACTACTATTGATCTAAAGTTTTCAGGATCAAGATTTAGCGTCATGAAATTTTCTTGTTTTCAATATTGGATGAAGGTTAGATGCTTAGAGATTGTCTTTTTTTCACCTCTCGATTTTGTAGCATCGACATTCGTCTTTCTTTTTTGTTATATTGTGATTTTTGGAATATGCTCGAATGAGAAGGGTCTGCAGCATACTATTTTCTTGATGTTAAAAAATCGCACGAAGAAACTTGTTAATGTTAATTTTTATCCAAATGTGCCAGTGGTATAAACTTTTGATATCCATTTTGTGTTAGTATTGCTTTGTAAAATGGAACCTTTTTCCATTCAGGAGCCATCAGCTATGTCCAGCAGTGCTATAACAGAGGCTCTGAAAGTGATAACTGGTAAACATTCTTTGCAACTCTATCTGTCATGTTTTAATGGCTAAATTCGCAGTACATGAATTTTTACCGTTTTTTGGTCTTTAGATGTCAGAAATCACCCAGTTCTCATCCACTGCAAGCGCGGGAAGGTACATAGTCTTCATCTTTTCTTGGTTGGGTAGTTCTTATGTGTGTGTTTTTCGTGAACCATTGGCTTTGGCGTCTATGCTTACCTTCTAAGCATTCTCTTTATTGTGTGTATATTTCATTCCTTTCGGGAAATTCCCGTGTTAATATATTCATTTTGCTGTAGGTATACCACTAATATATCTTCGGGTAATATGTATGGAAATTGTTGATTCATTGTGTTGTCTCTCATGTTTACATTTTGATAGTATATCGTATCTGTCTGGCTATCTGTTTTGTATTGAATTTTGAGCATCATAGGCGTTTTCTTCAAGTGAATTACAAAGACTTCATGATTTCTTCATAACTAATTCCAGTTTGCGTGCTATGGTTGTAACAAGTTTGTATTTTGTCGTGCAGCACCGAACTGGTTGCCTTGTCGGGAGCCTGAGGAAATTGCAGAACTGGTGTATGTCTGCTGTTGTTGAGGAGTACAAACATTTTGCCGGCACTAAGTGGAGGGAAACAGACCTCAAATTTCTGGAGAGCTACGACGTTTCAGGCATAAGGCATTGTCTCGAGAGCATTATCTATAGGTACTATGGCGCGAAGAAGAGGCGCTTGCTATACAGCGAAGAAAGTCTGCAGAAGTCACAGATGACTCCTGTTCTGTAGAGAAAGGGATTATCCATCTTAATTTTTAGCCTGGATTGGATATCCTATTGCTCTTTATTCCTTTTAAGTTTCTTTCTTTTTAGTCATTACACATTGCGTCAGATTCATTTATACACCAATTTGTTTCGGATGCTATATTTTGCTACTTCTTTCTTTCTTTCCTTTTTCTTCTGAAACCAGAAATATTAATTTCTGCGTAGATTCTTCTTATTGTACATTTGTCATAGTAGTAATGAGTAAAGAATTTTGAGGCACATAGGTGACTCTATAGAAATACAGTAAGGGTCGTTTGGTAGGGTGCATAAGAATAATGCTGAATAGGATGTTTTAGTATTAGTTTTGCTGACATATTTCTTATCCATTGTTTGGTTTGATGTATTAAAGAATTACACAATTTTTAAAAGAATTGTTTGTTTATAAAAATACCTTCAAAACTAGTCCACGTTCTAACTTTTTAAAAGAAACATATGTTAGAGAAATGCTTTTATTTGTCACCTATATTATAAAATAAAATTAAATATTTATTAATAAAAAAGAAAATATGCTAAGAATTTATTTATTTATTATGGATATAATTTTATTTCTCACTGTTTTATTTTGAACTTGCATTAATATACTAACTAGCATATTCTAATCAAGCATAAATTTTGAAGGACAATTTTGTCTTTAACTAAGCTAATGCATGCATTAAAACTCATTGCATTGCTAATACCATTGTTTTCTATGCATTAGTTATACATAGGATAATACCAAATAGGATGTATAACTAATGTTTGCATAACTATTGCATTAATTCAAAATGTCTGCCAAATAATGTATTATTAATACATAAATCTAATGCATGCATTAGCTTATCTTATGCATCCTACCAAACGACCCGTCACTCACTGTAGGGACAATTGTTCGAAACTTATAGCGTGTTTGGCAATCTCAAATATCAGCTTATTTTTGAAAAATAATTTTTTTTTAAAGTATTTTTCTTAAAAGTACTTTTGGTGAGAAGCAATTTGTGTTTGACTAATCAATTTAAATAACACTTTTGAGCAGCAATTAGTGTTTGACCAAACTTTTAAAAACTAATTCTAAGTGTATCTTTCTCAAAAGAGAAACTATTTTTTTCTGCTTCTCAAAAGCACTTCTTTTTCTTCCAAAAGCTTGGCCAAATACTTCAACTTCTTCTAAGATCGGAGAAGCTCGACCAAACAAGTTATTATACTCCTAGCTCACCAGATTTCAATTAAGAGCCCGTTTGGACAAAAAAAAATTCACTTTTTTTCCTATTCAACGTTTGTTCATAAAACTTTTAATTTTCACTTAAAGATGCATTTTGATAAAACTCCAAAAAAGCTGTTGTTCAAAATTTTCGCTTAAATCACTCACAAATCTTCAAAAGCAATCCAAAATTATATTTATACTCAAACGCAACTCTGAATTTCAACCATTTTCATTCGAAAATTCTTTCGCCGTCTTTTGAGATTCAACAATTCTTATGTCCAAACGCCCACTAAGTCTGACAAAAGTTGTCCATTTTAAAAGGAAGTTTACGGGGAGAACGAAACGGATAAGTGAACTTGCATGCATCGTCCAAATGTTAGTTATAAAATATGGATTATACTTTTAGCTATTGCTTTTACTATTCAAGGAGAACGTGAAGATAAGGCTTTCTGTGGCGAACTTCTTCAACTTTTCTTGCCAATCAGATGATACATGAGAATATGCGACTTTTGCGGGTGTAATATGGGAAACTTGTCGTTTTCTGCTATTAGTTAGATAAAATAAAGAAAAAAGTTTTACCAGACAAATACGGTTAAGGATAGATGTCAATTACATTCGATATACAACAAAATACGGGTGTGTTTGGTATAAAGAAAAATATTTTTCATGAAAAATATTTCCATGAAAAATGAGTAGTTTCTGAATCCATTTCATAACTTTCTTCCACAGTTCTATTGCATATGAACATTGCAAGTGTTCCCTTGTTTCAACTTTCAACCTGACCTTGGCACATGACACAGTGAGGAGTGACACTTAGTCCCCATTAGGCTAGCCTGTTTTTAGTAGGTAGTCTTCCATATAGTAGCAACCACATAGTGAATATTGCCTTTGGTCTAGCGGAATTCTAAAAAACTAGACATTTTCAGCTCACTCTTGGCAATTCTCCTAGCAGCTATAGGTATATTTGTCTAATACTACTGGTATTGTGATCACTGGAGTTCTGAGCCCGCAACATGGTAACTCTTGATCCAATTATTCTTCTCTCCATCCAACTTACTTGTGGTGGGATTGGCATATGTTGTAGCTGCTGCTGTTTGATGCAGTACGCAATAAACCACCTTATTCATAAAGAGAGATTTATAAGGTTAAGACCACCAACTGACTTACGAGTACACTTCTTATCCCATTCCACTAATGCTTTCCTAGTTATTGTGTAAGTTCCTGACCAAATATAGCTTCTACAGAGTGCCTCAATTATTTTCAAAACGTTAGCAGGTAAGATGAACAGTTGAGCTCAATATGCTTGAATACAAAATATAACAGATTGCATCAGTTGCACATAACCAATATAGGAGCATTTTAGCAGTCCATGAGGATATCTTGGCTGTGATCTTTTCAATCAAAGGTTGCCATTGTGAGAGAGCAATTTTCTTTGTAGATAAAGGAATGCCTAGGTACTTGAAATGCAAGGAACCTTGTTCAAATCCCAGGTGATCCAAAATCTGCTTCTTTACATCTTGTTTCACTCCACCAAATTACACTGAACTTTTACCTAAATTAGCCTCCAAACCTGATGCTTCAGGAAACTGAGAAAAGTACTTGTATAGTGTAGTCACTGAGAACAGATTACCCCTGGCAAACAATAATAGATCATCACCAAACTCATATGAGTTATGTCCAATTTCCTGCACCTGGAGTGGTACTGAAATATAGGCTCCTTCTTAAGCTCATGGAGGGACCTACTCAAGTACTCCATCACTATTGCAAATAAAAAAGGAGAGATAGGACCTCCTTGTCGAAGACCCTTAGCAACATGGAAAGGTTCAGTAGTTTCTCCATTCACAATGACAATATAATTTACTGTCCTGATGCATTCTATCATCCATTTGATAAATCTGTCACGAAAACCTCTCTCTTTTATCACCTGTTGTAAAAAGATCCACTTCACTGAATAATATGCTTTTTGAAGGTCAATCTTTATCATACACTCAGGGGATATCTGAGCTCTAGTATAGGATTTAACTAGTTCATGAGCTAGGATGACATTGTCAACAATCTTTCTACCAGGAAAGAAACCTACTTGAGCTTCACAAATTATGAATAGCATGACTTTCTGCAATCTAGAAGCCAATATCTGAGAGATCATCTTATATGGGACTGAGCAACAAGCTATTGGTTTGTTCTCTTTGATTGTGGCAGGATTAGTGACTTTAGGAGCTAATGTGACAGTGGTACAGTTTATTGTCTACAAATCTTTCCAGTTGAGAAGAACTCCTTTATAACCTCTGTAATCTAAATGTTGATAATGCCTCATGTTTTTTTTTTTTTTTTTTGTTGAAGAAAACTGCTTTAAAACCATCAATACCCGGAGTTTTATCATCACCAATTACTTTAAGACTCTCAAAAATGTCTTGGTTAGTTACCTTTGCACAAAATCCACCCTTTGCTGATGAGATAGTGTAGGACCATTCTTCATGTATGATGTGTTTATGGCTGGTAAAAAATTGGCAGGTGATCCCATTACTCTTTTTTAGAGATCCATGTTCTCTCTTTTGATGGCTTCCGGGTCAGTCAACTTGTCTCCTAGTAATATTGTGATTTCTCTAATCTACTTCCTTTAAGTTCTATCCTTCATTACTGTTGTGAAGTATTTAGAGTTGGAATCTCGAAGCTGTATCCATCTTGCTCTAGCTTTCTATTGTAGGACACTCTCTTTAAGGACCACTTCTCAAGTTTGAGCAGTGTTTCCTTCTCCATATCTAACAATGCATCAGTAAAAGTCATTGAAATCTGTTCTTGGATGGTCCTCAACTCTATTCTTGTTTTCTCAATTCTCTAAGTGATGCCCTTGAATTCCCTAGAGTTTAAAGCTTTTAGAGCAGGTTTCAGGTCTTTCAATTTTGTCCATACTAATTTCAAAGTTCCATGAGTATTGTGAGGATTCCATATGCTTGCCACTATTTGAGAGAAATCTTCATGTGTTGAAAAATCTGAAAGATACTCTACCGGTCCATGTTGAGGATGACAATGTTAAATGCATAGGAGCATGGTCTGATATTTGAGGAGAACCATAATTTGTTTCCACATGGCCCTGGGGCATTATCTATCATAGTTACCAAAGACTCTATCTAATCTACTGCCCACCCTATCCACACCAGGTTGTTTATTAGTTCATGTATAATAGTCACCCTTCCAAGGTAGTTCTGTCAATGTTGTTTGTTGAAGGCAAGCAGCAAATTCTTGAATTTTTGAGTAGCTTACTGGGTTACAAGATATATAGTCTGTCATTTGAATATAGTATTGCATTGAAATCACATGCTATTAGCCATGAGACTGATATACTTACTGATAATAGTTATAGGTCCCATTGTAACCATACACTACAGTGAGTAAGCAATCTATATCTCACTTTTTACTTTTGACCTGACAATGTATCATTTGAGCATCATCTTTAATACCGGTAACGATGAGATAAGTGGTATCCCATAGTAACCAAATCCTTCCATTCACTTTCTCATTTGTAGTTCCTTGATGGATGGGTCATCTTTGCTGAGTATGCGAGACCAAGACCTCCACCTCCTACCTTGCAGAACAATAACACAGCTGGTGGATATGGCAATTATAATGGACCATCGTATGGTAGGAATAACATGTGAACTTATATCAGCTCGTCATGATTGAGGTATCTTGCATTTGCTTAAAGAAGAATTCTTTATGAACCATGGCACTTCAATGGTGTAACCTAAATAGTACATGTATCTATTTTTTGGAAGTTCAGTTGCCTGGTGTTTGGTGATATAAAATTGATCAGACCCAAGTTGATGTTCTTTCAAATGGGACATGTCCACGCTTAAGTTTATTTGTTTGTATTGGAGGCTTAGCTCTCGTAAGCATGGCTTTGCTTGAACTTTTTGCTCTTCCCAGTTCCCACTTCGCTATAATGCTAAATTGTCTGTATTTGTATTGGAATGAAATGAGCCTGAAAGGAATGCATATTTCTCTTATATTAGAAGGGGCAGTGAAGAGCCTGTATCATCAACGTGCATGCCTGGCAAATGCACACACGGGTAATTATTGTCTTTTCCGTCAAACATGCTTTACTGTGAGGGTATTCTTGGAAATATAGTGTTTATGTGCTTTAAAGGTATTGTACATGATAGCTTCACGTGAGAATTATTGCCTTCTTGGACAAAAAACATGGATAAGTTTTACTTATTGTATAGGGCCCACTTCATTTTTATTGCCACGCGCTCTGTTTAAAGCATCTTGAAATTCTGGCCATAGGACCCACATATTTTCATTTGCTCTGCATTTGTTTTACTGGGTTAGCAATTGTACCTTTTTATTTTTCCATCTATGTTACTCTTATATGCGGTACAAGTACTATTTTGTATCTCCATTAGCAGGCTTCCCTAATTAAAATGTAGTCTATTTTCTTTTCCTTCTTGCCAGCGACGTCTTATATGGCTTTAAAGTTTATTCCTTCTTTTTTCTCATACAAGAGAGGAGGGAAACTTACCAAATCAGAGAGACTTATGACCACACTATTCTCCTCATGCATAAATGACTATTCACCTGCTTGGCTTTCACTTGAAGCTGGTCGATTCATGCATGATCGACATGCATGCCTGGCAGATGCACATGTTAAGTTCTTATTGTCTTTTCAATTTTATTTCGCATGTATGTATAAAATATGGGCCCCATCACATTTTTCACGGCACGCCTATTGCATACGTACTTACCATAGAAATGGACCCTACCTAAAGCTATTCTCATAACTCTACATTTACATCTGTAACCTGCTAGCCCAACTATAGTTTTGCTTATGTTTTTAAATTCTTAGTTTTTCCATGGGTTATATCTTGTAAAGCTAAGACGTTTAAATGTAGAGTCTAATTAAATAAAAAGCACATAAAGATGTGTTCAAGAAGGTCTCTTGATATAATTTAAGTTTTTTATACGAGAAGAAATCAAATGAAATCCACACTACATCCAAGATTTGTTCTACAATGTGAGTAAAGAGAAATAAAGAGGATAAAAAAGAAGCCTAATTTGTAAAAAATCTCTTATATTAGAAGGGGCAGTGAAGAGCCTGTATCATCAACGTGCATGCCTGGCAAATGCACACACGGGTAATTATTGTCTTTTCCGTCAAACATGCTTTACTGTGAGGGTATTCTTGGAAATATAGTGTTTATGTGCTTTAAAGGTATTGTACATGATAGCTTCACGTGAGAATTATTGCCTTCTTGGACAAAAAACATGGATAAGTTTTACTTATTGTATAGGGCCCACTTCATTTTCATTGCCACGCGCTCTGTTTAAAGCATCTTGAAATTCTGGCCATAGGACCCACATATTTTCATTTGCTCTGCATTTGTTTTACTGGGTTAGCAATTGTACCTTTTTATTTTTCCATCTATGTTACTCTTATATGCGGTACAAGTACTATTTTGTATCTCCATTAGCAGGCTTCCCTAATTAAAATGTAGTCTATGTTCTTTTCCTTCTTGCCAGCGACGTCTTATATGGCTTTAAAGCTTATTCCTTCTTTTTTCTCATACAAGAGAGGAGGGAAACTTACCAAATCAGAGAGACTTATGACCACACTATTCTCCTCATGCATAAATGACCATTCACCTGCTTGGCTTTCACTTGAAGCTGGTCGATTCATGCATGATCGACATGCATGCCTGGCAGATGCACATGTTAAGTTCTTATTGTCTTTTCAATTTTATTTCGCATGTATGTATAAAATATGGGCCCCATCACATTTTTCACGGCACGCCTATTGCATACGTACTTACCATAGAAATGGACCCTACCTAAAGCTATTCTCATAACTCTACATTTACATCTGTAACCTGCTAGCCCAACTATAGTTTTGCTTATGTTTTTAAATTCTTAGTTTTTCCATGGGTTATATCTTGTAAAGCTAAGACGTTTAAATGTAGAGTCTAATTAAATAAAAAGCACATAAAGATGTGTTCAAGAAGGTCTCTTGATATAATTTAAGCTTTTTATACGAGAAGAAATCAAATGAAATCCACACTACATCCAAGATTTGTTCTACAATGTGAGTAAAGAGAAATAAAGAGGATAAAAAAGAAGCCTAATTTGTAAAAAAATTGAAGAGAAGGAAAACGAAATAATAAAATAAATTTATCAGCTGGAAAGAAAAAAAGAAAAAAAGACTCAAAAAGTATTTAAAAAAATTACATAATATAGCTACTCTAAAAAGTACTAGCCGCCAAATATATATTTTCTCTATATTGAGGTATAATATACATATTTATACATAATTAATTTTTTTGTGTATTTGACTAGCAAATATAATTATTTTTGGACAACCGGCCAAATGTATAACTTGCCTAAGATATTTTGACAATGATCAAAATGTGAGAAAAATTGTATTGGTATACTTTTACATTCTTTGTAATTCACATAACTTATATATTTAAAATAATACTATTGTTTATATTATGGTGATTGATGGTTGTTTATATTTTGATTTGCTACTATAAAATATTTGTCTTTCTAAGCATAACAAGAAGAAAGAGAGATTGCATATGCAACAGCAAGAATTACGACACTAGGTAACCTATAGTTGTTTCACATTTACATAAAATTGAGTAAAAAGATACTCTAAAAGAAGTTCATGCATTTACAAGAAATGATACAATCTTCACAGCTTGTGATAATTGAGAAAAATAAAGCCAAATACCCTCGAAATGGGAATTTATGTCACGACCCGGATTTTCCCCCAACATCGGGATCGTGATGGCGCCTACTCGTGGTAGCTAGGCAAGCCACTGTATTCATACTATCCTGTTTTTAACAAAATTCTAATTAAATAAATGCGGAATAACAAATCACACGGTGAAAATCATACTGAAATCCTCTACCCAAGACGTGGAGTCACCAACTCACAAACTACTATGGAATACTACACATAAAAGTCTGAAAGAAATATAACATAATTCTGTTTGTCTCGGAACAATGAGACTACAGCTATTAACATAAATAAAGAAAGAGACGCCGGGCCTGCGGACGTCTGCAAGCTACCTCGGTCTCAATTATGATCAACTCCCACGCAATCTATTTACTGCTGCTGCTGCTCCTGATCGTAACCTGGACCTGTGCAAAAACGCACAGAAGTGTAGTATCAGCACAACCGACCCCATGTGCTGGTAAGTGCCTGGCCTATCCCGGCGAAGTAGTGACAAGCCTAGGAGCAGACACCCACATAAACCTGTGCAGTTCCATATATATATATATATATATATATATATATATATATAACAAATAACAAGAATTAACCAAGTAATAACACAATAAGGAATATCTCAAAAGAACTCAACAATTAACAACAGTTAATAAGTTCACAAGGAAAACAAAGTATAATGGAAGCACAAGTAATATCAAGTCAAAGAATAGCAAGTAGTTGCACGGCATCACCCTTCGTGCTTTTACTCTCATCCTCACCAAATAAGCAAATAAAGTGCACGGCATCACCCTTCGTGCTTTTACTCTCATCCTCACATCCATAGTACGGCATGATCCTTCGTACATGGTTCAATAACAAGGCACGGCATGATCCTTCGTGCATAATCAATAATACATGGCACGGCATTAACCTTCGTGCATAATCAATAACAAGGCACGACATTAACCTTCGTGCATAAATAATAAATCAAGGCACGACATCACCCTTCGTTCATTATCACTCTTCCTCACCCAAATAACAATCACAGTTAAGGGCAAAGAATGAAACAGTAAATCATAAACCATCCCAACAAGGGCAATCAACAATCATCTTCACAACAAGTCTCGACAAGGGAGAACAATAACATTTCTACAACCCGGCAAGGGTTCAACAATTTATATTCAAATATGTCACACAATAAGTATTAACAACGACTCACGGTCATGCTAGACGCCAGAGTATGGATGCTCGTCACCACAGCCCATACACTGCACTCGATCACATAACACATAGCACATAATCCTATTCCCTCAAGCTAGGATAGAACGAACACTTACCTCGAAGGTTTACTGTCAACTCAGTCCTCAAGCAATGCCTTTCTTTTCGAATTTCGCCCCAATCCGCTCGATTCGCCGGATGTATAGTTTGAGGAAATCCATCAAGAATAAATCAAGCTTCACCCTTAGCTTCTCCAGCTTCAAGTCGCTTAGACAACAAATCTGTTATAATTTCATCTGAGATTAATTTCCCTTGGTTGACAATGTCAACAAGCTGAGAAGCGAAGGGTCCATGAGAGGAGAGTTTGCGACGAACGCCAAGAAGCTTTGAAAGTCGAGCTGCCTACGTTCCAGAAACACCAATTGCAC
Organism: Nicotiana noctiflora; assembly: GCA_032618575.1. Lineage (NCBI taxonomy): Eukaryota > Viridiplantae > Streptophyta > Magnoliopsida > Solanales > Solanaceae > Nicotiana > Nicotiana noctiflora. The sequence continues at coordinate 195,547 of JASVEL010013629.1, read as the reverse complement.
ATTTCTGCCCTTTTCTTTAAAGCTACTCGCCGCAAAACCTAGCGGGATATTTGTTGGCGGCGTTAGAAGGTTTATTATAACAAAAGCTTGGTAGGTTAAATTGGTGGCTTTACTACATCGCCATATTACCAGTGCTGGCTCTAATCCGTCATAGTTAATTAATGAATAAAGGCCAATAGGAATTAGAGAGTGAAAAGTTTTGACAAAAATTCAGAAGGTTTGAGAGAATGTTGGGATATTTGTTTCTTCCTGCCTTTTAGGTGTTAATAATTGAATTGAATTTGATATACAATAAAGAGTTGGGTTTTGAAAGTCTTTGGAGAAATGAAACACGTGGGTGGAAAAATTGACAAAGTGAAATCTGTGAATTGAGAATAGTGTTAGGCGACAATGAAAATGTGATTATTACGCAGAGGGCAGGGGATCAACAAACGGAACTACGCTACACTCGTGTTTTTTTTTATTTTCTCAATTTCTTCCTAATTTTTATAAAATATCAAATTTTTATTTTAAGTCGGAAACACGTCAAACAACGTCCGTTTTCAACCAAACTTTACGGAAAGTGCTTAAATCATATATAAGACTTGTATCGGGCGTCGGAACCATAATACGAGCCCGATACCATGGTCTTTTAATTAATTTTTATTTTAATTTTCCTTAATAATTTCAGAAAAAAAATTAATTGAAAAATTCATATCTCAGGCTCTAGGCCTTGGAATTCGACTCCGGGCATATGCCCGAGTCCCATATTTTTCTACGGACCTTTCGGGACCGTCTGAACTCAGGCCCGGGTCCGTTTACCAAAAATGTTGACCGAAGTCAACTATATTAATATTAATATCACTTTTCTTCAAATTTTTCATAGAATTCACATATTCTAGCATAAAATCTTTCCGGCTACATGCCCGGATTATGAACGTAAATCGAGGCAAAATAAAATGAGGTTTTCAAGGCCTCGGAAGCGCGGAACAAGTGAGGAAAATAGGTGATGACCCTTTGGGTCGTTACATCCTCCACCTCTAAAACAACCGTTCGTCCTCGAACGGACAAGAGAAGGAAGTACCTGAGTCGGGGAACAAATGTGGGTAGCGGCTCCGCATATCAGACTCGGACTCCCAGGTCGATGCCTCAGGAGGCTGACCTCTCCACTGAACACGCACAGAAGGAAAACTCTTCGACCTCAACTGTCGAACCTACCGGTCTAGAATGGCCACCGGCTCCTCCTCGTAGGATAAATCATTGTCCAATTAGACAGTACTGAAGTCTAACACATGAGTGGGATCATCGTGGTACCTCCGAAGCATAGATACATAAAAAAATGGATGCACGACTGGTAAGATAGGCGGCAGAGCTAGTCTGTAAGCCACCTCTCCCACTCTGTCTAGAATCTCAAATGGACCAATATACCTAGGGCTGAGCTTGCCCTTCTTCCCGAACCTCATCACGCCCTTCATAGGCGACACTCGGAGCAATACTCGTTCACCAACCATGAAATCTACATCTCTAACCTTACGATCCGCATAAGTCTTCTGCCTGGACTGAGCTGAACGCAATCTCTCCTGAATAGTCTTGACCTTATCCAAGGCCTCCTGAACTAAGTCTATACCCAATAACCGAGCCTCTCCTGGTTCAAACCATCCAACTGGTGATCGACATCGCCTACCATACAACGCCTCATACGGGGCCATCCGGATGCTAGACTGGTAGCTGTTATTGTAGGCGAACTCTGCTAATGGAAGAAACTGGTCACACGAGCCTCCGAAATCAATAACACATGCTTGGAGCATATCCTCTAGGATCTGAATAGTTCTCTCGGACTGACCGTCCGTCTGAGGATGGAAAGCTGTACTCAACTGGACCTGGGTGCCTAACTCCTGTTGGACCGCTCTCTAGAAACCCGAGGTAAACTACGTACCCCGATCCGAGATAATAGACATCGGCACCCCATGAAGGCGAACAATCTCCCTAATATAAATCTCTGCTAGCCTCTCCGATGAGTAAGAGACAGATACTGGAATGAAGTGTGCTGACTTGGTCAACCTATCAACAATGACCCAAATAGCATCAAATTTCCTCTAAGTCAAAGGAAGTCCAGTGACGAAGTCCATTGTAATCCGCTCCCATTTCCACTCGGGAATTTCAATTCTCTAGAATACACCCCAGGCCTCTGATGCTCATATTTCACCTGCTGACAATTTAGACACCGAGCGACATACACAACGATGTCCTTTTTTATCCTACGCCACCAATAGTGTTGTCGTAAGTCCTGATACATCTTTGCGGTGCCCGGGTGAATAGAATACTGTAAACTGTGGGCCTCTACTAAGATTAACATTCGAATCCCCTCCACATTGGGCACACAAACTTGCCCCTGCAATCTCAATACTCCATTATCATTTAGAGTTACCTTCGTGGCACCTCCCCGATGTACAGTATCCCTCAAGTCACGCAAATGAGGATCATCAAATTGCCTCTCACGGATACGCTCTAATAGAGAAGAACGAGCGATCGTGCAGGCTAAAACCCTGCTAGGCTTAGAAATGTCTAGTCTCACTAATCGATTGGCTAAGGCCTGGACATCTAGGGCAAGTGGTGTCTGACTGACCGGAATATAAGCAAGACTCGATGCTGGCAGACTTTCTACTCAACGCATCGGCCACCACATTGGCCTTACCTGGGTGATATAGGATAGTAACATCATAGTCCTTCAGCAACTCTAACCATCTCCTCTGTCGCAAATTCAACTCCTTTTGCTTGAATAAGTACCGTAGGCTTTTGTGATCCGTGTATACCTCACACGCCACACCATATAGATAATGCCTCCAGATTTTTAAGGCATGAACTACTGCTGCGAGCTCAAGATCATGAACCGGATAATTCTTCTCATGTATTTTCAACTGTCTTGAAGCGTAAGCAATAAACTTACCATCCTGCATCAATACCGCTCCAAGCCCCGTACGGGATGCATCACAGTAAACTGTGTAAGGCCCTGCACCCGTTGGTAATATCAGCACTGGTGCTGTAGTCAAAGCTGTCTTGAGCTTCTCAAAGCTCGCCTCACACTTATCTGACCACTGGAACTGGGCACCCTTCTGGGTCAATCTGGTCATCGGGGTTGTAATAGTTGAAAACCCCTCCACAAACCGTCAACAATAATTTGCTAACCCCAAGAAACACCGGATCTTTGTGGCTGATCTTAGTCTAGGTCAGTCCTTGACTGCCTCCATCTTCTTTGGATCGACATGTATACCTTCTGCCGTCATAACATGGCCCAGTAATGCAACTGTACTTAGCCAGAACTCACACTCTTGAGATATCTGCATATAGCTGACTACCTTTCCAGAGTCTGGAGAGCCACTCTGAAGTGTTGCGTATGCTCTTCCTAACTGCGGGAGCATATCAGTACGTTATCCATGGGTACTATCACGATCCAGTTTAACTAGGGCATGAACACCATGTACTTATACACATAGCCATGACTTTGGCCATAAGAGTCGTCCCTAAATTACAACATTGCCAATTAACTACGTGCTAGCAAATACCTTATTTCAAAGCTCCCACATTACTCAGAATGAGGTATGGAGACCCCGTGATTACTTTTTTTGAATTAATGAGTCATATTTATCTGCACCTAGGTGCTCGTCTCAAAGGATAAACTCAACGGTTTCAAAATACAGATGGCTAGATATGAATAGGAACTATACAAAAAAATGGTCAAATAGTCCTAACACGCATGACTCTCATTTAAAAATGTAATACAAAAATATTAATTTCATAAAAGGAGAATTTTAAACACAAAAACTTTTACTACCAGGACCTAGTCCTCATATGATATCCACCGTAGCTTGAAGCTCGGCTTAGAAATATTTCACATTATGCCAAAAATTGGAGGATCTCATCCTCAACTCTAAATCACAGTGCTTGCACATTATATCATCTGAAACTTTTCATTTCCTTTCTTTCTTCCTTTCAATAATTATCGGTCAAAAATAATCACGACATAAAATGAACCCTCATATTGATAGGGCTCACAATTAACGATTAAAATTAGTTATTCCGAGAATTATATCAAAAACCCACTGTAATAAGTAATATAAAATCACTCTCAGCCTCATGGATATTTTAGTGACTAACACCTAATAATAGGGATGTCTATCCTCATGTAATATCCCAACGTGAGTATTTCCATAAGCAGATTTGATGATCACGATGCTCACTCATGAATGGAGCATATTAAAAGGGCACGCCTAAATTTTTCATTCAAAAAAAGAAAAACAAATCAAATTAAGGGAAAATTATTCTGTTTATAACAATCTGAATTATACATGTGATGACACCATCTGGTGTAGTGACATCCCTCATACCATAAAAAATTATATCAATGGTTGGGTCTCCACCTCTAGGATTTTCACCTCTACCTCTAACATCCTGACCTCTATATCTGGCTGGCCATGTAGGATAAATATTAACTGCAATGGAGCATGTAGCCTGAGTGTTTTCCTAAAATTATATTTCTCCAAAATTTCACATTCACAGTAATTCCTTTTAATGCTTAGTTAACTTATTGCTCATGACATTATATATTCAGACACATTCATTATGACCTGATACAACCGTTCAAATCGCATATACTACATATTGCAGAAAATCTGGAGGGGGGGTGACGTCTTCCGAACATTTTCTTAAAATAGCATTTAGTAAATAGAGATGCGTTGGCCGGCTTGCCCTCTTCTTGGACTTGTCGCAACCATCGACGGCCAATTTCCTCCTTTGCTATGTTGGTTTAACATTGCTGAGCTACCCCGTTTACTTACATACCCTCTTATACCATGAAAGGAACCAACCTTAAATATGTATAAGTTTTTTGGAGGACCTTTCCCTACCATATTTATGCATCCCAATAGTTCCCAATATTTGTCCTTCACAACTCCAACAAATCCACCGGACGTCAAGGTCCGTTGAAACCCCACACGATACATTAGGTGATTTCCTGATATAATTGCATCTTCTGTCGGAACCACAACTGGCATGGTAAATACATTATCTTCCCACTACTTTTGTCTGCCATCCGAAGCACAGTAAAATCAACCCCCTCGCATTCGACTATTCCCACGTTCTATAATTCCTCACAACAGCGGTCAAGCACAATCCCGTGGGTCCTCAAAAGATTCACCGCTGAAGGTGGTAGCGAAGAGTTTGGTGAAACCTATCCGTCTTCCGTAAGACTTTTGAAGCGTAGTTGATCTATCACCAGCCCGCGTCATTGTTCGGCTGGAGAAGCGGTACGTGACTTCTCCATTCGTTGGAAGACAAGAGTGGAAATTCAACTTAACATTTTAAAGAACGAATTCGCACGATAAGAAAGAACAAATAAGAAATTTTTTCCTAACTCAATAGACTTTGGAGGACAAGTACAGACGTCTCCGTACCTACCCCGCAAACTCTACTAAGCTTGTTCGTGAGTGGTGAGACCTATGTAACCTAGAGCTCGATACCAACTTGTCACGACCCGGATTTTCCCCCAACATCGGGATCGTGATGGCGCCTACTCGTGGTAGCTAGGCAAGCCACTGTATTCATACTATCCTGTTTTTAACAAAATTCTAATTAAATAAATGCGGAATAACAAATCACACGGTGAAAATCATACTGAAATCCTCTACCCAAGACGTGGAGTCACCAACTCACAAACTACTATGGAATACTACACATAAAAGTCTGAAAGAAATATAACATAATTCTGTTTGTCTCGGAACAATGAGACTACAGCTATTAACATAAATAAAGAAAGAGACGCCGGGCCTGCGGACGTCTTCAAGCTACCTCGGTCTCAAATGTGATCAACTCCCACGCAATCTATTTACTGCTGCTGCTGCTCCTGATCGTAACCTGGACCTGTGCAAAAACGCACGGAAGTGTAGCATCAGCACAACCGACCCCATGTGCTGGTAAGTGCCTGGCCTATCCCGGCGAAGTAGTGACAAGCCTAGGAGCAGACACCCACATAAACCTGTGCAGTTCCATATATATATATATATATATATATATATAACAAATAACAAGAATTAACCAAGTAATAACACAATAAGGAATATCTCAAAAGAACTCAACAATTAACAACAGTTAATAAGTTCACAAGGAAAACAAAGTATAATGGAAGCACAAGTAATATCAAGTCAAAGAATAGCAAGTAGTTGCACGGCATCACCCTTCGTGCTTTTACTCTCATCCTCACCAAATAAGCAAATAAAGTGCACGGCATCACCCTTCGTGCTTTTACTCTCATCCTCACATCCATAGTACGGCATGATCCTTCGTACATGGTTCAATAACAAGGCACGGCATGATCCTTCGTGCATAATCAATAATACATGGCACGGCATTAACCTTCGTGCATAATCAATAACAAGGCACGACATTAACCTTCGTGCATAAATAATAAATCAAGGCACGACATCACCCTTCGTGCATTATCACTCTTCCTCACCCAAATAACAATCACAGTTAAGGGCAAATAATGAAACAATAAATCATAAACCATCCCAACAAGGGCAATCAACAATCATCTTCACAACAAGTCTCGACAAGGGAGAACAATAACATTTCTACAACCCGGCAAGGGTTCAACAATTTATATTCAAATATGTCACACAATAAGTATTAACAACGACTCACGGTCATGCTAGACGCCAGAGTATGGATGCTCGTCACCACAGCCCATACACTGCACTCGATCACATAACACATAGCACATAATCCTATTCCCTCAAGCTAGGATAGAACGAACACTTACCTCGAAGGTTTACTGTCAACTCAGTCCTCAAGCAATGCCTTTCTTTTCGAATTTCGCCCCAATCCGCTCGATTCGCCGGATGTATAGTTTGAGGAAATCCATCAAGAATAAATCAAGCTTCACCCTTAGCTTCTCCAGCTTCAAGTCGCTTAGACAACAAATCTGTTATAATTTCATCTGAGATTAATTTCCCTTGGTTGACAATGTCAACAAGCTGAGAAGCGAAGGGTCCATGAGAGGAGAGTTTGCGACGAACGCCAAGAAGCTTTGAAAGTCGAGCTGCCTACGTTCCAGAAACACCAATTGCACATTTCTGCCCTTTTCTTTAAAGCTACTCGCCGCAAAACCTAGCGGGATATTTGTTGGCGGCGTTAGAAGGTTTATTATAACAAAAGCTTGGTAGGTTAAATTGGTGGCTTTACTACATCGCCATATTACCAGTGCTGGCTCTAATCCGTCATAGTTAATTAATGAATAAAGGCCAATAGGAATTAGAGAGTGAAAAGTTTTGACAAAAATTCAGAAGGTTTGAGAGAATGTTGGGATATTTGTTTCTTCCTGCCTTTTAGGTGTTAATAATTGAATTGAATTTGATATACAATAAAGAGTTGGGTTTTGAAAGTCTTTGGAGAAATGAAACACGTGGGTGGAAAAATTGACAAAGTGAAATCTGTGAATTGAGAATAGTGTTAGGCGACAATGAAAATGTGATTATTACGCAGAGGGCAGGGGATCAACAAACGGAACTACGCTACACTCGTGTTTTTTTTTATTTTCTCAATTTCTTCCTAATTTTTATAAAATATCAAATTTTTATTTTAAGTCGGAAACACGTCAAACAACGTCCGTTTTCAACCAAACTTTACGGAAAGTGCTTAAATCATATATAAGACTTGTATCGGGCGTCGGAACCATAATACGAGCCCGATACCATGATCTTTTAATTAATTTTTATTTTAATTTTCCTTAATAATTTCAGAAAAAAAATTAATTGAAAAATTCATATCTCAGGCTCTAGGCCTTGGAATTCGACTCCGGGCATATGCCCGAGTCCCATATTTTTCTACGGACCTTTCGGGACCGTCTGAACTCAGGCCCGGGTCCGTTTACCAAAAATGTTGACCGAAGTCAACTATATTAATATTAATATCACTTTTCTTCAAATTTTTCATAGAATTCACATATTCTAGCATAAAATCTTTCCGGCTACATGCCCGGATTATGAACGTAAATCGAGGCAAAATAAAATGAGGTTTTCAAGGCCTCGGAAGCGCGGAACAAGTGAGGAAAATAGGTGATGACCCTTTGGGTCGTCACAATTTATGAGAATGTGTCATTCATATTTTCAGGTCTTACAGAAAGTTTAGTAACAAATTATCACAAAATTTATTTATAATGTCTAAATTAGACCAACAATTTAAAACAAATACCGATAAAAACAAATACAAACTCAAGGATTACGTAAGTACTATTTAGAAAATTACCTAGGACCATTCAATTTCTTCTTTTTTCCTTAAGTAGTGTAAGACTGGATCTAACTGTTCTATTTTGCTAATTGAAATTCAAGTAAATACAATGTTTAGCAATAGGTATAATAAGTTTTACTCAATATGCAATATTTTTTATAGATCATACAATGGGGTTTGTCAACTTTATATTTTATTCTTTAGCTAACATTGTAGTCAATTGATTGAAGAGAAATACCATTAATTGCAGTGTTTGATAATGGTTTATGTTCCTCGGAACTTTGGATCGCAACAAAGAAAAGGGAGGGAAGGCTAAGTGACACCTCGTGGAAATGCCAAAAACATAACACGTCGTCAATTCTTTTCCTCCAAGGTTCCGAATAGAGAGCACCTAAAGTATTTCCTTTATTTTATTTTAGCTATGTCTTTTATAGTAAGATATTGAACCTACAAAAACTTGTGATTAATAATTAATTATATTAGATTATTTTAATTATGTAAACAAGAATTAAAAAAAAAGTATTTGATTCTAAACTAATTAAAATAAAAATAAAACAAATAATAAACTCTAAAAAAAGAAATAACAGATTTTTATGTTATCAATGCGATGAAAATGATTTAGGTTATGGTCTATCTAACAATCATATTGTATTTTTTAATTGAATTGACTAACTAATTTATCTAGCTTATTGGTTAACATGATTAATATTGCTCGTGAGTGCCAATTAATAAAATTAAATTAAAATCGAGGCTTGTTTGATTCTAATAGATTTTTATTGCTTTAAAAAGGGACAATTTTTATATTACGTGGCGATATGATCTACCCAATAATAAAATATTTATTAAATAAAAGGTGCTTATATAATTAGCGAATAAGTTTTTTGTTATATATATTATTATTGTATTAACCGATATTTAATATTCGCTTTCTTTTTATCATATATGAGAAGAGTAATAATTTGTTATTGTTGAAATAATTTATTTCTTTAAATTGTATGCTATTGTTCTTAATAATAATATAATTTTTAACGAACAAAATATCTAGTAAAGTAAATACGGGACTTTAACAGGGTGAGTAAACTTCATGTGAATATTTCAATTCTAACATAGTTGTTGCCATATTATATTTCTATGTTACTTCCCCAACGATTGCCTTAGTTGTTTAATATAAATATGTAGTAACAGTTGATACTCACTGTGAGCACGTGATTTTTGCCCTATATGAGAATTACTCCCAAAAAATTCAAAATAAAAGAGTTTTGTGTTGTTTTCAATATTCGTGAATTTTGTGTTATTTTTCTTGAATTGTTTGCATTTATCTGTGCATATTTATTTGTTTAAATAAATAAGAAATATAAAAATATGTTGCATTTGTATATAAAATTCAAGTTTATACTTAGAAATAATTAAGTTTATTTTACGAAAATGAAAAATCACAAAAAAAAATATGTATTTTTGCATTTTTAGCATTTAATGTCCAAATTATGTAATTTTATTTTAATTAATATTTAATTTTGTGTGATAATTATTATTAGGATTTAATTAGTATTTTAAGATAATTTTGATTTTTATAATTTAATCTTAGCATTTCTTTTATTAATTAATAATAAAAAGGGAACAATAAAAGAGGAAGAAAAATTCTAGAGAGCAAAAATCTGAAAAATCTTAAGAGTGTTACCAAATAGTGAACAAAAGAAAAACAAAACACAAGAAAAACAAAAAAAAAACGAAAAAAAAAATCTAAAAAAAAAAGAGTGTTAGTTTTTATTTTACAAAGTCTTATTTTGAAACTCAATTATGGGATGTTGATTCTTATTGCTTAAATCCGGATACTGGTATTCTTGATTGTACTGCTGTTGCTGTGATATTGCTGTGTTGTTATTTGCTGTGTTGATCCCCGGGATTTCTTTTATTTCCAATATCAGGTACATATCTAATCATGTTTAAATGATAAGATGAATATATGAGAAAAATGAGAATTTTGTTGAAATTTTAAATAGTTTCTATTTCTATCTTCTTTTACAGATTATGTTTTAATAAATTCCATATTAATATTCTATAAGTTTTTGTGATAACTTTAAATAATTAAGCCTTCTTGGAGTAATAATAATTCACTTCTAAAAATGGTTATTAAATAGTATAATTATGAATCTGTTTATTAATGTTCAAATCATTTAGTAAATAAAAGGAAGAATGAATTACTCTTTTGTTAATCAAATTAATTAGAACTTCTTTAATATTGTCTTTAATAAATTAAGTTGTTAACATGTAGTTAAATTCAATAAAAATGTGAATTTTAATTATTTTTGCGTAAATTAGGCATTTAGGTACGATTTGAATTTTTCAATAACACAAGAATTGTTTCTTTTCAAGTTTAACCATCTCAAAATATAGGTGTAAATAATTAAGATTGATTTTGATTTTGGTAAATAGTTGTAAATAGTTAACAGTAAGGGTTTAATTCAAAAATAATAAAAAATTAAAAAAATTGAGTTTAAGTTAGTTGTAAGATAATTGGTTTAGTTTGTATATATATATATATATATTATATATATATTAGTTGTCGATTTTGCACTTTTATTTTTATATTTATTTAAGTAATGTTTATTTTATTAAACATTTATCTAAATATAACAAATAAAATATATTTTTTTTTAGTTTATAAAAAACGAATTTAAATAAAATTATAGTCAATTTATAATTGCTGTTTTTCTAAAAAATAAGCTTAGTTTTGAACAATTTGAAATAAAAAATGATTTTTACCATATAAGCTTTAATTGTTATAATTTTGATAGTTTTTGAATAAATGATTTTTATTGGTTTTTTTTCTTTTATTTATTCAAGTTTTTAATATTCTTCTAAATTAGCTTCTTTTATTATTAAGTTGTGAAATTTTGTATTTAACAAAATAATAAAATAATAATAATAATAATAATAAAATAATAAATAAAACAATTTCGAATTTTTTTTTTTTAAAATCTGTTTCATTAAGTTTTTTTTGTCATAAATAAGATAAGTATTGCATTTTTAATTTCTAAATTAATTATGAGATTTCTTTATTTATAAAAAACTAAAAAATAGGAAATGTAGTCATTTTAGAATTATATTGTTAATAAAAGTGAGATGAGCCTCGCCGCACAAAAATACACAAATTGCGACAGGCCTGGAATGTTTGATGTTACGAAATCGATTAAGGCAAAAACAATATAGCAAATGTAGTACACACAAAGTAGGATTGGACTTTAATAAATTAAATTGGGACGAGCCTCGCCCGATTTAAAATAAGCGGGGCCCCCATTTAGTAATGGTTTAACATAACTAGACTCGGGAAGACTATATAGCTAATTCCATAGTCTCACCCAAAACAATTAAAAGCCGATAGACATCATTTAGGGCACGATTTTAATATACTTTCCATTGAACGAGTGTGCACTTGGTGCGACTCAAATCCAAATCTCGGTAAAGCCGAAATACACCAAAAGTCATAGGCGTACTGGTTGCGGTATGACTCGAGGCGTGTTTTCGCAATACCGCAAATTCCTAAAAATAATATTTAACGTAAAAGCACATTATGTTGTTAAAACCTATAATTGAGTCAAACAAAAGTCAAGAACGGCAGTGGAGCGACCGTGCTAAAACCACGGAATCCGGGAGTGCCTAACACCTTCTCCCGGGTTAACAGAGTTCCTTATCCGGACCTCTGCTTCGCATACATTTTAAGAGTCAAAATTCCTCGGATTCGGGATTAACCGGTGACTTGGGACACCATTGTCATTCCCAAGTGGCGACTCTCATTAATCTCTAATAAAATCCCGAACCGATTGTCCTTTAATTGGAAAAACTCCTTCCCTTACGTTATTTTATCCGTTTCGGGTAATTGAACGTCGGGGTATACCCTACAAGTGTATTTATACGCATTTAAGTGTGTTGGGGTATTAAAAAGGAGGTGTGACAGCTCTGGCGACTCTGCTGGGGAATCCAACCCTGAATTTCGGTTTCAGGGTTTAAGAACTCGAGCTCCTTAGAACTGCCGTTTGCGTTTTTGTTTGACTTCATTATGTGATTTGAATAACATGCTATGTGTTTTATCGCTTTTGATATTATGTGAACTGTATATATAAAACTGTGCCGAAAACCCTTCTCTCTTCTCCCCCGGGGATGTGCTTACTGGTTGAGACTCCCCTTTCCGTTAAAGTCACCTTAAATTAAGAAAACAGAGGCCGGATAAGTTACAAAGCCGATTGACTCCGCGGGTCACCGGTACGTAGCCCCCTCCTCGATTCGAGTTGTCCGCTCGGGTACACGGTCTAGCAATCCATGAAACCATAAGATTTTGAACATAGGTCTAGGACGATTATTTGCATCATATTTGACTTAGGGGACTCAACACGGGGGTTGGGTCCGTCTAGGACAGGTGACCCGGTATTGAAAAGACCGAGCATGCTATGTGTTGCATTTTATTGTCCTTGATCGTTATGCGGACCGGCGAAAATCCCGAGATTGGAAAAATGGTTGAAAAAAAAAGAGAGAGAGAAGAAATTAAGGATTTATAGAAAATAGGTACATGGAAAATTTGAAAAATTTGAAAAAATAGGTGGAACATTTTTTTTGAAATAATTGGTCAAATAATCTGACCGAACTACGCAGGTTTGATTCTCGCCATTAGGTGTGATACGTAGGCAACCCTTAAACGGGTCCAACCACACTTTTAAAAAAAAAAAAAAAAAAAAAAAAAAAAAGACCAAAAAGATTTTCCTTTCAAATAATCGAGGTAATCGCTATTTTTGGAAATGGCCGAATGTTCCGAAAGGACGCCGGAAGGCTGTTTTGGCAAAAATGGCCACTTCGAAAGTCATTTTCTTTCCTTTCCTTCAAAAATGAAAACTTGCATTGAAAAAGATTTTCCTTTTTTCTAAATAAAATCGCCTTAATAAATGTGCAGGACGAGCACAATGATGAATGAGCATTTTTCCCTAAATAAAATCCCTTTGGAGCTGAAATTATGGTGGCAAGACATGGGATCCGATGGTCAAGACTGGGTCAAAAAGTACTTGAAAGGCCTTACGGGTTTACTAGACATGGTTCCGCGAGGTGATGTGGTTAGAGCGTTGGTCACGTTTTGGGATTCGGCACACAACGTATTTCATTTCCCAGATTTTGAACTTACCCCGACTTTGGAGGAGATTGCCTTTTACATTGGGAAGACCGAGGTTCCGCTAAAAGGAAAATACCCGGTATCTCCGAGGACGGTGACAGTACATCGCTTCCTCGACTCTTTGAAAATTGCCCGGAATGTTCATAATAAAGATCTGGCCAACGGGTTTTGTTCTTTAAGCTTCATCTACAATAGGTTTGGACACGTTGGGGGTTTCAATGATCCTTCCAACAAATTATGCTGTAAGTCCAACCGGGCGAAATGGGAAGAACACCGGAGGTTCGCATTTTTGGTGGCATTTTTTGGAGTTGTTGTATTCCCGAGGAAAGATGGACATATCAATATAAAAGTCGCCGGTGTAGCTACCACACTGATAGTACAAGAAAACAGTACTCTGGTACCGATGATTGTTGCGGATATCTATCGTGCTCTGACTGCGTGCAAAGCGGGGGCTAGCTTCTTCGAGGGGTGTAACTTGATCTTGCAAATCTGGCTAATTGAGCATCTGTGTCGCCACCCTTCATTCTCGAGCTATGGTTCGGCCGATCGGACATGTTTGGAAGAGTTCAATGCGAGGACAAAAGAAGTAAAGTTGCCGGAGGGAGTCCAAGGTTGGATTGTGTATCTTCGATCACTAACTGACGGTCAAATTGATTGGACGTATGACTGGTTACCTCTCGACGAGGTGATATACATGCCAACAGAGGGATCGCCATTTTTGATCATGGGTTTGAAGAGTATACAACCTTACGCCCCATACAGAGCCCTGCGACAGTTGGGTCGGTGTCAGATTATTCCAAGAGATGGGGATCTCGGTGTGCAAGCTGTGGAGATTGGTCCGGACGGGCAATTCCCGGAAGCAAAAATCCGGCAAATCTGGAACGAGTGCCAAAATTTGAAGATTGATACTTGTGTGCCGAATAGAGCAAGGGGAGATATCACCTGGATACTCCATATGGTACCGACGAGGGGTTGAACACGAACGTCTTTCAAAGAGACCTCACTTGCAAGACCCGATAGAGCAATCCGAGGAAAATCTGAAATGGGCGGCCAAGGAAAAAGAATACAAGGCCAAAATCAGTCTGTTGGAAGATAAACTGAGAAATCTTCATTTCGAAAGCGGTTTACAAGCGGCATCCGATGAAGTGGAGAAGAAGCAGTTGAAGAAAGAGAATGAGATGTTGAAAGCTCAAATGGCTCAAACGAAAATTGCATCCGAGACCACAGTTCGCTCGGCCCGGGATGAAAAGTTAATTGAGATTCTCCGGCGAAAGGTAAATGACTATAGCTTCGATTTGGATAAAACGGAGAAAGAGTTAGTCATGGCTCGGAAGCAAATGGACAAAGATGTTGAGAAAAGAGCCAAATTGGTTCAACAACTGCAAGACAAGCATGATTTTGAAGTAGCCCAGCTTAGAAAGAAAATAATTTCAGCCACGGCCAAAAGCAACAAGATTATCAAAGATCTTGAGGAAGAAAGAGAATATTGCTACACGACCATGGCTAGATTAGAATTGGAGCTACAACAGGTGCAAAAGGACAACCAACATGTCTTGGACGCTCGCAATCAACAAATAAGCCGGTTATTGCAAGAAAAAGGGGTCATCAGAGAAAAGATTGTTCGCATCGCCCAGTACATCACCCGGAAGACTCAGCTTTGTGAAGAGATGTCTCGAAGGACTTTTTTATCTGCAGTGAAGTTCTTCGTTCAACAAGTCATGGCCGACCTGGATAGGCTTCAAAGGGGTTTAGCATATAGGCCCGCGGCAAGGCCGAACGATGCCTCGCGGGCACTAGGTGCATTAATGTACTCTTAGGTCATGCATCATCTTTTATTTTTCTTTTTTAAAAAAAAACATCACTTTGTAATCAAGGTTTTGAATTATCAATGAGAAAACAAAGTGTTGTTACCAATTCTTTTTGCTTTATATCATTTCCTTTATATCCGCTAGGCAAATAAATAGGAGCGTGATTATGAAAACGGCAAGGAAAAAGAGAGAAAAGAAAAAGCAAGAAAAGAAAAAAAAAGAAGAGAAAAAGCAAGAAAAGAGAAAAAGCAAAAAGAAAAGAAAAGAAAAGAAGAAAATAAAGAAAGAAAACAAAAAGAGCGGAAAAAGAAAAAGATGATTGAAATGAGCAGCGGCCGGGATGATGCATAACGACTCGAGCAAATGTGTTTGTTTTTAAAGACGTTACATCTTATTCATGCGCTAACAACTAACAAGTGTTGATGTTTGTGAGTTCAGGTTTTCTAGGCAACTGGCATACTGGCTACCCACCCATACAACACCAGATCCAAAAAGATGACAAAGGCTGTGTCCCAGGAGATCGAAGCAACCATTGTAGACCCTGCTCACGAAGAAGAGATCGTGGATGTGGCAGGGATGAAAGAAGAAATGTACAAGTTAAGACAACAGATGGCTGAAATGTACCAGGCTTGGTCAAGAGGTCAACCACTACCAGCCTACCCTGCCAACCCTGCATATGTCCCTCCAGCCAATCCTAACCCCGAGCCACCAACACTGAACTCATCCTCCACCTACCCCGATTACCCTCACTACTATGCTTCCACCTCCCAAATGCCACCACCTCCAACCAAGCAAGCACCACCTCAGGTTCCACAAGTTGCTCCTGTATATGTGGCACCTCCGCCCGCTTTTATCCACAAATCCTCTAGCGAACCAATGTTTCATATCCAGGATTCTCACTACTACCCTCCGGAGCCGACTTTCAGACAACACGAATCTCATGCTCCGATGATAGAAGCGAGTGCCGGGCAGGAAGAGATGGCTCGAAAAGTGAAAAGCCTTGAGAATGCTTTCCGCAATATGCAAGGACTGGGAGGGCAAGTAAGTGTAGCCTACAAAGACCTGTGTTTGTTCCCTGAGGTGCAGCTTCCTGCAGGATTTAAGTTGCCAAAGTTCGACATGTACAACGGACACGGGGATCCTGTAGCTCATCTAAGAGGGTACTATAGCAAGATGAGAGGCGCGGGAGGTAGAGATGAATTGTTGATGGCGTACTTCAGCCAAAGTTTGAGTGGATCAGCTCTGGAATGGTATACTCGACAGGACCATACAAGATGGTTCGTTTGGGATGACTTAGCGCAAGCTTTTGCTAGTCACTTTCAGTACAATTTGGAGATCATACCCGACAGGTTATCCCTTACCAAGATGGAGAAAAAGCCAGGAGAGAGCTTTAGAGAATACGGTTTTAGATGGAGGGAACAGGCCGCTAGAGTGGATCCACCAATGAAAGAGGGAGAGATGGTGGATTGTTTTCTGCAAGCTTTGGATCCAACATACTACGGCCATCTAGTGTCGGCAATTGGAAAGAGTTTCAACGAAGTTGTAAAAATGGGAAGTTTTGTAGAAGAGGGTTTGAAGACAAACAAAATTATGAGTTTTTCGGCTATCAAAGCCACCAATCAAGCTATACAGAGTGGAAATGGAGGAGTGATGGGAAAGAAGAAGAAAGAAGAAGTGTCAACCATTGAAAGTAGGTCCTGGAGTCGCAACCCACATTATAACCCACCGAGACCCTACCGCCAACACCCACCAAGCCCGTCAACTCCATATAATCCACCACCCCCATCTTACCCGCCAAACCCCTACAATGCACCAAGCCCATATAACCCACCACCACCACCATACCCACCAACTGTCCCACATTACCACCACCCACAAACCCAAGCCTACCCACCACCACCACCCCATGTGTGGAGAGCTCAAGCTCCACACAATGTGTACCACACCCAGAACACATACCCAACCCCTAAACCTTACCGAAACCAGAATAGACCCAGGCCGGACGCTGATTGGAGAAACAAAGCAAGAAAGACATTCACTCCTCTCGGAGAATCATATACCAGTCTTTACCACAGGTTGAAAGAATTGGGGATGCTGAGACCAATCGCACCAAAAAATCCAAACCCACCCCCGAAAAATCTTGATTCTTCTGTCAGATGTGAATACTGTTCGGGAACATTGGGCCACGATACCGAGAAGTGTTGGCAATTAAAGAATGCCATTCAAGATCTTATCGATGAGAGGAGAATTGAAGTGCAGGCTCCCGAGGCCCCAAACATTACCCAGAATCCATTGCCGAATCACCACGAAACGAATATGATAGAACTGGTGCAGGGTGATGGCAATCAAAAACCATCTCAGGCCGTCATGATGATAAAGTCGAGTGACAAGTTAGAGAAAGAAATTGTGAAAGAGGAAGCAATTGTTGAGAAACCAAAGCCGGTAGTGATGGGAGGTTTAAAGGTGGTAGTTCCAGGTGCAAAGACGATCGTGACTGTGAAAGGAGCAAGTGCAGAGCCAGTAATAATAAAACCAGTAGTGCAAATACCAGTGGTGAATACAAAGACTGTGCCTTGGAACTATAACAAGGTAACAGTAGTTTACAAGGGAAAAGAGATTTCTAGTGAAATTAATGAAACGCATGGACTCACTCGGTCAGGAAGGTGTTTCGCTCCAGAGGAACTGAGAAAGATGAAGACGGTAAAAGAAAGTCAACTGAAGAAGCCAGTGTCGGAGGAGGAAGCAGAAGAATTTCTTAAGAAAATGAAGCCACAAGAGTACTCAGTGGTTGAGCAGTTAAGAAAGACCCCGGCCCAAATTTCTTTGTTATCTTTGTTGATACATTCGGAGGAGCACCGGAAGGCTCTTATGAAGATTCTAAATGAGGCTCATGTTCCGGAGAAGATTTCAGTGTGTCATTTGGAGAAGATTACCAGCAAAATTTTCGAGTCTAATAGAATCACCTTCTCTGATAGGGAGCTGCCGGTGGAAGGAACCGAACACAATAAAGCATTGTACCTCACGGTAAAGAGTGAAGAGTCAGTCGTGACCAGGGTATTGATTGACAATGGATCGAGCGCGAACATCTGCCCGCTGTCAACTCTAGGGAAGCTGAACATTAGCCCGGACAGAATCCGGAGAAACAATATCAATGTGAGAGGATTTGACGGCGGAGGTAAGAACACGTTGGGAGATATTATTTTGGAAGTGACCATCGGTCCCGTTGATTTTACGATGGAGTTCCAGGTGCTCGACATCGCCGTATCGTATAACTTGCTGTTAGGTCGACCCTGGATTCATGCGGCCAAAGCGGTACCATCTTCTCTACACCAGATGGTCAAGTTTGAATGGGAGCAGCAAGAGATTGTTGTACACGGAGAGGAAAATGCTTGTAATGTGGTAGCACCTTTTGATGGCACTGATGGGGATAGGGGTCCTTGGGTCTACCAAGTGACGGATGCTGTTGAGGTGAATAGAGTTGCTGAAGGAGAAAAGTTATCAACCCCTATGATGGCACCAACTGCTGTAATGGTGGCCAGGAGAAATGCTGAAAAACGGATTTGCACCGGGGAGGGGATTAGGTAAAACACTGCAGGGAGTCACTCAACCAGTTCAGCTTCCGGAGAATAAAGGGAGATTCGGCTTAGGGTTCAAACCCACCTTTGCCGATATCCAAAGAGCCTCTAAAGCCAAGAAAAATTGGACCTTGCCCAAACCCATACCCAAATTATCCGACATCTTTATCAAGCCTGGTACAAAATATCAACCATCTGTTGCAGCAAAGTGCATTGAGACCCAACTCAATGAAGAAATGCTTGGTTTTAAGAAAATGTTTTGGGAGGTGAATACGATTGAAGCAGGGGAAGGCACGAGCAACATGGACGTGCAATTTGTGGGGCCTGAAGTCACATTGAACAATTGGGAAGCTACTCCTTTCCTTATCCGGAAGGAGTCTTGGTAGTTAGCTCAAAATTTCATCATTGCTTCCCCAAAAGTTGTTATTTTATAATTTCCCCATTCCCCTCATGAAAAAATCACCATGTATCCCGAACATTGTTCGTTTCTTTTATTAATGAAATGCGGTTTTTCCTTTTTCTTCACTTTTGCCTTATTTTTCTTTATTTTTCCTTTTGTACAGTTTTGCATGTGTTGATTCCAATGCCATGTCATGCGTGAAGGATTCTAGACCCAGTTCCGACAATCACGCTACTATACAAGAAATCGAGGAAGATAGTGAAATAGAATGTGAGGATGAGGAAGCCCTGGAGGAAATAAGTAAGGACATGAAACAATACGAGGAAAAACCCAAGCCGAATCTGAGTGATACAGAATCTGTAAACTTGGGGAGCGAAGATGATGTCCGAGAAACAAAGATTAGTGTGCATTTGGAGGTACCCCTCAGGAATGAATTGATAGGGTTGTTACATGAATTTAAGGACATCTTTGCCTGGTCCTATGATGACATGCCCGGGCTTAGCACAGATTTAGTGGTACACAAGTTGCCTATCTACTCGGAATGCCGGCCAGTAAAACAAAACCTGAGAAAATTCAAAACGGACATTAGCGTGAAGATAAAAGAAGAGGTGAATAAGCAGTTCGAGGCAAAGGTCATAAGAGTTACCAAATACCCCACCTGGTTGGCAAATGTTGTGCCGGTCCCGAAGAAAGACGGCAAAACCAGAGTGTGTGTAGACTATAGAGACCTCAACAAAGCTAGTCCGAAGGATGACTTCCCATTGCCAAACATTCACATATTGATCGATAATTGCGCCAAGCATGAAATCGGTTCGTTTGTGGACTGTTATGCAGGTTATCACCAGATCCTGATGGACGAAGAAGATGCTGAGAAAACTGCCTTCATTACACCTTGGGAACGTACTGTTACAGAGTAATGCCGTTTGGATTGAAGAATGCCGGGGCAACTTACATGAGGGCAATGACCACAATGTTTCATGATATGATGCACCGAGAAATTGAAGTATATGTGGACGATGTCATCATAAAGTCCAGAAAACAACCCGATCATGTGAAAGATTTGAGGAAGTTTTTCCAAAGACTCCGGAGGTACAATCTAAAACTCAATCCGGCGAAGTGTGCTTTTGGAGTACCTTCAGGGAAACTACTGGGGTTTATTGTGAGCCGGCGAGGTATTGAACTGGATCCATCAAAGATCAAGGCTATTCAAAGTCTACCTCCGCCGAAGAACAAGAAGGAGGTCATGAGCTTATTAGGAAGGTTGAATTACATTAGTCGGTTCATCGCTCAATTGACATCAACATGCGAGCCGATCTTCAAGTTGTTGAAGAAAGATGCGGCAGTGAAATGGACCGACGAGTGTCAGGAAGCCTTTGACAAGATCAAGGAATATTTGGCCAATCCTCCGGTGTTAGTACCTCCAGAACCG
The DNA here is from genome assembly GCA_032618575.1 of Nicotiana noctiflora. Lineage (NCBI taxonomy): Eukaryota > Viridiplantae > Streptophyta > Magnoliopsida > Solanales > Solanaceae > Nicotiana > Nicotiana noctiflora. The sequence goes on along the minus strand of JASVEL010013629.1, from coordinate 174,921 downwards.
GGGCGACCTTTGATTCTGTATCTGACCGTGCTGGATAACTCTTTCGGTTGTGTACTGGGTCAACATGATGAGACGGGCAAGAAAGAACAAGCCATCTACTACCTCAGCAAAAAGTTTACATCCTACGAGGTGAAGTATACCCAACTGGAGAGAACTTGTTGTGCATTGATTTGGGTGGCTCAGAAGCTAAAGCATTATTTGTCAACATACACCACGTACTTGATATCACGATTGGATCCTCTCAAGTATATATTTCAGAAGCCTATGCCTACGGGAAGACTGGCCAAATGGCAGATTCTGCTCACGGAATTCGACATTGTCTATGTAACTCGTACGGCAATGAAGGCACAAGCTATTGCGGACCACTTAGCCGAGAATCCAGTAGATGATGAATACGAACCATTGAAAACATACTTTCCGGATGAAGAGGCAATGCTTGTCGAGGAGATGGAGCAAGAGGAGAGGCCAGGATGGAAAATGTACTTTGACGGAGCCGTCAACAGCAGGGGCGTTGGTATCGGAGCGGTACTCATTTCAAGTACGGGTCAACACTATCCCGTAACAGCTCAGCTTCGATTTTTCTGTACCAACAATATGGCCGAATATGAGGCGTGCATCTTGGGATTAAGGATGGCGATTGACATGGGTGTTCAAGAGATTTTGGTCATGGGTGACTCGGATCTCTTGGTACACCAAATTCAAGGGGAATGGGAGACACGAGATTTGAAATTGATACCTTATCGGTATTGTTTGCACGAGTTGTCTCAAAGATTCCAGTCTATAGAATTCAAGCACATCCCAAGAATGCACAATGAGATCGCAGATGCTTTGGCCACATTGTCCTCTATGTTGCATCATCCGGACAAGACATATATAGATCCGCTCCGGATCCAAGTCCGAGATCAGAATGCTTATTGCTTCGCTGTGGAAGAAGAGTCGGATGGAGAGCCGTGGTATCATGATATTAGAGAATACTTGAAAGCCGGCAAATACCCGGAGCAAGCCACTGGAGACCAGAAGAGAGCCATCAGGCGTCTAGCCAATGGATTTTTCTTTAGTGGAGGAGTGGTATACAAAAGAACACCAGATTTGGGTTTATTGCGGTGTGTAGATGCACAACAAGCAAATGAAATCATGATTGAAGTACATGCTGGAGTATGCGGACCCCACATGAGTGGATATGTTTTAGCAAAGAAGATCTTGAGAGCTGGGTACTACTGGCTCACGATGGAGCGTGATTGTATCGGGTATGTAAAGAAATGCCATCAATGCCAGGTACATGGGGATCTGATCCACTCCCCGCCTTATGAGTTGCACACAATGTCAGCACCTTGGCCCTTTGTTGCTTGGGGCATGGATGTCATTGGCCCAATAGATCCAACTGCTTCTAATGGGCACAGGTTCATCCTGGTTGCAATTGATTATTTCACCAAGTGGGTTGAAGCTAAGACATTCAAGGCAGTGACGAAGAAAGCGGTGGTGGATTTTGTGCACGAAAATATTATATGCCGATTTGGAATCCCCAAGGTGATTATCACAGACAATGGAGCCAATTTAAACAGTCATCTCATGGCGGAAGTTTGTGAAAGGTTTAAGATCACACACCGAAATTCCACGCCTTACAGGCCAAAGGCGAATGGTGCAGTAGAGGCGGCAAATAAGAACATCAAGAAGATTCTCCGAAAAATGGTGGAGGGATCCAGGCAGTGGCATGAAAAGTTACCCTTTGCTCTCATGGGTTACCGCACGACGGTACGTACTTCTATCGGAACCACACCTTATACCCTGGTGTACGGAACGGAGGCTGTTATACCCGCAGAAATAGAAATACCGTCATTGCGAATTATAGCCGAATCTGAGATAGATGACGATGAATGGGTAAAGGCCCGGTTAGAACAGTTGAATTTGATTGATGAGAAGAGATTGGCCGCGGTCTGCCATGGACAGTTGTATCAGCAGAGAATGGCCAGAGCATATAATAAGAAGGTACGACCTCGAAAGTTTGAAGTTGGACAATTGGTATTGAGGCGTATCTTACCACATTGGGCAGAGCCAAAAGGTAAGTTTGCACCGAATTGGCGAGGACCGTTCGTGGTATCACGGGTGTTGTCCAATGGAGCGTTATACTTAACTAATGTTGAAGGAAAGTGCGTAGAGACTGCTATCAATTCAGATGCAGTCAAAAGATACTATGTATGATTCCTTTTCAATTATGTATTTTGTATTTTGTTGTGATTTTGGAATTGAAATGACGAAGGCATTTTATTCTCTATCCAAACACTTCATCCATTGTCAACCCCTTTGAGCCTTAATGAATGAATTCTTTCATATCCCTCTCTCGGAATCGCTCTGGTGCAACAAGATCGAAATTGCCAGAATAAAAAATGAAATGATGGAAAATGAAAAAAAAAATGATGAAAAAAAATGAAATGAAAAAAAATGATGATGAAAAAAAAATGAATGAAAAAAAAAAGAAAAAAACAAAAATCGGGAAAAAGTCAAAAAGAAATCCATCTAACTTATGAAGTTGGATGAACTACGTCTGACTTGATCCCGAAAGGGTACGTAGGCAGCCTCTCTGAGGTTCAGTCACAATAAAGAAAAAATCCAAAAATTCCCCACATATTAAAACTGGGGCAGAAGTTATGTTTAATAATTCCGAGAGTTGTAAATATTTTTGGACCCTCGTGAAATTTTGAGCCTTATACCTTTCTTTCTTAACCCATCCAAAAGCCACGTTACAGTCCAAAGAAAGACCTTCTGATCAATTCCAAAATGATAACGAATGCAATGAAGGAGGAGCGAAACATCGGATAATACTCGTGGTACAAAAAACAAAATACAAAAAGGAAAAATGAAAATGAAAATATGAGAGAGTCTCATCGGTGAAAACCTTAGCCGGCACTGTGAGACGATTGTGAGGTTGAGAGAAATAAAATGAGAGAGTCTGATCAGTGAAAACCTTAACCGGCACTGTGAGGTGATTGTGAGGATGAGAGAATAAATGAGAGAGTCATATTGGTGAAAACCTTTCGAGGCACCGTAGGGCGATCGTGAGGACTACCAGAAAAGAGAAAAGGCAACAAAAAATAGTATCGGGTTGGGTTGGAAACAATTCGGAGACGGAATAATGATTGGAATGAACTGGGTCAGAATTTAAATACATGGCATGGTCAGCAGGAATCAGCCAGCAAATACCCAGATAAGTTCTATCATCTCTCCAAAACACCCTTACCTCTCTTTCATTTTTTCCTGCATTTCATTGTTTACCTTTTGAGAGCTAACTATCAGCTCCTGATAACAAAAGTTGAAACAACATTGGATCAGAAAGGAAGAAAATTGGGAAGGAAAATAAGGAAGCTTGGCAGATATGGCCAAAGGAAAAGAAAACAAAAAACAAAAATGGGAAAAATGAGAAAATACAAAAAGAGTCTGCAAGGGATAAGTAGTTGAAAGCTACACAACATGAGAAAAGCAGAAAAGAAGAAAGCAATAAGAAGCAGGGACGGCAGATGCCAGTTGCCAGCAGTTTATATCTAATAAATTTTGTTTCATGCAGGAACAAATTGTCATTCATCACTTTAAAGTGAATGTGACCAATGTGGAAAAATAGAAAACGCAAAAAGAGAAAGTTCGCCGAATAAGTGGAGAAATTCACATGCAAGAGATAAGTTGGTAAAAAAAAAAAATACCAAAAAGAGGAAGGTAACATCTTTTAAAATCTGCTCCCCAGTCCTCAGGCTGAGGGAATACTTTTCTGCATTCGCATTGCACGTTTAATCTCTGCTAGGCGCCCACCTTCTAATACGGGAATATTTTCTGCATTCGCATTGCACGTTTAATTTCTGTTAGGCACCCACCTTCTAATACGGGAATATTTTCTGCATCGCATTGCACGTTTAAATTTCGTTAGGCGCCCACCTTCTAATACGGGAATATTTTTTGCATTTCGCATTGCACGTTTAATTTCTGTTAGGTGCCCACCTTCAAATACGGGAATATTTTCTGCATTCGCATTGCACGTTTAAATTCTGTTAGGCGCCCACCTTCTAATACGGGAATATTTTCTGCATCGCATTGCACGTTTCATTTCTGTTAGGCGCCCACCTTCTAATACGGGAATATTTTCTGCATTCGCATTGCACGTTTCGATTCTGTTAGGCGCCCACCTTCAAATACGGGAATACTTTTCGCATCGCATTGCACGTTTCAATTCCGTTAGGCGCCCACCTTCTAATACGGGAATATTTTCTGCGCATCGCATTGCACGTTTCAATTCCGTTAGGCGCCCACCTTCTAATACGGGAATATTTTCTCGCATCGCATTGCACGTTTCATTTCGTTAGGCGCCCACCTTCTAATACGGAATATTTTCTCGCATTCGCATTGCACGTTTTGATTCCGTTAGGCGCCCACCTTCTAATACGGGAATATTTTCTGCATTCACATTGCACGTTTAATTTCCGTTAGGCGCCCACCTTCAAATACGGGAATGCTTTTCTGCGCATCGCATTGCACGTTTAAATTCCGTTAGGTGCCCACCTTCGAATACGGGAATATTTTTCTGCGCATCGCATTGCACGTTTAAATTCCGTTAGGCGCCCACCTTCAAATACGGGAATACTTTTCTGCATCGCATTGCACGTTTCAATTCCGTTAGGCGCCCACCTTCTAATACGGGAATATTTTCTGCATCGCATTGCACGTTTAAATTCAGTTAGGCGCCCACCTTCAAATACGGGAATATTTTCTGCATCGCATTGCACGTTTCAATTCTGTTAGGCGCCCACCTTCAAATACGGGAATACTTTTCTGCATCGCATTGCACGTTTCAATTCCGTTAGGCGCCCACCTTCTAATACGGGAATATTTTCTGCATCGCATTGCACGTTTAAATTCAGTTAGGCGCCCACCTGCTGAGGGAATATTTTCTGCATCGCATTGCACGTTTAAATTTCTGTTAGGCGCCCACCTTCTAATACGGGAATATTTTCCGCATTCGCATTGCACGTTTCAATTCTGTTAGGCGCCCACCTTCTAATACGGGAATATTTTCTGCATTCGCATTGCACGTTTCAATTCTGTTAGGCGCCCACCTTCAAATACGGGAATACTTTTCTGCATCGCATTGCACGTTTAAATTCTGTTAGGCGCCCACCTTCAAATACGGGAATATTTTCTGCATTCGCATTGCACGTTTAAATTCCGTTAGGCGCCCACCTTCAAATACGGGAATATTTTCTGCATCGCATTGCACGTTTAATTTCTGTTAGGCGCCCACCTTCAAATACGGGAATATTTTCTGCATTCGCATTGCACGTTTAAATTTCTGTTAGGCGCCCACCTTCAAATACGGGAATATTTTCTGCATCGCATTGCACGTTTAAATTCTGTTAGGCGCCCACCTTCAAATACGGGAATATTTTCTGCATTTGCATTGCACGTTTAAATTCCGTTAGGCGCCCACCTTCAAATACGGGAATATTTTCTGCATTCGCATTGCACGTTTAAATTCGTTAGGCGCCCACCTTCAAATACGGGAATATTTTCTCTGCATCGCATTGCACGTTTAAATTTCGTTAGGCGCCCACCTTCAAATACGGGAATATTTTCTGCATTTGCATTGCACGTTTAAATTTCGTTAGGCGCCCACCTTCAAATTCGGGAATATTTTCTCCATTCGCATTGCACGTTTAAATTTCCGTTAGGCGCCCACCTTCAAATTCGGGAATATTTTCTCCATTCGCATTGCACGTTTAAATTTCGTTAGGCGCCCACCTTCAAATACGGGAATATTTTTCTGCATCCGCATTGCACGTTTAAATTTCGTTAGGCGCCCACCTTCAAATACGGGAATATTTTCCGCATTCGCATTGCACGTTTAAATTTCTGTTAGGCGCCCACCTTCAAATACGGGAATATTTTCTGCATTCGCATTGCACGTTTAAATTTCTGTTAGGCGCCCACCTTCAAATACGGGAATATTTTCTGCATTTGCATTGCACGTTTAAATTCTGTTAGGCGCCCACCTTCAAATACGGGAATATTTTCTGCATTCGCATTGCACGTTTAAATTCCGTTAGGCGCCCACCTTCAAATACGGGAATATTTTCTGCATCGCATTGCACGTTTAAATTATGTTAGGCGCCCACCTTCAAATACGGGAATATTTTCTGCATCGCATTGCACGTTTAAATTCTGTTAGGCTCCCACCTTCAAATACGGGAATATTTTTCTGCATCCGCATTGCACGTTTAAATTTCTGTTAGGCGCCCACCTTCAAATACGGGAATATTTTCTGCATTTGCATTGCACGTTTAAATTCTGTTAGGCGCCCACCTTCAAATACGGGAATATTTTCTGCATTCGCATTGCACGTTTAAATTCCGTTAGGCGCCCACCTTCAAATACGGGAATATTTTCTGCATCGCATTGCACGTTTAAATTTCTGTTAGGCGCCCACCTTCAAATACGGGAATATTTTCTGCATTCGCATTGCACGTTTAAATTCCGTTAGGCGCCCACCTTCAAATACGGGAATATTTTCTGCATTCGCATTGCACGTTTAATTTCCGTTAGGCGCCCACCTTCAAATACGGGAATATTTTCTCGCATTCGCATTGCACGTTTAATTTACGTTAGGCGCCCACCTTCAAATACGGGAATATTTTCTGCATCGCATTGCACGTTTTAATTTCTGTTAGGCGCCCACCTTCAAATACGGGAATACTTTCTGCATCGCATTGCACGTTTAAATTTCTGTTAGGCGCCCACCTTCAAATACGGGAATATTTTCTGCATCATCATGGTTTATATATTTAAAAGCCCACACTGGGGCAGAAAAAGGAAAAAAAAAAGAGGTAGTTTGTTGTTTTTGTTTTGAGCAGGTTCAGCTCGAGGGCAAGAAGTACCATTGAAAAGAAGAAGAGGAAAACAAGAAAGAAAATCAACAAAAAGGGAGAGTCTGCATCGCCGAAAATCAAGAAAAAGGAAGAAGAGCAAAAGCTAGGATAGGAATAATTGTAATTGTAGAATCATAGCTTAGAATAACTTCTTCATTTTACATTCCCCCCGGTGTAATAAGGAGGTCAACAAGCGGTAACCGCAACAGCAGCAACAGTAACAGCAAAAATCGCAGTTTCATTGGTAGTCCCAGCTACCAAAATTTTCCGAACTACATTGACTTGATTCCCTTTTTAGCCAGGGATATGTAGGAAACCTTTTGAAGCAAAGGTTCGGTCAAAATTTTGAAAAAAAAAATTTTTTGCTTCTCACGGAGTGCTCAAATGGGCAAAAATCGCTCGTATCCGCTCACTTGTCTTTGCACAAAAACTCTTCGTGTTTACGCGCAAAGAGGGGCAGCTGTGAGCACGTGATTTTTGCCCTATATGAGAATTACTCCCAAAAAATTCAAAATAAAAGAGTTTTGTGTTGTTTTCAATATTCGTGAATTTTGTGTTATTTTTCTTGAATTGTTTGCATTTATCTATGCATATTTATTTGTTTAAATAAATAAGAAATATAAAAATATGTTGCATTTGTATATAAAATTCAAGTTTATACTTAGAAATAATTAAGTTTATTTTACGAAAATGAAAAATCACAAAAAAAAATATGTATTTTTGCATTTTTAGCATTTAATGTCCAAATTATGTAATTTTATTTTAATTAATATTTAATTTTGTGTGATAATTATTATTAGGATTTAATTAGTATTTTAAGATAATTTTGATTTTTATAATTTAATCTTAGCATTTCTTTTATTAATTAATAATAAAAAGGGAACAATAAAAGAGGAAGAAAAATTCTAGAGAGCAAAAATCTGAAAAATCTTAAGAGTGTTACCAAATAGTGAACAAAAGAAAAACAAAACAAAAGAAAAACAAAAAAAAAACGAAAAAAAAAATCTAAAAAAAAAGAGTGTTAGTTTTTATTTTACAAAGTCTTATTTTGAAACTCAATTATGGGATGTTGATTCTTATTGCTTAAATCCGGATACTGGTATTCTTGATTGTACTGCTGTTGCTGTGATATTGCTGTGTTGTTATTTGCTGTGTTGATCCCCGGGATTTCTTTTATTTCCAATATCATGTACATATCTAATCATGTTTAAATGATAAGATGAATATATGAGAAAAATGAGAATTTTGTTGAAATTTTAAATAGTTTCTATTTCTATCTTCTTTTACAGATTATGTTTTAATAAATTCCATATTAATATTCTATAAGTTTTTGTGATAACTTTAAATAATTAAGCCTTCTTGGAGTAATAATAATTCACTTCTAAAAATGGTTATTAAATAGTATAATTATGAATCTGTTTATTAATGTTCAAATCATTTAGTAAATAAAAGGAAGAATGAATTACTCTTTTGTTAATCAAATTAATTAGAACTTCTTTAATATTGTCTTTAATAAATTAAGTTGTTAACATGTAGTTAAATTCAATAAAAATGTGAATTTTAATTATTTTTGCGTAAATTAGGCATTTAGGTACGATTTGAATTTTTCAATAACACAAGAATTGTTTCTTTTCAAGTTTAACCATCTCAAAATATAGGTGTAAATAATTAAGATTGATTTTGATTTTGGTAAATAGTTGTAAATAGTTAACAGTAAGGGTTTAATTCAAAAATAATAAAAAATTAAAAAAATTGAGTTTAAGTTAGTTGTAAGATAATTGGTTTAGTTTGTATATATATATATATATATTAGTTGTCGATTTTGCACTTTTATTTTTATATTTATTTAAGTAATGTTTATTTTATTAAACATTTATCTAAATATAACAAATAAAATATATTTTTTTTTAGTTTATAAAAAACGAATTTAAATAAAATTATAGTCAATTTATAATTGCTGTTTTTCTAAAAAATAAGCTTAGTTTTGAACAATTTGAAATAAAAAATGATTTTTACCATATAAGCTTTAATTGTTATAATTTTGATAGTTTTTGAATAAATGATTTTTATTGGTTTTTTTTCTTTTATTTATTCAAGTTTTTAATATTCTTCTAAATTAGCTTCTTTTATTATTAAGTTGTGAAATTTTGTATTTAACAAAATAATAAAATAATAATAATAATAATAAAATAATAAATAAAACAATTTCGAATTTTTTTTTTAAATCTGTTTCATTAAGTTTTTTTTGTCATAAATAAGATAAGTATTGCATTTTTAATTTCTAAATTAATTATGAGATTTCTTTATTTATAAAAAACTAAAAAATAGGAAATGTAGTCATTTTAGAATTATATTGTTAATAAAAGTGAGATGAGCCTCGCCGCACAAAAATACACAAATTGCGACAGGCCTGGAATGTTTGATGTTACGAAATCGATTAAGGCAAAAACAATATAGCAAATGTAGTACACACAAAGTAGGATTGGACTTTAATAAATTAAATTGGGACGAGCCTCGCCCGATTTAAAATAAGCGGGGCCCCCATTTAGTAATGGTTTAACATAACTAGACTCGGGAAGACTATATAGCTAATTCCATAGTCTCACCCAAAACAATTAAAAGCCGATAGACATCATTTAGGGCACGATTTTAATATACTTTCCATTGAACGAGTGTGCACTTGGTGCGACTCAAATCCAAATCTCGGTAAAGCCGAAATACACCAAAAGTCATAGGCGTACTGGTTGCGGTATGACTCGAGGCGTGTTTTCGCAATACCGCAAATTCCTAAAAATAATATTTAACGTAAAAGCACATTATGTTGTTAAAACCTATAATTGAGTCAAACAAAAGTCAAGAACGACAGTGGAGCGACCGTGCTAAAACCACGCAATCCGGGAGTGCCTAACACCTTCTCCCGGGTTAACAGAGTTTCTTATCCGGACCTCTGCTTCGCATACATTTTAAGAGTCAAAATTCCTCGGATTCGGGATTAACCGGTGACTTGGGACACCATTGTCATTCCCAAGTGGCGACTCTCATTAATCTCTAATAAAATCCCGAACCGATTGTCCTTTAATTGGAAAAACTCCTTCCCTTACGTTATTTTATCCGTTTCGGGTAATTGAACGTCGGGGTATACCCTACAAGTGTATTTATACGCATTTAAGTGTGTTGGGGTATTAAAAAGGAGGTGTGACACTCACCAAAAGGAACATACGTGAAGTTTAAATTTTCATTTATAAAGAAATACATTATTGCAAGTATACTTAGGATGAATTCATATTTGTAACTACGTAAATATATATAGATTCGTCATTAATTTCTATTTTACTTAAACAAAATAAAATAAAAACTTAATTATTGTCTTTAATAAAAAATTTAACATATTTATTTACTTACATAACTATTAAGCAAATCTTTTCATATCCTTATTTATAATATGATACTTCAAAGCATTTTTTGAAAAACTTAGCAATACACAAATTATTACTCAAAAATAGTTTTTAGATTGATTAGTCAAACACAAACTACTTTTCTTCATAAGTACTTCTTCGAAAAGCACTTTAAAAAAATATATCAAAATAAGCTAATTTAGTGATTCCAACCTAAATTGGTCCAATTGTTATTGTCACAATACCTTTATTTACAATAGTATTACTTTTCATGTCTCAATTTTGTATTTGCAAAGAACAATAACAAAGAATTCGAAAATTAGTAAACCGTAAAATCATCTTAGGCAATTACTAAAGGCGAAATATGTAAATAGCCTCTCCAAATTGTCCACAACAGTCATTTGAATACATCAACAGACCTATTAATCAAGTAGATACCTCAAGCTATTTTTTAATTTATTTTATGCACACCCAATGTGTGATAGATTTAATGGGTGAACTACACTCGCGAGTATTAAAAAGATGACACCGCCGTAAATGTGGTCGTCGGTGTACTGTTAGCTTTGTGCAAATGATCATGTACTTATTGATTGTATGACATATATATTACTGTATGATAGACTATTATACTTTTTTTTCAAAAATAAAAAGATAAGCTAACAGTATCCTATACATTTTATTGTGGTCATCGGTGTACTGTTAACACCCCTCATCTACCTTTTTAGTCAGATTTGGGCAAATATGAAGATTTCAAACTGGAACAACCGATTTAATTATTGGTCGTTGGTGTTTCCCTTTTTTTTTCTTTTCTGGCTGATCCGACCAGGTTTGATGGCAAAGCAGAGGCAGACGATAGGGGACGAGGGAGGAGAGAGAAGTGACTGCCAGCCATCCAGTGACAAACTTCGACGGCCACAGTGGATTGAACGGAAATTTTTTGCCGAACAGAATTCTGATGGTTTTCTAACTTTAATTATGTTGGGACTTCCTTTTAACGTTGAAGTGTGATGTTGAGATTATGTAAGAAAATTTTAGAGAAGAAGGGGACAAGTGGGCTCCACCAGTTACATTAAAAAAGAAAAAAAATAAACACAATTTTAAAAGGCTTCAGCTTGAGGTGTCCATTTGATAAATAGGTCTCTTAAGTAATTTAAAGGACCGTTGTGAATAACTTGGAGGGGGCTATTTATGTGTTTCACCATTACTAAAACATTTGAAATTAGCTACGATGATTGGGCCCGGGCACCGCCCGGGCTAACCCAACTAGTAATTATATAGTTGATAGTTAATTAATATTTTGCTACATTTACCGTTTGATTTTGTGTCTGATGTGTTGGTGCAACTAAAACATGATGAGAAAAATTTATCTGCACCTGGATTTACGCTAGTTTTCTATTGGGTCGTTGTACATCCATTGATTTCATGTTTCTCTTTTCTGTTTTATTTTGTGAATATAAAGCCTGTTTGGCCAAGCTTTCTCCTCAAGTCAAAGCACCTTTTTTCTCGGTTTGAAGTGTTTGATCAAGTTTTTTTTTGGGAGAAAAAAGTGTTTTTGGCTAGAAGCACAAACAGTCTTTAAGAAGCAGAAAAAAGTAGTTATAAAGATTAGGAAAGAGACTTACCTCGTCTCAAAGCACGTTTTTCGGCCCACAAATTCGTTCTAAAGTCTCAATTCGGTGCCGAACAATCCAAAACTAGTCAAATGTTCATAAATTAATCAATACTTGCTCAAAAGTTCGTAATTTAACTATTAGAATGATTACCCAAACCAAATTGGAAGATTCCTAAAATTCACCCCGCGCCCACGTGCCTGGACTACGAAAATTTTCAAAGATAAATATTCACAAACTCAAATATATAATTTTTGCCTAATTCCATAATCATTTTCGTGGTTAAATCCATTTTTATCAGAACCTAGGTTTTCAGCTAAACCTATAATTTCCATAATACTACATGTTAAAATCTACCCACAATCTATATATTAAACTTACATTGGGTAGAAATTACTTACCTTCAATAGCTAGGTGGAAAAACCTCTTCAAAGAGCTTCAAAATCGGCCAAGGAAATAAAAAATGAGAGAAAATGGCCTAAGTCCCAATTTAAAAACAAGTCTCTAGCCAGGTATTCCTTATTCGCGATTGCGAAGGCAAACGGTCAGGCCAAGAAATTATAATCATCGCGAACGGGATCAAGGCCTCACGAACGTGGAGGCTAGCCTAGCCTGCCCTACGCGAACACGAAAACTGATAGTGCCACCCACCCAACTCACCTTACCTTCGCAAAAGCAAACCCCATCACGTGAACGCGAAGGCCAGTGAGCTTAGAGCTTTGCGATCGCGAGCTCCCTTGCACGAATGTGTAGCACAAAACCTCCCCAGCTCAATTTCTTCATCGCGAACGTGTGGCCTTCTCCACGTTCGCGAAGAAGGCAATTAGAACAGCAAATATTAAACTTTTTTTTAACTCAACTCCAGGTGGTCCGAAACTCACCCGAGCCACCCGGGACCCTGTCCAACTGCACCAACAAGTCCATAAATATAGTATGGACCTGCTTGAACTCTCGGAAGGCATAAAACAACATCAAAACAAAGAATCATACCTTAAACCTAAACAAAATCAAATTATGAACTTCAAGTTTTAAACTTGCTCCGAACGCGCCGATTCATACTTAGACTACTCGGAATGACACCAATTTTTGCGTGAAAGTCTTAAACCACCATACAAAATTATTCCGAGGCTCGAAATCCCAACTGGATCTCGATAACACCAAATCCCACTTCAAACCAAATTTAAAGAACTTGAACATCTTCAATGCACCAACTTCCAATATTAAGCGCTGAAACGCTCTCGCATCATCCGAAACCCGATCCGAAAAATACACCAAAGTTCAAGATCATAATACGAACCTAGTGGGACTGTCAAATCATAATTTCAAGGCCGTTTACTCAAAACGTTGGCTCAAGTCAAACTTAACTATTTTAAGCCAATATTAAGGAACTAAGTGTTCCGATTTCAACCCGAACCCTTCCAAACCCGAACTAACCACCCCCACAAGACGTAAAACAATAAAAGCACATACGGGGAGTTTAATTTAAGGGTACGAAAATCTAGAAAATAAAAGGACCGTTAGATCGTTACAATGATTATCATAATTGTTTTCCTTAGATAGATCAAAAGCAAAATAAGGTGGGCATAAATGAATAATTTTACAAATTCAAGGGCAATTTTAAACTTTCTCTCTCTCTCTCTTTTTTCTTCATGTATTTCACTTATACACCAATTTAAAAAGGCAGATAAAAAGGAGAAAGTTTGCTTATTGAGTAGCTTTGGCCCGATTAGACTTTTGTTCTTATGTTATCCCTGGCTATTAGCAAAATATTAAATTTTTACCCTTGACTGTTATTGTAACTCTAACTTAACGATAATGTGAAATCAACTAAGGGTTGAGGAGTAAATTTTAATTTTCTTAAAGAATAAGACACATGAAGTCAACCCATATTAAGCTGGAGCTTTATTAGTTGTTAGGACAAATATGAAACAAATTGCTAATGGTAGGATATGAATGTGTCGAAAGTAGAATGAAAGGTAAAATTGTAACATTTTGGTTACGTTTGAATCTTGAACCTTTTCCTTAAATCATATAGGTTAAAAATGTGGGACGTATATGATACATTTGGACAACAATGATATTTTTTCTTGAAGCAAAACTTTAAATGGTGGGCGTGAATAACCATTTCACAAAGTGCAAGGGTAGTTTTAAACTTTAGTTTTTATTCTTTTAGAGTAATAATTTGCTCGGTATACTTCAGTTCATACCAATCTTTCCAAGAAAAAAAAAAGAAAAAGAAAAAAAGAATCCATCTTTTTTGCCCTTTATACATCCCACTGCCAATACAAATTAGGATCCACCCTAGGGTTTTCTCTCCCAAAGTTTCCTTCGCCTCAATCCAAAGAATCCAATACCCAATCGCCATGACAGGAAAAGCAAAGCCAAAGAAGCACACAGCGAAGGAGCTAGCTGCAAAGGCAGACGCAGCCCTGACCAACAGGGGCGGAGGCAAAGCTGGGTTAGCCGATAGGACTGGTATCGAAAAGGGTGGACACGCCAAGCTGGAATGCCCGCTCTGCAAAGTTACAGCACCTGATATGAAGTCTATGAAGATCCATCACGATGCTCGACATCCCAAGATTCCATTTGATGAAGCCAAGCTCACCAATCTTCATGCCACTGTTGTTGCTGAGCCCAGCAACACCAAGCCTAAACCCGGTATCCGTGGCAGTCTCAAGAAGTGAAATATTAATAATAATATTAGTCTTTGTGGGTTGACATGAATAATAAATATATTCGAACCCCACTTTTTGGTTTCTGGTGCTGTAATCGTTATCATATGTTTCTTGGCTATATTCAAGTTACTGCTGCTGAGCTTATCCTATGATTGTGGTTGTTGTTCTGGGAATACTTTGCTTTCTTATATATGTGATTACGTTTTTGATGATATGTTTCCTTGTTGGATTCTAGGCCTCAGATTTTATTTGATAAAGAAAAAGAATATACTGGATCGCATTGATTGGAATTTTGCTGTTGTTTTTGCTTGTATATGATGGTCTCCTTCGGAATATCCTGCTGGCATTTGTGTATTATTGTTGTTGGGAGAGAGCTCTAGGGTCATGACCTTTACTGATTGTTGTGTAATTTGAGTGTATTTCTGGTTTTATGTTAGAATATTTTTATGGGTGTTGTGAGCTTGATCTTTTGATGTTCAATAGGGTTGGAGGTCGTGGGTGTGAATTATTTGTAATCCATGCCTAGTTTCTGTTGCTGTAACTGTCACGTGCCTTCTCAAACTAGAAAGTTTGCTTTCGTATCTGGTAATTATGTTTTGATGTTATATTTACTTGGATTTTTAATTTCAGATCAATTTTAACAAAGAAAAAAGAAAAGGTTACTTTATAGAGGATCTTTTGGAGAAGAGATTAGGAAAGTTTTATACTTGGCAAAAGAATTTACAGGTCTGGCTCTGTTGTTTTTGCTTATGTATTTTGGTTTTTCCTTTGTTCTTTTTTGGTGGGAATCTATTGTTATCTTAATTAGGTGGTATATTGCTATTGCTTTAGGATCACTATCTCTAGTGATTGTCGTGTAATTTGAGTTATGCTAATATTTTTAGGAGGGTAGCAGAGTTTCATGTTTTGATTTATTTAGATAATAAAGGAAAAGAGTACTAATAAGTGCTAACCCAAATTGTTAACTACGGTAGAGCATAGTCCAGTTAGGCAGTTGCCTCTGTTATCGCCAACATAATGGATGCCACTTTCTGCTCTTGTCTTTGAGATGTGGTCTCTAATTGGCACAATTTTGGCCAAAGAAAAAAAAGGACCATAGTGATAGAGAGGAAGTTGTTGGAGCAACTTATGTTAATCTTACACTTTAAAGAGCTTTTGTTAGCTCACGCTTTTGGTATTATTATTTCTTTCAACTTTTTTCATCTTTTGTCATCTTTTTGCCCACATGTTATCCCGTTTGGTCATAATACTTTGAAACTAGTTTTGCTGATTGTCACCAAAATGTTAAGGAGTTTGTTAGATTTGCTTGCTTAGTGAATTGTGTGCTCTTCTACTTGGGGGAAGTTAGGAGACGGTAAACATCCATGCTGTGCAGTGTTGGACTAAAAGAACCCAAGCCATGCTTTCAGCCAGTATTTTTTCCCAGTTTATGCTAAATTTGCTGCCAGTTTGTGTCCCTTGTTTATGTTAACTCTGTTGCAAATCGTCAAAGATTAAACTTATTGGATATGTGTGTGTGGGCACATGCACCGCACGCTTAGATTGTGATGTCCAATCTTTGGTCTGCCTTAGAGCCTTGAACACTGATAGTTATTTACATTGTGTACATACGTGTAAGTTTGGAAAATGAAAAGGACTGGTCTTTGATCCTTCTAAATTTTGATTTGTGGCCTTTTAAGCCTGCTTACAAGAGGGGGTTGCTCGGATGGTCAGCACCACCCACCTACAACCCCAGGGTCGTGGGTTCGGAGCAATGGCTCCAACAAAGGGGATCAAAGGGGAATCTAGATATAAATGCCTGCTGACCAAGTTTCAGTTAGTTACAGTACATGATAATCTTTAGATTGTAATTGGCTTTAGTTGGATGGCAATGCTTTACTGTTTCCAGCTAGGCCTTTCATCATTGCTTAAAGGTTCCTACTGAAATTAAACCTACATGTTTACGTTTCTGTTTTTTTTCTTTTTCTGTTAAATATTATGTTGTGTGAAGATGAACATACTGAAATCAGTATAATAATGTTCATTTTCCTGTTATCGTAGATGCTAGACTCTTCTGTTGATGATTTTACATATGTGGGTGCCTCTTATAACACCTGTATAACATTGGTGGTATTCTAGCTACTTAGATGATGGAATGGTCGATCCATGAAGTTATTTTGGGTTATCTGAAGTGTTTTGCTACCCTTAGGATGTTGACTAATGAGTCATTTCCTTAATCTGCTTTTTGGCGTGATATCATCATATGCAATCATCTTGAAAATGGAGGCCATAACTGGTTTTCATGTTAGACATGGTACTAAAGCTAGGCGTCTGTCCTCTTCAGGTAATCTATCTATTCTGTTCGCCAGTTATGCACCTTTTTCCTATTGCAATTTCTGGGTTTCTGTACTTATTGCCATGCCTTATACATGTGGAGTATTCTTGAGCCGAGGATACCTGCATTAGGTAGGGGTAAGGTCTGCGTACAGGGGTCTGTTGGGATCAAACTGGGTTTGTTGTTGTTGCTTATACATGTGGAGTATGTGTTACGGCTGCAAGTTGCATCCTATCTTTTTCCTTTTCAAGTGGTTGTGTCATCGTGTTGTTTGGTATAGTCCCTGGTTGACTTGCGTGTATACTGTTAAACATTTTTTGTATGCCGTGGTTCATTTTTTCAAAATGCTTTTATCTTTTCTAAGTCCTTTTGTACATTAGTGATAGTTCATCTAAGTTCAACTCTTCCAAAGGTTCTGGAACTCTTAGCTCAACCTTCATGTTGCTTAATTATCTTAGACTTGATTGGAGCTATAACTGTGATGAGGCACGAGAATTGTCATGTTTTATATACATTCTGGTGAATCGGAGCCCCTATAAACTTGTTATCGCAACTACTGCAAATGCTCATTCTATAAACTCTTCCTTGCAGCAAGTTAAAGTTCAACGGTTCTGTGGGTTGATCTATACATGTCTGGTATGCAGATGGCAGAAATAGTTGGGGGGGGGGGGGGGGGGTTCGAGGGAAATTGTCCATCCACATTTCAAATGAAAGTATTCTTATACAAGTTCCATTGGTTGTGGGAGTCAACCAATGCAGCATTAAAAGCCATCCACCTTAGATGGCTTTTGATAGAAAAAATTAAAGAGAGTCCTTGCAAAAATACATTACACTGTTTTTCAAGCAAACGAAAGTTTTTTTCGACATTAGTAAGTTTTTATATCATACGCTACTCATAGATTCCTATGAAAGTGCGCTGTGGTTCTTCTGTGTGCCCTTTGACATTTATTCTTCTTGGTCCTTTTTCTACCTGGTGGGATATATATAGGGAAAAAGAGTGTTATTCTATTTTTTCATTTATTCGATAACTTAGATTAGAGAGGGATGTGTGGGCATACTAGATTGGATAGTATTAGGAATGAAGTTATTAGGGATAAGATGGGAGTGACCCCTGTGGAGGTAAAGATGCATGAGGCAAGGTTGAGATAGTTTGGGCATGTCAAGAGGAGAAGCATAAATGCCCCAGTCAGGAGATGTGAGAGGTTGGCCTTGGGAGGTGAGAGGAGGGTAGAGATAGACCTAACAAGTCTTGGGGTGAAGTGGTCAGGCAGGACATGGCACAGCTCGAGCTGACCGAGGACATGACCCTAGATAGAAGGGTGTGGAGGTGGAATTTAGGTTGGAAGGCTAGTAAGTAGTTGGGCGTTTTCCCTTGGTCTTCCTTATTTCGATACTATTAGTGCTAGTGTGGTACCTTTTTTTCCTTTGTTTGCTATAGCCGCGTGTCTTGTTCTGTTACTACCTACCTTCGGTAATTCCATAGTTTGCTAATAGGACTTTATCATATTCTCGTGTGCTGCCTTGGACTTATCTGTCTAGATATACTATCTTGATATTATTTGTTATGAGTACTATCTTGCTTTTCTTTGTTGTTATTTCCGATTTAGTTTTCTAAATATTTGTCTTGTTGTCACTTGCTATCGGGGCTTCATTCACCTTCTTTGGCCGAGGGTCATTCGGAAACAGTCTCCTTATCTTGGAAGGTAGGTGTAGGCTGCATACATCCTACCCTCCCTAGACCCCACTTGGTGGGATTATACTGGGTAGTTGTTGTTGTTGTTGTCAATAACTTAGATTAGACTGTTCACACGGAGTATTTTGCCGTGTTTGAATATTTTTCCAACTCCTGCCAATTGGCCACAAATACCATAACAAACTATGTAAATTTGACGTGTGAATATTATGGTATTTCTATTAATTTTTGTCCCCACTCAAAAGCCGATCCGGTCGTGATGACACCTATTATGATAGGCCAGCCAACTTATTACCAAATATTCCATATTTCATATAAAGCTTAAGTAAAATCAAGTGTTTCGCAGAAATTCGATAAAAGATATAAATTAAAAATTAAAACAAAGCGGAAAATACAAGCCTGACCTCGGATGTCACTAGTCATGAGCAACATACTACAATGATTTGAAATAAAACAAGACTAACATAGTCTGAGAGTAGCCAACAAATACACTAAAAAGGAAGATAAGGAAGGAGAAAGCGGGACTGCGATCGCCTAGCAGCTACCTCGGTATCTCTAAGGAAAGTCCACAAGTGGAATGATCAGCAATTGCTATCGTGCATCGGGATACCTGGATCTGCACACAGGGGTGTAGGGTACCACATGAGTACACCAACTCAGTAAGTAACTAGTCCGACCTATGGACTGATAGGTAGTGACGAACCAACCTCGTAATAACATGTAACTGTACATAAAAGTAGGCATGCTTACAGTTCAAGTAAAGCTCAACAGTAAATAAATGCAAAATCAACAGTACGAAGTACAAAACTCAAAAATTCTCTATATACCAATGCAGATCTAGCATGATCAATGTTCCATGAACCTTCACTCACAAGTGATTTACCACTCGATACTATATATGGCCATCCATCCCAGGGAAGATCCAGCCCGAAATATATATCACTGATCGCTGTCACCCAGTACCAAGGACACATGCCAATCCAGCCTTATCGAGAAGATCCATCTCCCGGTATAATACTTCAAACAAGATCCATGTCCAGGGAAGATCCATCCCTCAATATCATCAATCACTCACTAGGGGTGTAAAGACTCCATAGGGGCTTATCCCTTTAGCCCAAGCGCTATTACTAAGCCAACGAAGACATGTTCAATATCTCGCTGCGGCGTGCAGCCCAATCACATATTGCCACTCAATATCAGGCTCTTGGCCTCACTCACTCATAACTCTTCAGTCTTACACACACACGAGCTCAAAATGTTATGCTACTAGCCTAGACAATAATATGATGCGACAAATAGAAGTAATCGAGACTGAGGCATGATATAATGTGCATGAATAGGACTGAGTACGGAATATCAATAAACCAAATGATATGACAGCAAGAAACGACCTCTTGAGTCTCAACAGTATTGGCGTGAAGCCTTAACATGATAATAAGCATGATTCACTGCTCATTAACTTAATCACATAATTACAACACAAATATCAGCAAGAAAAAGTCACTAAGAGGTGCTCCAGAATGATTCAGGCAGCATTACTCACGGTGCATGCCCACACGCACGTCAGTTGACATTGTGTCACCTTCATAATAAATCATAGAACACATAGTTCGGGGTTTCGAATCCTCAGAACCACGATCGAAAGAGTTACTTACCTCAAGCCAAGCGAAACTCTAGCCCGCGACGCCATTGCCTCTCGATTCGGCCTCCAAATGCCCTGAATCTAACTAAAATCAGTATATAATCATCAATATACGCTAAAGGAATGAAACCCATACGAAAATTATCAATTTAATTCAAAATCCATAAATTGGCCAAACCCGACCCCCATGCCCACGTCTCGGAATTCGATAAAAATCATATCACAAGAATCCTTATTCACCCACGAGTCTATTCATACCAAAAACATCAAAATCAGACCTCAAATAGCCCCTTAAATCCCCACTCCAAGCTATCCAATTACAAGCCTTAATCTCCCAACTTTCTTCCCTAATTTCCACTAATACCATGATCAAACAATGGAAACATGGTCATAACACACAAGTAACAAAGCTTAAGTGGCTTACCCAACTGAAAACCTTCGATTCCCCTTGAAAAATCACTACCCTAGCTCACTTCCCGCCTTCAAAAATCGAGAAACTTAGCAAATTTCGCGGAGAGGACCTTATTATACCCTCTGCCCAGCGATTGTGCACCTGTGGTCCATTTCCCGCACCTGCAGGACAGCTTCTGCAGGACAGCTTCTGCACTCCATCCAATCGCTTCTGCAATTTTCATCCAAATTTCCCTAACCACATTTGCGACTCCATATCCGCACCTGCGGTCATGCAGGTGCATTCCTTCCTCCGCACCTGCGACTTCTGCCATTTTCACTTGGGGCCGCATCTGCGGCTGATTCTCACTTCTACGATTATCGGACATGCGGTCCCCTAACCAGAGGTGCGGTTATGATAGAATCAGCTGCTTCAACTACATCTTCAATTTTTCCAAACATTGCGTTAACTATTCGAATATAATCCTGAGGTACCCGGGACCTCAAACAAAAATACGAACAAGTCATATAATACTATTCAAACTTGTACCAATTCTCGGAACACTCAAAACGGTCAAAACACCAAATCATCGTCGGATTCAAGCCTAAGGATTCCAAAACATCTAAATTCCGCAAACAATCAAAAAGTCTATCAAACTTCCTCCTAATGACCTTAAAATTGCACACACGTCACAAATGACACAATGGACCTACTAAAATTTCCAAAATTCCATTCTAACCCCTATATCAAAATTTACACTACCAACCAAAAAATGCCGAAATTCCTATTTTGCCAGTTCAAGCCTAAATCTACCACGGACCTCTAAAATACATTCCGATCATGCTCCTAAGTCCCAAATCACCTAACGGAGCTATATGAACCATCAGAATTCACATCCGAGATCTTTTACATATTAGTCAACATCCGGTTGCTTTTTCCAACATAAGCTTACTTAAAAGAGACTAAGTGTCTCATGCTTCTCCAAAATTACTTCGATCCCGAACCAACCAACCTAATAACATATAATAGAACTAAACAACAAATAAAGAAGCAAAAATTAGTAAATGGAGCGGTAACTCATGAAACGACCGGTCAGGTCGTTACAACCTCCCCCTCTTAAACAAACATTTGTCCTTGGACGAGTCAAGAAACATACCTAAAGCCTCAGGTGAGGATATCTACTCCACATTTCGCCCGTTCTCCCATGTAGCCTCCTCCTTAGGTCAACCTCTCCAGTGCATTTTCACTGAAACTATATCATTTGACCTCAACTTTCGAACCTGATGCTTCAAAATAGCCACTAGCTCTATATTATATGTCAAGTCACCGTCCAACTGAACCATGCTGAGATCCAAACATGAGACGAATCACCAATATACTTCCGGAGCGTAAAAACATGAAATCAGGTGCACACTCGATAAGATAGGTGGCAGATCAAGCTCATAAGCCAACTCTCCAATCGACCGAAACACCTTAAAAGTCCCAATGAACCAACGACTTAACTTCCCCTTCTTTCTGAATCTCATAACACCCTTCATGGGTGAAACCTTTAGTAGAACCTTCTCCCAACCATGTAAGACACATCACTGACCTTCCCGTCAGCATAACTCTTTTGTATCGACTGTGTTATACAAAATCGCTCCGGAATCACCTTCATCTTGTCCAAAACATCCTACATTAAGCCTGTATCCAAGCCTAGCCTCTCCCCGCTCAAACCAACAATTGGAGATCTATACCATATCCTATACAAAGCCTCATATGGAGCCATATGAATACTCGACTAGTAATTTTTATTGTAAGTAAACTCCGTGAGCGATTGAAACCGATCCCACGACTCTCCATAATCAATGACACAAGCGTGTAACATGTCCTCCAATATCTGAATAGTGCACTCAGACTAGCCGTCCGTCTGAGGGTGAAAAGTTGTGCTCAACTCAACTGAGTACCCAACTCTCGCTGCACGCTCTCCAAAACTTTGAAGTAAAATGAGTACTTTTATCTAAAATGATGGAAAATGAGACACCTTGCAAGCGAACAATCTCTCGGATATAGATCTCTCCCAACCACTCTAAAGAA
Source organism: Nicotiana noctiflora (assembly GCA_032618575.1). Lineage (NCBI taxonomy): Eukaryota > Viridiplantae > Streptophyta > Magnoliopsida > Solanales > Solanaceae > Nicotiana > Nicotiana noctiflora. The sequence goes on along the minus strand of JASVEL010013629.1, from coordinate 152,223 downwards.
TAGGTAGTACACATAGGGATAAAGTGTGCGGACTTAGTCAGCCGATCCACAATCACCCAAATAACATCGAACTTCTTTTACGTCTATGGGAGTCTAACTACAAAGTTCATGGTTATCTGCTCCCACTTCCGCTCTAGAATATATATCTGCTGAAGCAAGCCACCCTGTCTTTGATGCTCATATTTCACCAGCTGACAATTGACATACCAAGCTACGAATCCCACAATATCCGTCTTTATTCTTCTCAATCACTAGTGCTTTCTTAAATCCCAGTACATCTTCGCGGGACCGGATAGATAGAATACCGTGAGCTATGAGCCTCCTCTAGAATCAACTCCGAAAGTCCATCTACGTTGGGCACGCATATCCGGCCATGCATCCTCAATACCCCATCATCACCAATAGTCACATCTCTGGCATCGTCGTGCTGAACTCTGTCCTTAAGGACAAGCAAGTTAAGATAATCATACTGGCGCACTCTGATGTGATTAAATAAAGAAGACCGAGAAATCACACAAGCTAAGACCTGACTAGGCTTCGAAATATCCAAACTGATTGGCCAAGGCCTAAACATCAACTGCAAGAGGGCTCTCCCCAATAGGAATATACGCCAAACTCCACATACTCACCGCCTTCATACTCAAGGCATTGGCCACCATATTGGCCTTTCTCGGATGATACAAGATATTGATATCATAATCCTTTAGTACCTCTAACCATCTCCACTACCTCAAATTGAGATCTTTCTACTTGAACAAGTGTTGGAGATTACGGTGATCAGTAACCACCTCACAAGACATTCCATATAGATAATGCCTCCAAATCTTCAACGCGTGAATAATAGTAGCCAACTCTAGATCATGAATATGGTAGTCCTTCTCATAGGGCTTCAACTGACGAGAAGCATAAGCAATAACTCTACCCTCCTACATTAAAACACACCCAATACCAACTCTCGAAGCATCACAATAGTATATGAACCTAAAGCTGATGGCAAAACTAACACTGGAGTCGTGGTCAAGGTAGTCTTTTGCTTCTAAAAGCCTGCCTCACACTCATCCGAACACATAAAAGAAGTACCCTTTTGAGTCAACTTGGCAAAAGGTGGTGCTATAAATTAAAATCCCTAAATGAACCAACGGTAATAACCCGCCAAATCAAGAAAGTTACTGATCTCCGTAGTTGAAGAAGGTCTGGGCCAACTCTGAACGCCTTTATCTTCTTCGGATCAACCTGAATACCCTCAGTGGACACAACATGCCCCAAGAAAGCCATGGAGCTGAGCCAAAACTCACACTTGGAGAACTTTGCATAAAGCTTCTTCTCTCTCAATCTCTGCAATACCACTCTCAAATGCTTTGCGTGCTCCTCCTGACTACACGAGTATACCAGAATATCATTAATGAATACAATGACAAAGGAGTCGAGAATTAGGCCAAAATACGTTCATCAAATGCATGAATGCTGCTGGGCATTGGTCATCCCAGAAGACATCACAAGAAACTCATAATGACCATATCTAGTCCTGAAAGTCATCTTAAGAATGTCCGAGTCCCCGATTTTCAATTAGGGATACCCTTAATGGAGACCAATCTTGGGTAACACCCTCTCTCCCTAAAGTTGGTCAAATAAATCATCCATGCAAGGCAAATGATACTTGTTCTTAATTGTAACCTTGTTCAACTGTAATCAATGCACATCCTCATAGTGTTATCCTTCTTCTTCATAAATAGAACAAGTGCACCCCATAGCAAGACACTAGGCCGAATGAACGCTTTATCGAGGAGTTCTTGAAGCTGCTCCTTCAAATCCTTCAACTTCGCCAGTGCCATACGATATAGAGGAAAAGAAATGGGCTGAGTGCCTGACACCAAATCAATATCCTTGTCCAGGGGCATGCCCGACAAGTCTACGAGAAACATATCCAATAAGTCCCTCACTAGTGGAGTCTTTGCACCGACATCCCTTACAAAGGCCAATTAAGAAAGACAACCCTTTCCAACCATAAGCTGGGCCTTTAAGGATTAAATTACCCTACTGGGAACATAATCAGACGAACCTCTCCGCTCAATCTGTGGTACACTTGACATAGCTAACGTCACTGTCTTGGCATATGACAATAAAAAATATCCTGATACGGAGATAACCAATCTATGAACAATATCACATTGAAGTACACCATACAAAACGACAAAAGATCCACTCGGGTGTTCAATCCCCCAATCGTCACCATACAAGACTGATACACGTGGTCCACACTAATAGTATCGCCCACCGGAGTAGATACAAGAACAAATGAAACAAGAGACTCGTAGGGTGTGACCAAATAATGGAAAAAATATGATGACACATAAGAAAAAATGGAACCAGGATCAAATAGTACAGAGGCATCTCTGCACCAGACTGAGACAATACTTGTAATCATGGCATCTGAAGCAATAGCATCTACTCTAGCTGGGAAGGTATAGAAACGGGCCTGACCACCACCCGATCGGCCTCCCCACGACCCCTAACCGACTGACCTCTACCCCGAGCCGACTGAGCGAGTGGGGAAGGAACTGGTGCTGAAGCTGAAAGTTGGCTCCTCTGCTGGGATGACCCTCCCGTAAGACGGGGACAAAACCTCTTGATATGACCCAAATCTCTACACTTGAAGCAACCTCTCCCGGATGATAGCTTCATAGACAAGGATAAAACTTTAGAAGCACCAATAAAACCATTCACAAGGTCTCAAGCTAAGGATAAGCAAGACAATGTTGTTGGACTTCAATGAGAGATCAAGAAGGCGCTAATAATGGAAGAAGAGCTCAAGAATTATGGAGAGAATTTAGCTAAGTTCTACACGCATTTCATGGTCCAATTCCAACTCCAATTCCAAGGTAGATTGGGGTCCAAGAACCAGTCAAGGAGGGCCTAAATTAGGCGCCTAAATCAACTCACAAAGGAGCCAACTTGGCGCCCAAGTCAACTCAAGGAGGGGTGACCAAGACATAGGAGAAGGAGTCGTAGTTCCTTATTTTTTCTAGTTTTAAAGACATATTTGATGCTTTCCTAGGTGGCTAAGGTTTTGTATTTATTTTCCTAAGATTATTGGAATTACTTTTCAAGATTGACTTAGTTTTTGTTTCCTAGAGTTTTACCTTTTCCTATGGTAGTTGGACTTGTTGTTCAAAGTAGTTTAGGACTTTATTTCCTTATTTTTAGGTAGAATTTCGTGACCTATTCCATATATAAAGGGGTATCTTCTTTGCTTTTAGACTTCGACTATTATCAATAAAAATTGTAAGATTTTTCGTGCACTCTTGTGTGTGGCTACTCTTGGATTTATTCTTCAACCTTTAAGACTCAACTTAAGGTGGTAAGATTAAATACTTTCGAATTCTTATATCATTTATAGGTATTCAAGAAAGGTAAGTTTAGGCTTATTGTTGTTCTTGTTATTCTAAAGGGTCAGGTTTCACAATTTATCTCTTATTTTTAATTCACTACCAAAGGCGATTAGTTCTTTGTTAGCTAGTTATTTTTGTTAGGATTCAACTTTAAGAATAGACTTCTTGAATTGAAGAACTCTTTCTTGAATTCAATCTATCTTTAATTTTCCGTCCTTTTTTTGGCTTCTCTATTTTTTTAGCTTCCGCATGTTTCTTGATTTTCTTATTTTTCTTTAGTAATTCTTAAATCATCTATCGTGTCTTTTAGCAAGTGGTATCAGAGCATAGGCCAATCAAGATTTCAATCTTAATAATCATTGGGTTTCTTGAGCAACAAAAAAAAAAGAAAAAAAAACCCAAAAAAAGGATTTTGAATGCCCAAGTAGAAGAAACATCCTAATCAAAAAGGATGGGGGATATGAAAGTGAAAAATGTGAACCAAGTGAAGAACAAGAAGAAAACTTTGTAGAGATTGAAGAATGAGAAGATATGAAGTACATTGATAGTGGGGTGAATTTTGTGGTTAGGAGGCTTATGCACATTAATTTGGGTGACTCTAATGAAGAACAAAGGGAAAACATATTCCATACTCGGTGTGAGATTAAAGATAAAATTTATTTTATGATAATTGATAATGGGATTTGTGCTAATGTTGTTGGTGCATATTTGGTGAAAATGTCAGGGTTGGAATGGACGAAGCACCATAGACCTTATAGGTTACAATGTTTCAATGATAGTGGAGAGGTCAGGGTGAATAAGCAATGCATTGTCTCCTTTAAGGTTGAAGGTACACTGATGAAGTTCTATGTGATTTAGTACCCATGCAAGCCTATCATATCTTGTTGGGGCGCCCGTGGCAGTATGATAGGAGTGCTTTTCACGATGGGAGTGAAAATAGATATTCTCTTGAGCATAATGACAAGAAGTGCATTCTTGCACTTTTAACTCTTTCCCAAGTGTATGAACATCAAAAAACGATGAAAGAATCAATAGGGAAACATGGGGAGGGATCAAAACAAGAGACTAAAGGGAAAGAAAAAGAGGAAGAGAGAGAGAGAGTAGCAATGAGAGAAATGAAAGGGTGGGAAAGAATGAAAAAAATCATTGGTGAGAGGAAAGAGGCTAAGATTGAAAACAAAATGAGCCTTGCAAAAGCCCAATAGTGTTTAATTGCAAAAAAAGAGGGGCTGCCTATTATCTTGCTCACTTATAGGAAGTTATGCTTAATAATGATTCACTATGCCTAGTGTTATTTCTAATATTTTGCAGGATTTTGAAGATGTGTTTTCCCGAGGATTTTTCAAAAGGTTTACCACCTTTAAGAGGAATGGAGCATCAAATTGATTTTGTGTCAGGATCACAAATTCCTAATAGGACTACTTATAGGAGCAGTCCCGAAGAAACAAAAGAATTGCAAAGACAAGTAGAGGAGCTGCTTGATAAGGGATTTCTAAGAGAAAGTATGAGTCCTTGTTCTGTGCCCGTGCTTTTGGTGCCAAAGAAGGATGACACTTGGAGGTTGTGCATGGACTGTCATGCCATCAACAAAATAACGGTGAAGTATCGCCATCCTATTCTTCATTAGATGATATGCTTAACCAATTGCATGGTTTTAAAATATTCTCTAAAGTTGATTTGAAGAGTGGATATCACCAAATTAGAATGAATCATGGAGATGAGTGGAAAACTTTCTTTAAAACTAAATATGGATTGTATGAATGGTAGTGATGCCATTTGGATTAACTAATGCACCTAGTACATTCATGTGGTTAATAAACCATATCTTTAAGGATTTTTATGGAAAATTTGTAGTTGTTTATTTTGATTATATTCTGATCTTTTCTAAATCTTTATAAGAGCATACCGAACATCTGAAACAAGTTTGTAATGTGCTTAGGCAGCAACAATTGTATGCAAATCTATCCAAGTGCACTTTGTAAATAAGGTAGTTTTCTTGGGTTTTGTTGCAAGTTCTATAGGTGTTGAGGTAGATGAAGATAAAATCAAAAGGATTAAATATTAGCCTACACCTAAGAGCATTATTGAAGTTAGAAGTTTTCATAGACTTGCTAGCTTTTATAGGAGATTTGTTAGATATTTTAGTTCAATTGATGTTGTTTTAACTGAAGCCATTAAGAAGGATAAGGTGTTTAATTGGGAAAAAGAACATGAGCATGCAGTTAATTTGAAGGATAAATTGTGTTATGCTCCTTTGTTACAATTACATGATTTTAGTAAGTCCTTTGAAATTGAATGTAATGCATTTGGTACAGGTATTGGAGCTGTTTTAATGCAAGATTCTAAACCAATCGCTTATTTTAGTGAGAAGTTGAATGGGGATTCATCGAATTATTCTGCTTATGATAAATAATTGTATGCCTTGGTAAGAGCTCTTGCTACATGGAAGCATTATTTGTGACCAAAGGAGTTTGTGATAAAAATGGACCATGAGTCCTTAAGATACTTGAAAAACCAAGGTAAATTGAGTAGAAGACATGCCAAATGGGTTGAATTCATTGAGATATTTCCTTATATGATTAACTACAAGCAAGGTAAAGACAATATAGTTACTGGTGCGCTTTCAAGAAGGTACGCTCTTGTTTCTATTCTTACTTCTAAATTAATGGGATTTGATCATATTAAGGATTTATATGTTGATGATTCTGATTTTGATGTAGTATTTTTGGTATGTTTAAATGGGCATTTTGAGAAGTATAATCTGAAAGATGGGTTTCTTTTTATGGAGAATAAGCTTTGTGTCCCTAAGTTTTCTTTGCGAGAAGTTTTTGTGAGGAAAGCACATTATGGGGGGCTTATGGGACACTTTGGTGTGCCTAAAACACTTGACATCCTTGCTGAAATTTTTTTTTGGCCTAATATGACAAAAGGCGCAGAAATATCTTGTGCTCAATGCCTTAAATGCAAATAAGCTAAATCTAAAGTGTTTCCACATGGTTTATACACGCCATTACCTGTGCCTATTTCACCTTGGATTGATATTTCTATGGACTTTGCGTTAGGACTGCCTAGAACAAGGTATGGTAAGGATAGCATCTTTGTTGTGGTAGGTAGGTTCACAAAAATAGCTCGTTTTATTCATTGTTTAAAGACCAATGATGCTTCTCTTTTTTTCGATTTATTTGTTAGAGAAGTGGTTAAATTGCATGGTTACCTAGAACTATTGTTAGTGATAGGGATGCTAAGTTTCTAAGCCACTTTTGGCATATGCTTTGCGAAAAAATGGGAACAAAATTATTATTTTCTACTTCATGTCATCACAAACTGATGGGAAAATTAAGGTAGTAAATAGAATCATAGGAAATATGTTAAGGGTTGTTCTTAAAGGAAAATTAAATTCTTGGGAGGATCACTTTCCTATGGTAGAATTTGCTTACAATCAAACTGTTCATTCAACTACTGGTTATTCTCCTTTTGAAATTATTTATGGCTTTAACCCCCTTACACCCCTTGACTTATTTCCTTTGCATACTAATGAGATGGTTTGTCTTGATGGAAAAAATAAAGTTGATCTTATGAAGACTATTCATGAGCATACGAGACTTGCAATTGAGAGAAAGAATGAGCAAACAACTTTACAAAGAAATAAAGGTCGAAAACCAGTTATCTTTGAGCTTGGTGATTTGGTTTAGGTTCATATGAGGAAGGAGAGATTTCCTTCAAAAAGGAAGACCAAATTGCACCTTAGAGGAGATGGTCTGTTTAAAGTACTTGAAATGATTGGAAATAATGCTTACAAATTGGACCTTCCAGATGAGTTTCAAGTAAGTGCTACTTTCAATGTTGCTGACTTATCCTTGTTTGATGTAGGTTCAAATTTGAGGACAAATTCTTTTCAAGAGGAGGGGAACGGTAGCTTCATTGAAAAGGATAAAACTTTAAAAGCGCCAAGAAAGCCATGCACAAGGTCTCAAGCTAAGGAAAAGCAAGACAAGGTTATTAGGCTTCAATGGGAGATCAAGGAGGCACTAATGATAGAAGAATAGCTCAAGAATTATGGAGAGGATTGTAGATGTGTGATTTTGCCCCTACCCGAGATTTTTTTTATATATTTTTAGCTAAAATATTTAGTTTAGGCCTAATATAGATATCTTAGCTAATTTTGACTCTTTTACTTTACTTTTACCTTAAAATGAAAAATAACAAAAATATAATTTTATTAATGTTTCGTAGTCATTTTTAAACTTGAAAAATACAAAAATAGTACTTTATATTTTTATCTTTTTATAAAAACGAAAATAATAAAAATAGTTTCATTAACATTTTGTAGTTACTTTAATTTTGAAAGAAAAATATAAAAAAATAACTTTGTTTTAATTATTAAGCTTATAGTTATTTTGCTTACGTAGGATTAATTAATGACACCGTGTTCTCATTCTCGGTTCCGGGCAAAGAATAATACTCGGGTTCAAACTATCCGGTTTTATAATTTTCGGACCTAGCCCATAATAATCCGAGCCCACCACACGTGGGGGACACGGACGGAGCACGAAACGTAACCCATGACTCTTGAAACCCACGTGGAGACCTATCACGCTTGGTCTCTCACGTGGGCAGAATCTCCAACGGACAAACAAGTTAGTGATGGGCAAGGCACTGAATATGTTTTGTATAATACTGCAGTGTATTCTTTATTTGAAAGAGGGCAAATACAGAGGAGGGATCCGCTAAAAAGACAGAGAGAGGACCACAAAATAGGCTTCTCCATTTTTTCTCATTTTTCAGAAAAAAGAGCACACACAGAGGGCTCGGCTGAATTCCGATCTTCATCGCTACACCTCGCCCCAAATCTTCTTCAGCGAACTAATCAACCACCCCATAACCCGTCGCCCTCCATAAACGACAAAAATCAGCTACTAGAACAAGCAGCAGCCAAACATACACGAACCAAGCAATCGAGAACAGTACAAAAATGATTTCGTCATCCCCATTCCCGATTTGGCTTTTAGCTTTCTGTAACATGAAGTTTAATTAACGTTTGGAGCTAGATTTGAGTTTGAATCGTGTGGAGGTCACTGTCGAAGGTAGCCTGTTCAGAATTCGATGAGGTTTCCGGTTCGAGGTTTCGATTTTGCTTGAAGTTCCTGTTCGATTTTGCCGCTGTTGTTTTATTTGAATTTGGAAGATAAGCATGGATTCTGATGGGGTTTGATGGAGATATTTAGTCGAGAAGCATTGTGTGCTGGAGCTAATCAGAATTTAGGAGACATCGGAGAGATTTGAGAGAGAATTTCCAGAATTCGGTTTCTTCTTCAACCAAATCGAACGGTCTTCACTCTATCTCCTTCACACATACCACCCCTAGTCGATGACCTCACACCACCCTGCCTCATTGTTCATCGGAAACATCTGCACATAGACAGAAACAGAGAACAGAAATACCAATATACATATTTTTGTTTCTTCCTGTTGATTTCGAATTGGGTTTCAAATAATGGAATTAAAATGAGTAGAGGGGATTCAAGCTCATGGCTGTGCGTGAGTACCGGTCGAAGGCTCCGCTCCGCTCGAGATCTCTATACGCCGGTCTGATAGGAAGCAACTATTCTTAAGGTTCTATTTTCTCATTTTTACTGGTTATTTTAATGAAATTGTTTGGATTCGAAATTGTTTCTGTTATGAATTCAGAATAATTTCTGTTATATCGCTTGAACTCTCATTACATTGTTAGTCGATTGGATTGAGGGCTGTTTGGATTTATCACTGGGAGTCCGTTTGGTTCAATTCGAGATTTCTAGTGTCATTGTTGTTTCAGCTGCGTTAGTTCGCCGCTGATTTTGATGTGCTTCGTTTGGCTTTCGAATTTTTCTTCATCCGATTTGGAACTACTGCTGCTTGTTTATGCTGTGTTGTTTAAGCTTGGTTGAGCTCTAGATTTTGTTATATTGAGTGTTATTTGGTCGCTGTTCAACTGTTCTTGCTAGTCTGGAGCTGTTGAAGCTCTCATCGATAGTATGTGCTCTTTCCGGCTTACCAAATTGAGACGACCATTGAGGTTCATATTTCCAGTAGTCATTTCTGCCTATTGAACTTCTTAAAACAGAATTCATTGAAACATGTTAGTAGTGTGTTCTATTTTCCTTTAAATCGGTTGGTATTTGTTAGCCTTTCCTGAATCTTTCGTCTTGTTGAAGCGTAAAGGATGAGATTCCATTCCTGTTTAAATGGTTAAATGCTTTGTTAAAATTGATGGATGAGGCATTTTGTTTTATTTTTGTTTTATATAGAAGTTGGCAGTGTCTAGCCCGAGCTAGCGATTAAGTCACAAGTTTGAAATCAGGGAAATTTTTTCTTTAACTGCCATCTTGCTTGAAAGTATAAGTGTACGTTGTTTTAATCCTTGTTTGTGAATCTGTGTCGACCTGTGATAGAGATATATAAGTTGGTTTAACGAGGAGATAAGTTCAGGGATGGATTGTTGGATGAAAATCCTAATTGTGCTTGGGTTAACTTTGATTGTCTGAAAGTTCTTATGTAGAATGATAACAAGCTGAATGTGATGAAGCTTGACGACATAGGCCTAAATGATTTTAAGTTTTTTGTCTATTAGGATCTGTGAAATTTACATATTAAACAGTATTTTTTAGTTGTTGCATGACCTCCCGGAGTTACTGCTAGCAGATCTACTTTGCCTATTCTCTGGTTGTATTCTTCCTTAAGTTGTCTCTTCTATTTGGCTTTCACTGAGGTACACACTGGAACTTGAACGAGAGAAATAAAACAATTGGATTGTTTTTTATCCTAGTTAATTTGTCCAGGTTGCTGCAGGTTGTTTATTTTACTGCTTGGTGTAGTTACATGTTGAATTTGCCACCTTCATTCTTTAGATTTAATATACAAAAACCATGTGAATTTAAAGGAAGTTTATGATAGTGGTAGCTGCTTGTAATTATTCATACTCGTGTTTGTTTCCTTAACTGTTGGAATGAGAACATTAGTGTTATTTCATGAACTAGAATCAGCCAAAAAGAAAAAGGGAATTCACCACATGCTACAGTTTGTGTATTTTTTTTTGTGCTACAGTGTTTGATTGCCTTTGGATTTGGCATCCGCTGTATAGCTGTTGAGCATGATCCTATAGTTTATAAATGCATTAGGTCTGGCTTCTGTATATTAGAGGTTGTTATCTGTTGGAAATATTATCGGTCAAGGTCACAACAGAATGCTTGAAGTATTTTCTCCTGTTTATTCATGCTGTTTGTTAACTGTTGGAAATATTCTTCTTATTTTGGCATATATGGTCTTCAACTATTGGTATTTTATTTCCTAGCATGACAAAAACCAATATGACAGTAAGCTAATTAAATGGAAATAGCAATATTAGTGTAGTTGGTGCAAAGGATTGTTTGGGATTGTTTGCTAGCATACTTTTTGACCTTCATTTAGATTAGAATTTATTTTAATCCTTAGAATTCGAGGCGTGCCATTTAGCAAATTTCATGGCCTTGCAAAGCACAACACGATAGACTCTTTAGGCACGACTTGTAAATAAAATTACTTTCCTAAATACGGGTGCACATTTATGTGACCCAAATCTTACTCTCGGCGAAACTGAAATACATTAAAGTCACAGGCGTACTGGTTGCGGTGTGGCTCGAAATGTGTTTTCGTGACGTTGCAATTCTTCTAAAATTAAAAGCGGAACATTAAAAGCACGTAGTTAAAATATATAAGAAATCAGATAAAAGCAAAAATAGCAGTTGAGCGACCGTGCTAGAACCACGGAATCCGGGAGTGCCTAACACCTTCTCCCGGGTTAACAGAATTCCTTATCCAGGTTTCTAGTTTCGCAGACTGCAATACAGAGTCATAAATTTCCTCGGTTCGGGATTAAACCGGTGACTTGGGACACCATTATTTTCCCAAGTGGCGACTCTGAATAATTAAATAAATTGATCCCGTTCCGACTGTCCTTTAAGTGGAAAAACTCCTTCACTGATTATTATTATATCCCTTCTCGGGGTGTAGTATTAAATAGTGGCACATTTATGTTTTTACATTACGTGTGCGGTGGTAAAAAAAGGAGGTGTGACAGCTCTGGCGACTCTGATGGGGATAGAAACCCCAGAACTTCGGTTCTGGGTTTAAGAATTCGAGCTCATTTAAATTGTTGTTTTGCTTATATCTGATTTCATTATATATTTTGATTAATGTGCTACATGTCTACCGCTTTGATAATAGTTGCATTGTATATACAAACTGCTATATGTCTACCGCTTTGATATTGCGTGAACTGTATATAAAACTGTGCCGAAAACCCTTCTCTTCTTACCCCCGGGGATGTGCTTACTGGTTGAGACTCCCCATTCTGTTAGTGTCAATACCAAAAATAAGAAAAGAGACAGGATAAGTTACAAAGCCGGACGATCCCGCGGGTCCCCGGTACGTAGCCCCCTCCTCAATCCGAGTTGTCTACTCGGGTACACAGTCTAGCATAAAAAAAAAAAAGAAAATCAGGATATTGAGCCTAAATTAGGACGATTATTTGCATCATGTTTTGACTTAGGGGACTCAACGCAGGGGTTGGGTCCGTCTAGGACAGGTGACCCGGTAATCAAAAGACCGAGCATGTTATATGTTGCATTTATTTGTTCTAGATTATTATTGGCTAAATTCCTGAAAAATAAAAAGAGAGGAAATTTTAGAAAAAAAAAATCGAAATGTCAACGAAACGCTGTCGAAAGTTTGAAAAGAAAATTTGAAAAATAGGTGGAACAATTTTTGTTGAAATAATTAGTCAAATAATCTGACCGAACTACGCAGGTTTGATTCTCGCCATTAGGTGGGATACGTAGGCAGCCCTCACTGGGTCCAACCACCCCTTTTAGAAAATCAAAAAAAATGTGTGTCAATAAAATCAAAGTGATGCCATTTTTGAAAATAGCCGAATGTTCCGAAAGGACGCCGGAAGGCTGTTTTTACAAAAATAGCCACTTTGAATCATTTTTAATAATTTGCGGGCACAGCCTAGAAATATTCCTTGTGGAAATATTGCAAGGCCATAGCCGCAAAATCAAGTCCGGGTTCACACCCCTTTTGCAAAAATAACCAAAAAATGTTAAATTTTTGATTTTGTTATAAATAAGTCGGGTGATGCTATTCTTGCTTAAAATAAGCCGAATTTCCCTCAAAAAGACGCCGGAAGGCTGTTTTTGCAAGAATAGCCACTTCAAATCATTTTTAAATAATTTTGGACACAGCCTTGAAATATTCCCTCGCGGAAATGTCGAAAGGCTATATCCGCAAAAAAAAAAAAATTAAGTTTGAGTCATCACTCAACTTTACAAAAATAACCACTTTATCAAACAAGCCATTACATGGCCGAAATTTTGCTGAAATAGCCACATTTTTGCACTTTAACTTCCTCAGTCTTGTGTTGGCCTGTGTCGGTGCTGAACGATGCCCCATAGGTCCCAGGATAAAAAATTTGAATTTGCATCTTCTTAAATAAAATTTTGCAAAAAGCGTCACTTTGTTTAAATAAGCCATTACATGGCCAATTTATAAAAAATAGTCTTGTGTTGGTTTATGGTGATGCCGAACGATGCCCCATGAGCCACAGGATAAAAAATTTTCAAGTTTATCTTTCTTAAATAAATTTTGCAAAAATAGTCATTTTGTCAATTAAGCCATTATGTGGCCAATTTTGTAGAAATAGTCATAATTGACGCTAAAAATATTCTTATTCTTGTAGAAATCTCCGGTACAAAATGTGAAAATTTTTCAAGTTTGTGGTTGGAGTCGGCTTTCACAATTTTTCTTCAAAAAAAAAAAGAAAACAAAAAAAAAATCAAATAAACATCTCTTTATTTCTTGCATTAATTTGCAAGAACTACGCTCGGTCTGATTCATGCGGGGTCATGATACGTAGGCAATCCACATAGGATTCGACCATTTCCATAACCAAAAAAGAAAAAAAAATGAAAAAACTACAAAAAGAAAAAAAATGAAAATGAAAAAACCACAAAAAGGGAAAAAGAAAAGAAAATAGCAGAAAAAAAAAACAAAGGAAATCAATAAGTGGAATACCTTAACGCTAACCCGGTGGTTTCGTTTTGTTGATCCAGAAAGTCGAGGTGGTTGGTTGTGGTAAATTGGAAAGCAAGATCCAAGGAAAATGATAACCGGCATCGAAGCCGTTACGAGTGCTCAAGAGACTCAGGGTCAGAAAATTCAACAAGGGTCTACTGTGGTTGAGGAAAACAGAGCATTGAAACGACAAGTGACCAAAATGCGTCAAGCATGGGCCAATGGCCAAGGACAACCTTCTCATGAGTCACAATCTGCTATACAGCAAGAACAGTACCACTCTCCCGAGTACCACTCGTACTCGTTTGACCTTCCTGCAAACGTTGAGAAGCCTACCCGAAAGAATGTACAGGAAGAAATGGCCCAAAGATTGAAGAGATTAGAACAACGGCTGAAAAACATGCAAGAAATGGCAGGTCAAAAGAGTGTTGCCTTCAGAGATCTTTGTATGTTCCCCGATGTCCACTTTCCGCCTGGTTTCAAGGTTCCCAAATTGGAAAAGTATGATGGACGCGGAAACCCCATAGCCCACCTGAAAAGGTATTGCAACCAATTGAGAGGTGTGGGAAGAAAAGAAGAATTGCTTATGGCTTATTTTGGGGAAAGCCTCTCGGGAGTATCATCTGAATGGTTTTGGGATCAGGACGCATCTGGTTGGCACGTCTGGGATGATTTGGCACGAGCCTTTATCAAACAGTTTCAATACAATATCGACGTCACCCCAAACTGCATTTCCCTTTCTAAACTGAAAAAGAAACCAACTGAAAGTTTCAGGGAATATGCCATCAAATGGAGAGAGCAGGCAGCGAGAGCTAAGCCACCCATGAACGATCACGAGTTGGCCACTGTTTTCCTTCAGGCTCAAGAGCCGGATTACTTTCAAAACATGATATCTGCAGTTGGTCACACCTTTGAAGAAATAATCAAAATGGGAGAAATGGCGGAAGATGGTCTTAAGACAGGCAAAATTATAAGTCAAGCAACTCTCAAAAATGCGGCTCAGGATGTCCAAAGTGAATTCAGTGATGTGAATGGGAGGGATGAAGAAGTCATGATGATATCAGGGTCAAGAAAAGGTTCCAGAAGAACACCTCGATGGTATGCGATGTCTCGACAGGTTTTTCATAACTCCCCTGAGCATTACTATCCACCTCCGAACCCACCATACTCAGTTGATCCACCCCAGTATGTTATTCAGCCATCAAATCATCCAAGAAAGCGAGCACGGGCATCACAAAATCTCTACCAGCCTCTGCAAAATTTCCAAATACCTTATAACCCACTTCCAAACCAAGGGTATAGAAGGGAACCGAAGTTGAAGGAACATTTCACACCAATAGGAGTTTCCTATGCAAGCTTATTTGAGAAGTTAAAGCAACAGGACATGATTGCACCCATCCCTCCAAATCATGTGGACCCACGTGCAAGGAGCTTTGACCCATCTAAAAGGTGTGAATACCATTCCCATGCCCAGGGGCACAACATGGAAAGTTGTCGGGATTTGAAAAGGGAAATAGAAAGGATGATCCAAGAAAGATTGATTGTGATTCATAACAATGACACCCAGAATATCGCGCTGAATCCGTTACCTGCACCTGATGATACACACTTTCTGACGGTGATGCCTGGTGACACGGAATATGAGAATCCACTCGGGAATTTGCCGACTGAAATGAGAGAAGGCCATAGTGGTTCTGATAATCAAATTCGTGGCTAAATGTCGGGCTTATCAATTGGAGAGTCATTTGTGGTGGCTTATTTTGTTGTCATTTCTATTTGTCCGAGTTATTTCAGAATGGTAATCCAAATGCTGTTTTGTGGCTCAAACCTTTTATCCTTGTATTTTTCTTTTGATCATAGTGTCTCATCTAAAGGGGTCTAGGTTCGTTCTAAGTATTGTACCCCAGTTTTGTTTTTTGGTTGTTCGAGTCGTTGTTTTATCGGTTAATGCAATAACCTATTATTTCTAGATATTTTCTGTTATTTAGTCCTCTCCTTCCTATAGTTCTTTTTCTGCTAGCTCTAGTGACATGACGTGCGCGCATAGTTCTGGCCCGATCTTAAAAGTTAATCACAAAACCATTGGGAGGTGATCGAGATATTTAAATGAAGTAAGAACGGTTTGAGATTATTCGAAACCCGAGTCATGAGAGATTGGGGCAAGTAAAAGAAAACCGTTAAAGGCAAGCTGCCAAAATTGACATGGGGTCGTTCATAATAATGAAAATGAGAGTGTTGCCCAACAGTGCTTTAAAGATATGACGAATATTAATTATGTTGTTTACACTTGGCATGTTTTGAAGATTGGAATGACGAAGGCATTTTGGTTCTGCTATCCAAATACTTTATCCATCGTCAACCCTTTGAGCCTTATTTTAAATTCTTTCATACCCCTCCTTCGGAATTAGTTGCAAATACTAGAAATACAAGTTTGAAAGGCAAGAGAAGAAAGGAATAAAGAAAAAGGTAAAGAAAAAGAAAACAACAAAAAGAGATAAAGAAAAGAAAAGGAAAAATGTGTGAAAAAAGAAACTTGAAAAAGAGGAATTGGGAACTACGTTTGACCTGATTCCTCAAAGAGGATACGTAGGCGCTTCACAGCTCGGTCATAGTGTAAATAAAGAAATAAAAATCCCCAAGCAAGAAACAGGGGCAGTAAAAAAAAATGTGTTTATGTAAGGAAAATATAGGATTCCGAAGGTTGTAATTTTGAACCCAATTTGTTTTATTTTGAGCCTTTAATACCCTTTCTTTCTAGCCTTGTCCAAACCCACATTACGGTCCAACGAAAGACCTTTTGACCAATCTTCAAAAGAGGCTGAGTTAGGCAAATGAGAGAAGTTTCATCGGGACATAACACTCTGATTCCCAGCAGAAAGACTCCGATCAACAGAAGAAATATGAGAGAATTTTAGCAATAACACCACCAATCCCCAGCGGAAAAGTAACACAAATGAGAGAGTCTTAGCGGTGAAAACCTTCACAGGCACCATAAGGCGATGAAAGCTGAGAGAAAACCGAAATGAGAGAGGCTTGGTAGTGAAAACCCCTCGGGGGCACTACAAGTCGAACGAAGGTTGGAAATGAGGTAGGAAAGCCCCAGGAGAAGATTACAAAAGGCGGCTTAACGACGGAGGATAGGCTATATGTGCATGTCAGGTCCATTAGAGTTGGTATCCACGTTTGATAGGGTTATTTTATAATTTTTCTTTCTAGAGAGTCATCCTTGTTTTTGTCTTTTATTCTGTTTCCTTTTATCTTTCTCCTTTCATAAAAAATTCCCCAATAGAGTCTGTTTGTAAGAAATGACTTCAAAATTTTCCATCAGCTTTCCAATTATGCAAGACGGAATTTGATTGGTACACCCAAGTGGTATAAGTGAGGAGGGATTAAGCGCAAAGCCAGTGTCCAGAAGGATATTCCCTAACAATAGGAAATCGACAAATGGGTGGATCGGTGTGAAAAAGGATATCTCAATGAAGGTTAATGACCTCGAGGCCAAGGCCAATGAGACTCAAAGGTCGGGAAATGCCCATTCCTTAGATATGTCGCCAAAGAAGGGGAGATATCCCCAGCAGAAAGGTATTTTCAGTGACAAGGGTGAACAAAGAAAATGGTTCACCAGTAAAACATGCAAGGTCTTCACGAAGGGTCACTATTATAGGAATTCGGGTGGTCGGTGGAAAACCACGTGGAAAGGTTCGCGAATAAAGAGTCGTCAAGGAAGGCGGGGAAGCAAGAAAGGAGAAAACTATCCCCAGCATGAATATCATCAAATGATAACATCCCCGGCAGGGTCTGACAATGAAACGCAGAGCAGGGAAAGAAGAGGAGAACCATCCCCAGCAGGAGCACCACAACCAGCCACCACATTTTAAAACTAACCAATTTTTCTTTGATTTGAAACAGGAAAAAGAGGGGTTGTTGGTAGAAAAGCATGCCACGAAGAAGATTCTCAAACTGGGGCAGAAAATTTTCTCCCGTTGTGAAAATTTTCCCGAAACCAAATACCCGATTGGGGAAAGAAGCCAGATAACGCGAGGAAATGATCTTTGAACCCGGTTATCCCTAGCAGCCTTGAAAGAAAGAAAACAACAAGCGGTGATAGAGGAAATTTTACCCCCAGCAGACAGGACAAAACGAGGAAGCTTGCATTCAGAAAGGCAAGAGGCCGGTATCATCCCCAACAGTTCTCAGAAAAATGAAATGCTCATTTCGAGAGTTCCCCGGCAACATTATATCCTACAAATTTTTCAAGGGAGCAAAGCGCGAGTCCCGAATGAGGTTTGGAAAGAGGAAAAAGGAAAAGGGGTCCCCCGACAGGACAATCCTCAGCTAATGACATTTCAATCCCCCGCGATCTCGGGAGAAGATAAAAGGTTTTGAAGGGAGTAGAAAAGGAGGAAATAGAGAAGATTTTCCCAGCAGCATCATCCCCAGCAGGTAAGTAAACAATTCCAAAGATATCCCCAGCAATCAAGGGAAAAATAACACGACCTAGGAGGAAAGCAATTCCGAAACAAGGTAATTCAGAAGAAAGGATGGGACGGAGTTAAGGAGTTGATGTTGAAGTCAGGGAGCCCGCCTGAAGAATGGAGTGGCGATTTAGTTTTGAAGTTATAGTTGAAGTCAGGGAGCCCGCCTGAAGAATGGAGTGGCGATTTAGTTTTTGAAGTTATAGTTGAAATCAGGGAGCCCGCCTGGAAAATGGAGTGGCGATCTAGTCTTGAGTTGTAGTTGAAGTCAGGGAGCCCGCCTGAAGAATGGAGTGGCGATTTAGCTTTTGAAGTTATAGTTGAAGTCGGGGAGCCCGCCTGAAGAATGGAGTGGCGATTTAGTTTTGAGTTGTAGTTGAAGAAGCGAAGGAAGACGATAGGGATGGGATGAAGTTCGAAGTTTGTAGTTGAAGTCGGGGAGCCCGCCTGAAGAATGGAGTGGCGATTTAGTTTTGAAGTTATAGTTGAAGTCTGGGAGCCTGCCTGAAGAATGGAGTCGCGATTTAGTTTTGAAGTTGTAGTTAAAGTTAGGAAGCCCGCCTGAAGAATGGAGTGGCGATTTAGTTTTGAAGTTATAGTTGAAGTCAGAGAGCCCGCCTGAAGAATGGAGTGGCGATTTAGTTTTGAGTTGTAGTTGAAGTCAGGGAGCCCGCCTGAAGAATGGAGTGGCGATTTAGTTTTTGAAGTTATAGTTAAAGATAATTTAATAGGAAGTGAAAAACAACAATTAGAGGTTTTAGATGAAGTTGAAGTCAGGGAGCCCGCCTGAAGAATGGAGTAGCGATTTAGTTTTGAAGTTATAGTTGAAGACAGGGAGCCCGCCTGAAGAATGGAGTGGCGATTTATTTTGAAGTAGTAGTTGAAGTCAGGTAGTCCGCCTGAAGAATGGAGTGGCGATTTAGTTTTGAGTTGTAGTTGAAGTCAGGGAGCCCGCCTGAAGATTGGAGTGGCGATTTAGTTTTTGAAGTTATAGTTAAGGATAATTTAATAGGAAGTGAAAAACAACAATTAGAGGTTTTAGATGAAAGCAACAAGACGAAGGAAACAACAATTGGAAGATTTCAAGTAAGGCATCAATTTAGACCTAGTCTGAGGAATTATCTCCTAGCGTCAAAATCTTAGTCCGATGAATCTTTCTCCTAAGATATCAAAATCTTAGTCCGATGAATCTTTCTCCTGAGATCACAATAATTTAGACCTAGTCCGAGGAATTATCTCCTAGAGTCAAATCTTAGTCTGATGAATCTTTCTCCTAGCGTCAAAGTCTTAGTCTGATGAATCTTTTTCCTGAGATCACAACAATTTAGAACTAGTCTAAGGAATTATCTCCTAGCGTCAAAGTCTTAGTCCGATGAATCTTTCTCCTAAGACATCAAAATCTCAGTCCGATGAATCTTTCTCCTGAGATGGTAATCATTCGATCTATACATTTCAAGTTTTGGTAATCAGGTGCCCACTTGAAGAATGGAAGGGCAATTTATATTCGAAGTTTGGTGTTGTAGTCAGGTGCCCGCATGAAGAATAGAATGGCGATTTATGATTAGAGTTTGTCGTTAGAGTCAGAAGCCCGCCAGAAAAGCAGAACGGCGTCTCAGTTTCCAAGATTTGATAAGGATAGTGAACAATCGAAAAGTGGTAGAGTGTAACGAAAATCCCCAGCATGAATCAGAAGGAAGGCAGAAGGAAGGCAACAAGGGTCAGAAAAGATAGATTCGGACTCCGAAAGAAAATAGTTCGAAGATCACAAGGAAGGGACCAACGGTCAGAGTTCGGCAATCAAGATAGGCCGAAATAACAATTGTCAGAAGAAAAGAAGCATGTGAAGAAACATCAGTGCCAGCATGATGGCAAAAAACATAACAAGGATAAGAAAAGATAGATTCAGACTTCGAAGGAGAATAGCTCGAAGATCACAAGTAAGAGAATTCACTTCGGAGTGCAATGCAAGTTAGCAACAAAAGAAGCTTGCGACCGGAATGCGAGTCAACAGCCTGAGATGATCAACAGAAGTTAGTCACAATGAAAAAAAGGCAAGGAAAGATGTGGTGTGCTCAAGACATGGCCGAGGTCACAAGCACTGCATACCTGGTCTTGATCCGAAAAGCAGCACCTGCAACTAGCAAGTATCAAGGTTCAAATTTAGAGTCCGCATGAAGCACCAACCAATACTCAAGATCAAGCTTCGGAAGATTTATAGATAGGAATCTTGTAACTAGTAGCTGATAGGCTTAGTTAGTCTTTCTCATGTTTTGATTTTCGATGTAATAGCAGGACCACGGACCGGAACCTCGATGGAACGAAACCTCGACGGAACGACACCTCGACCGGCTCTCCACCTCGGTATACCCCTTCTTCACTCACTTTCGAACTACACGTGGCCTGATTCCTTTATAGCCAAGGATATGTAGGCAGCTCAGATACAAGGGCTCGGTCACATTCCTTTCCTTTTAGTTTAGACCCTCCGAATAAGGGTCGGGTCAAAAACACTTATCTAGTCGTTCTTTGTCTGAAAACTCTTTGTGTTTTCAGTCAAAGAGGGGCAGCTGTAGATGCGTGATTTTGCCCCTACCCGAGATTTTTTTATATATTTTTAGCTAAAATATTTAGTTTAGACCTAATATAGATATCTTAGCTAATTTTGACTCTTTTACTTTACTTTTACCTTAAAATAAAAAATAACAAAAATATAGTTTTATTAATGTTTCGTAGTCATTTTTAAACTTGAAAAATACAAAAATAGTACTTTATATTTTTATCTTTTTATAAAAATGAAAATAATAAAAATTGTTGCATTAACATTTTGTAGTTACTTTAATTTTGAAAGAAAAATATAAAAAAATAACTTTGTTTTAATTATTAGTCTTATAGTTATTTTGCTTACGTAGGATTAATTAATGACACCGTGTTCTCATTCTCGGTTCCGGGCAAAGAATAATACTCGGGTTCAAACTATCCGGTTTTATAATTTTTGGACCTAGCCCATAATAATCTGAGCCCACCAGACGTGGGGGACACGGACGGAGCACGAAACGTAACCCATGACTCTTGAAACCCACGTGGAGACCCATCACTCTTGGTCTCTCACGTGGGCAGAATCTCCAACGGACAAACAAGTTAGTGATGGGCAAGGCACTGAATATGTTTTGTATAATACTGCAGTGTATTCTTTATTTGAAAGAGGGCAAATACAGAGGAGGGATCCGCTAAAAAAACAGAGAGAGGACCACAAAATAGGCTTCTCCATTTTTTCTCATTTTTCAGAAAAAAAGAGAACACACAGAGGGCTCGGCTGAATTCCGATCTTCATCGCTACACCTCGCCCCAAATCTTCTTCAGCGAACTAATCAACCACCCCATAACCCGTCGCCCTCCATAAACAACCAAAATCAGCTACTAGAACAAGCAGCAGCCAAACATACACGAACCAAGCAATCGAGAACAGTACAAAAATGATTTCGTCATCCCCATTCCCGATTTGGCTTTTAGCTTTCTGCAACATGAAGTTTAATTAACGTTTGGAGCTAGATTTGAGTTTGAATCGTGTGGAGGTCACTGTCGAAGGTATCCTGTTCAGAATTCGATGAGGTTTCCGGTTCGAGGTTTCGATTTTGCTTGAAGTTCCTGTTCGATTTTGCCGTTGTTGTTTTATTTGAATTTGGAAGATAAGCATGGATTCTGATGGGGTTTGATGGAGATGTTTAGTCGAGAAGCATTGTGTGCTGGAGCTAATCAGAAATTTAGGAGACATCGGAGAGATTTGAGAGAGAATTTCCAGAATTCGGTTTCTTCTTCAACCAAATCGAACGGCCTTCACTCTATCTCCTTCACACACACCACCCCTACTCGATGACCTCACACCACCCTGCCTCATTGTTCATCGGAAACATCTGCACATAGACAGAAACAGAGAACAGAAATACCAATATACATATTTTTGTTTCTTCCTGTTGATTTCGAATTGGGTTTCAAATAATGGAATTAAAATGAGTAGAGGGGATTCAAGCTCATGGCTGTGCGTGAGTACCGGTCGAAGGCTCCGCTCCGCTCGAGATCTCTATACGCCGGTCTGTGTAACGACCCGACCGGTCATTTTAGAAAATTACGCCCCAATCCCTAATTTAACTGTTCCCCTAAGTTCATTTCTGCTATTGTGGGTTGCCGGGAGAGTTGGTTCCAAAAATTTGAGCATTTTGGGACACTTAGTCCCTAAATAAGAGCTTTGAAACTAGAAAAACGGTTCGTAGCCGGAACAGTGTTAAGACGATCTCGAAACGGAAATCCGATGGTTCCATTAGCTCCGTTAGGTGATTTCGGGGTTAGGAGCGCGTTCGGGACGTATTTTGGAGGTCCGTAGCTCAATTAGGCTTGAAATGCCGAAGGTTGAAATTTTGGCGAATCCGATCGATAGGTGAGATTTTGATCCGGGGTCGGAATGGAATTCCGACAATTTCTGTAGCTTCGTTATGTGATTTTGGATATGTCCGCAAATTTTCAGGTCATTCGGACGTCGTTTGGACGGGTTTTTGATCGAATGTGCAATTCGGAAAGTTTTAAGAAATTTAGGCTTGAATTCGATGCGAATTATGGGTTTTGATGTTGTTAGACGTGTTTTGAGGATTGGAGCAAGTTCGAATGAGGTATTAAGATGTGTTGGTATGTTTGGATGAGGTCCGGGGGCCTCGGGGTGTTTTCGGATGGTTAATCGGGAGAAAACATGGAAAATTGCGGAACCGGTGCACTCGCTCGTTGTTTCCGCTCTCGCGGACTTTTGGACGCGAGGAGCGAGTCCGCGAGCGGACGAGGTGCGCGAGGAGCGGGTGGTTCCGCGAAGCGGAAGAATTTCCGCCGAAGCGGGGTCGCCGGTGCGAGTCTGGGATCGCCGAAGCGGACGAGAGAAATTGGGCATGGTCCGCGAAGCGGACGTTTTTCCGCTGGGCGAGACCGCGAAGCGGTCGGTGATGCGCGAGGCGGATTTGTCCGCGAAGCGTAAGCTTCTTCGCGAAGCGGGTCCGCTGAGGCGGCCCTTTATTCGCAGAGCGGAAATGGCCGGCTAGGCCTGGAACCGCTGAGCGACCCTTTGGTCGCGGATACGGTAGCGTAGAAGCGGAAAATGTTCCGCAGAAGCGAAAATCGCTGTAAGTAAGTGTATCGAAGTTAGAAAAATTTCAGAACATTTTAACATTTGGGGGTCTCGGCTTAAGGGCGATTTTGGGCGATTTTGAGGAGGAAATCAAGGGAAATCATCGGGTAATCAACTATGAACTCATATTATGATTAGTATTGGTAATATTATGCAATTATATCATGAAAATGGAGGAATTTGGGGTAATTATGGAGGGTTTAGCCCTAGTCTTGGACTTTAGAAAATCAAGGTTTTGAATGGGCAAATGGAGTTCGATTTTGGAAAAATTGATATGCTTAGACTCGTATTGAAATGAGGGTTCCGAATATGTGACTTTCGTGATTTTTCGATAAGCGTACCGAAAGTCGGGTTTTGGCAACTTGTGGGTTTTGGTGAATTTTGAGTTAATTTGATTGGGTAATGCCCAATTGGCCTATTTTGACGTGATTCTATTGATTTTATCAGATTCTACACTTGTGGAGGCCGACATTCGTGGCAAGAGGGTTATTGCTTAGCGGTTTTGTACCGGAATTGAGGTAAGTGGCTTGTCTAACCTCGTGTGGGGGAAATTTTCACCCCTAGGATATTATGTGATAGTTGAAATGCCTTGTACGCGAGGTGACGGGCGTGTACATGCGCTGGTTGATGAACACGTATTTTATTCAGAAATGTTCGATGAGCGATATCCCTGTCTTTGGTTGTTAATTTGATATTTTACCCGGTAGTGGTTAGAAGAGCATGATTAGGTAGCACTTAACTGTTTGGTTGCCTAACTGCCTTGTTTGAATTCCTTGTTAATTATTGGCACTATTTTCGGTGAAGTTATAGTTGAGCATAATTATTTCTCTCTGTGGATTTCCTTAATTGGCTGTGTTTGTGGACTGCGGGTTCGATTCCCGGAGACCCAGGGCTGTGGGTTCGATTCCCAGAGACCCGACGTGATATTGGTAGGGACTACGGGTTCGATTCCCGAGATCCTGAGTTATTGGTAGGGACTACGGGTTCGATTCCCGAGATCCCGAGTTATTGGTAGGGACTACGGGTTCGATTTCCCGAGATCCTGAGTTATTGGTAGGGACTGCGGGTTCGATTCCCGGAGATCCTGAGTTATTGTGATATTATTGAGACATGGGCTGCGGGTTCGATTCCCGGAGACCCAGGGGTACTGAGAATGGGACTGGGGGTTCAATTCCCACAGATCCCGGATTTGTTTATTTGAGTTGGTTATTTGTTATTAGCTTGGTTGTAGACAGTTTCAGTAAATGTTGTTATTTTGGAAATTTTGTTGTTATCTGTCAAACTGTTTATTTTGTTATCATCATATTATTATTGTTTCTCAGTAGGGCCCTGACCTTCCTCGTCACTACTCCATCGAGGTTAGGCTTGGCACTTACCGAGTACCGCCGTGGTGTACTCATGCTACTCTTCTGCACACTTTTGTTGTGCAGATCCAGGTACATCAGAGCAGGCTCGTACTAGGTGATTCTGCAGCTTTCTGGGAGACTTCGAGGTATGATCTGCTACGTCCGCGGATCCGGAGGCTTCCCTTCTATTCTAGTATTACTAGTGACATTTTTCTTCATTTCGTTGTTAGATACTCTTTACACATAGAGCCACAGTTGTATTTCCCTTTTAGTCCGTGTTACCGTGGGGTTCCGGATCTTGGTAGTGTTTATTTATTGTGTGACGGATGTATGTGCCAAGTGGCACGGATTACATATCTTTTATGTTATTTTCCACTGTTTCTTATTTAAGTAATTATAATTTATAGATTCCGCAACGTGTTAGGCTTACCTAGTCGTGGGGACTGGGTGCCATCACGACATGTTCACAATTGGTGAACTAGGGTCGTGACAAGTTGGTATCAGAGCTCTAGGTTCATAGGAGTCACGGGACACGGACCGGTTACTTAGAGTCTCGCTGATCGATACGGAGACGTCTGTATTTATCTACGAGGGGCTATGTAACTGTTTAGGAAACTCTTCATTTCTTTTGGATTCCTTGTCGTGCGACATTTTTGGCATCAAAAATCTAAACTATTGCTTTCTATTCTCTCACAGATGGTGAGGACACGAGCTAACCGCGATGATCAGGTACCCGCGCCCCCTGTTGCTGCCGTCAGAGGCCGGGGCCGAGGTAGAGGACGAGGACGCGCCCGAGGTGCAGCCACGGCACCATCGCGCGCTGCCGCTGAGGTGCCACCGGTAGACCAGGTTGGAGCGCACGCACCTGGTACACCGACTACAGCTGCTACTACTCCAGCACTACAGGAGACCCTGGCTCAGTTCATGAGCATGTATACCACTTTAGCCCAGGCAGGACTGCTTCCTCTTGTTGCAGCTACATCTCAGGCCGGGGGAGGGGCCCAGACTCCTGCAGCCGCTACACCTGAGCAGCGAGTGCCAGTGGGACAGGTTCCAGAGATTTTTGTTATGCCTCCTGCCGCCCCAGCACAACCCGGAGGTTGGCCAGCTGCCTCCGAGGACGAGCGGCGTAGATTGGAGAGGTTCAAGAAATATGATCCTCTAGTGTTCAGTGGTTTGGCTACAATGATGCATTCGGTTTTTTGGAGGAGTGTCATCGTATTCTTTGTACCATGGGGATTGTGGAGACCAGCGGGG
Organism: Nicotiana noctiflora; assembly: GCA_032618575.1. Classification (NCBI taxonomy): domain Eukaryota; kingdom Viridiplantae; phylum Streptophyta; class Magnoliopsida; order Solanales; family Solanaceae; genus Nicotiana; species Nicotiana noctiflora. Next base: position 126,506 of record JASVEL010013629.1, on the reverse strand, counting down.
TTTCCTTCACTGCTTTTCAGTTTCGCGGGGCTGCTTATGATTGGTGGCGCACGTATGAGTTGGATAGTCCGGAGGAGTCTGTTTCATTGACTTGGACGCAGTTTTCAGATCTATTTTTGAGGGAGTTTGTTCCACAGAGCCTTAGGGATTCTTGGCGCTCGGAGTTTGAGCGGTTGCGACGGGGCTCCATGTCAGTATCGGAGTATGCCATCAGTTTCACCCGTCTGGCCAGGCATGCACCGGCCTTGGTAGCCACGGTTCGGGAGAGAGTACGGAGATTTATTGAGGGCCCGATTCCGCCTATCCGATCCAGCATGGCCAGAGAGTTGGAGACAGATATATCTTATCGGCAGGCGGTGAGCATCGCCAGGAGGATCGAGAGTATGCTCCCTAGAGAGCGGGGAGAGAGGGAGACCAAGAGGTCTCGTGAGTCGGGCCATTTCTCTGGAGCCCGCACTTCAGCAGCCGGTCGTTTTGGCAGGGGTTATTCCGGTCGTCCAGTTCATTCAGCATTGCCAGCGGCTAGTAGCACTCCAGCTCTCCCAGCACCTCAGGAGCCTTATTATGCTCCCCCAGTTTCTAGTGCACCTCCTGCGCGGGGTCCTTTCAGGGGTCAGACTAGTGGGGGTGAGGCCGGTCAGTCACAGCCACCGCATCCTCCCAGAGCTAGCTTTGAGTGCGGGGATACTCGCCATCTGGTGAGGGAGTGCCCCGAGCGTAGGAGGGGAGCACCTCGCCGTCTTCGCAGCATCGGCGTGGCTCTCGGGGTCGGCAGGCTATCATTCCAGCTCCAGCTGCTATTCCACCTACCCAGCCAGCCAGGGGCGGGGGTCAGGGTTCTAGAGGCCGCCCTCGAGAGGGGGGACAGGCCAGATTCTATGCTATTCCTGATCGCGCTGCGGCTGTTGCATCTGATTCTGTTATCACAGGTATTATTCTGGTTAGTCACAGGGAGGCATCGGTTCTATTCGACCCTGGTTCCACTTTTTCATATGTGTCCTCTTACTTTGCTTCTCATCTGGGTGTGCCTCGGGATTCTTTGAGTGCCCCCATTTATGTTTCCACTCCGGTGGGTGATTCTTTGGTTGTGGACCATGTATATCGGTCGTGTTTGGTTACCATTTGTGATTTTGAGACCAGAGCGGATCTATTGTTGCTCGGGATGGTCGATTTTGATATTATTCCGGGCATGGACTGGTTGTCACCCCATTATGCTATTCTTGATTGTCATGCCAAGACCGTGACGCTGGCTATGCCAGGCATTCCATGTATTGAGTAAAGTGGTACTCTAGATCACACCCCTAGCCGTGTTATTTCCTTTCTCAGAGCTCAGCGTATGGTTGAGAAGGGGTGTGCTACTTATCTAGCCTATGTGCGGGATGTCAGTATTGACACTCCCTCTATTGATTCTGTTCCTGTGGTACGTGACTTTGCTTGATGTATTTCCAGCTGATCTTCCGGGCATGCCGCCTGACAGAGACATTGACTTTGCTATTGACTTGTTGCCGGGCACTCAGCCCATTTCTATTCCACCGTACCGTATGGCTCCTCCCGAATTAAAGGAGTTGAAGGATCAGTTACAGGAGTTATTGGGCAAGGGTTTTATTCGACCCAGTGTTTCGCCTTGGGGTGCTCCTGTACTGTTTGTGAAGAAAAAGGACGGTTCTATGCGTATGTGTATTGACTATCGTCAGCTGAACAAGGTTACAGTGAAGAACCGGTATCCTTTGCCCCGTATTGATGATTTATTTGACCAGTTACAGGGCGCACATGTGTTTTCTAAGATTGATTTGCGCTCCGGGTATCACCAGCTGAAGATTCGGGAGCCAGATATCCCGAAGACTGCCTTCAGGACCCGGTATGGTCACTATGAGTTCCTCGTGATGTCTTTTGGGTTGACTAATGCCCCAGCAGCATTTATGCATTTGATGCACAGTGTGTTCAGGCCTTATCTGGACTCGTTTGTGATTGTCTTCATTGATGATATTCTAGTATATTCTCGGAGCCGGGAAGAGCACGAGCAGCATTTGAGGATAGTGCTTCAGATCCTGAGGGAGAAGCAACTTTATGCCAAGTTCTCTAAATGTGAATTTTGGTTGAGTTCTGTGGCATTTTTGGGCCACGTGGTGTCGAGTGATGGTATTCGAGTAGATCCGAGGAAGGTGGAGGCCGTGCAGAGTTGGCCCAGACCCTCCTCCGCTACTGAGATTCGCAGTTTCCTTGGTTTGGCGGGCTACTACCGTCGTTTCGTAGAGGGGTTCTCTTCGATTGCAGCACCTATGACTAGATTGACCCAAAGGGTGCCCCTTTTCAGTGGACAGACGAGTGTGAGGCGAGCTTTCAGAAGCTCAAGACAGCTTTGACTTCGGCCCCTATATTGATGTTGCCTACAGGTACGGGGTCCTATACCGTATATTGTGATGCCTCACGAGTTGGACTCGGTGCGGTATTGATGCGGGACGGTAGGGTGATTGCCTACGCGTCGAGACAGCTGAAGGTGCATGAGAAGAATTACCCTGTTCATGATTTGGAGCTAGCTGCCATTGTTCACGCCTTAAAAAATTTGGCGTCATTATTTATACGGGGTTCCTTCTGAGATCTACACTGATCACCGGAGCTTGCAGCACTTGCTTAGGCAGAAGGACCTGAATATGCGTCAGAGGAGATGGTTGGAACTACTGAAGGACTATGATATTACTATTCTCTATCATCCGGGCAAGGCTAATGTGGTTGCTGATGCCTTGAGTCGTCGGGCAGAGAGTTTGGGGAGTTTAGCATATCTACCAGCTTCAGAGAGGCCTATGGCGATGGATGTTCAGGCTTTGGCCAGGCAGTTGGTTAGACTGGATCTTTCGGAGCCCAGCCGGGTTTTAGCTTGTGTGGTTTCTCGGTCTTCTCTATTTGACCACATCAGGGAGCGTCAGTTCGACGACCCTCATTTGCTTGTCCTTCAGGATAGAGTTCGGCGTGGTGATGCTCGAGATGTTACCATCGGGGATGATGGAGTTATGAGGATGCAGGGGCCGTATCTGTGTGCCCAATGTAGATGATCTTCGAGAGCTGATTCTAGCAGAGGCCCATAGTTCGCGGTATTCCATCCATCCGGGTGCCGCGAAGATGTATCGGGACTTGAAACAGCATTACTGGTGGAGGCGGATGAAGAGGGATATAGTTGATTATGTTTCTAGATGCCTCAACTGCCAGCAGGTGAAGTATGAGCATCAGCGTCCGGGTGGATTGATGCAGCGGATTGAGATTCCAGAGTGGAAATGGGAGCGCATCACCATGGACTTTGTATCTGGGCTTCCACGGACTATTAGGAAGTTTGATTCTATTTGGGTTATTGTGGATCGGTTGACCAAGTCCGCCCATTTTATACCGGTGAGCACTACTTATTCATCGGAGCGACTGGCGGAGATCTATATCAAGGAGATAGTTCGGCTGCATGGTATTCCAATTTCCATTATTTCAGATAGAGGCACTCAGTTCACTTCACGGTTCTGGAGAGCTGTACAGCAGGAGTTAGGTACTCGGGTGGAGCTGAGCACAGCATTTCACCCCCAGACTGATGGGCAGTCCGAGCGCACTATTCGGATTTTGGAGGATATGCTCCGTGCGTGCGTGATTGAGTTTGGAGGTTCATGGGATCACTTCTCGCCACTGGCGGAGTTTGCTTATAACAACAGCTACCAGTCTAGTATTCAGATGGCACCGTACGAGGCCCTATATGGTAGGAGGTGCAGGTCTCCTGTGGGTTGGTTTGAGCCGGGCGAGGCCAGGTTACTAGGTACTGATATGGTTCAGGAGGCTATGGACAAGGTCAAGGTGATTCAGGACAGACTTCGTGCGGCCCAGTCTAGACAGAAGAGTTATGCGGACAAGAAGGTTCGCGATGTGGCTTTTATGGTGGGTGAGCGGGTTCTGCTCCGAGTCTCGCCCATGAAGGGCGTTATGAGGTTTGGGAAGAAAGGGAAGCTGAGTCCTAGATTTATTGGCCCTTTTGAGATTTTGAGGCGTGTTGGAGAGGTTGCTTATGAGTTGGCCTTACCTCCCAGCCTAGCCGGCGTTCACCCCGTATTTCATGTCTCCATGCTCCGGAGATACCATGGTGACCCGTCGCACGTGTTGGATTTCACATCCGTTCAGCTAGACAAGGATCTGTCTTATGTTGAGGAGCCAGTAGCCATTCTAGACAGGCAAGTCAGAAAGCTAAGGTCAAAGAACATCGCTTCGGTAAAGGTTCGGTGGCGGGGCCAGCCGGTCGAGGAGGCGACTTGGGAGACCGAGCAGGATATGCGCAGCCAGTACCCTCATCTTTTCACTACTCCAGGTATGAATTCTATGCTCGTTCGAGGACGAACGAATCTTTAAGTGTGGGAAGATGTAACGACCCGACCGGTCGTTTTAGAAAATTACGCCCCAATCCCTAATTTAACTGTTCCCCTAAGTTCATTTCTGCTATTGTGGGTTGCCGGGAGAGTTGGTTCCAAAAATTTGAGCATTTTGGGACACTTAGTCCCTAAATAAGAGCTTTGAAACTAGAAAAACGGTTCGTAGCCGGAACAGTGTTAAGACGATCTCGAAACGGAAATCCGATGGTTCCATTAGCTCCGTTAGGTGATTTCGGGGTTAGGAGCGCGTTCGGGACGTATTTTGGAGGTCCGTAGCTCAATTAGGCTTGAAATGCCGAAGGTTGAAATTTTGGCGAATCCGATCGATAGGTGAGATTTTGATCCGGGGGTCGGAATGGAATTTCGACAATTTCTGTAGCTTCGTTATGTGATTTTGGATATGTCCGCAAATTTTCAGGTCATTCGGACGTCGTTTGGACGGGTTTTTGATCGAATGTGCAATTCGGAAAGTTTTAAGAAATTTAGGCTTGAATTCGATGCGAATTATGGGTTTTGATGTTGTTAGACGTGTTTTGAGGATTGGAGCAAGTTCGAATGAGGTATTAAGATGTGTTGGTATGTTTGGATGAGGTCCCGGGGGCCTCGGGGTGTTTTCGGATGGTTAAACGGAAGAAAATTGTGGAAAAATTGCAGGTTGGGATTCTGTTTCTGTTGTTTCCGCTCCTGCGGAATTGGGGGCGCAGGAGCGAGTCCGCGAAGCGGACGAGGGGCGCAGGAGCACTTGGTTACGCAGAAGCGGAAATCCTTCCGCTGAAACGATGTCGCTGGTGCGAGCCAATGATCGCAGAAGCGGACGAGAAGAAAATGGGAAGGTCCGCAGAAGCGGACACTTGACCGCCTGGGCGAGTCCGCAGGAGCGGACTCTGGTGCGCAGAAGCGGATGTTTCCGCAGAAGCGGAAGTTTCATCGCAGAAGCGGGCGCGCTTAAGCGGCCCTTTGCTCGCAGAAGCGGAATTGGCCGGCTAGGCCTGGAACCGCTGAAGCGACCCTTTGGTCGCGGATACGGACTCGTAGGAGCGGAAATTCTTCCGCAGAAGCGAAAATCGCTGTAAGTTAAGTGTATCGGAAGTTAGAAAAATTTCAGAACATTTTAACATTTGGGGGTCTCGGCTTAAGGGCGATTTTGGGCGATTTTGAGGAGGAAATCAAGGGAAATCATCAGGTAATCAACTATGAACTCATATTATGATTAGTATTGGTAATATTATGCAATTATATCATGAAAATGGAGGAATTTGGGGTAATTATGGAGGGTTTAGCCCTAGTCTTGGACTTTAGAAAATCAAGGTTTTGAATGGGCAAATGGAGTCCGATTTTGGAAAAATTGATATGCTTAGACTCGTATTGAAATGAGGGTTCCGAATATGTGACTTTCGTGATTTTTCGATAAGCGTACCGAAAGTCGGGTTTTGGCAACTTGTGGGTTTTGGTGAATTTTGAGTTAATTTGATTGGGTAATGCCCAATTGGCCTATTTTGACGTGATTCTATTGATTTTATCAGATTCTACACTTGTGGAGGCCGACATTCGTGGCAAGAGGGTTATTGCTTAGCGGTTTTGTACCGGAATTGAGGTAAGTGGCTTGTCTAACCTCGTGTGGGGAAATTTTCACCCCTAGGATATTATGTGATAGTTGAAATGCCTTGTACGCGAGGTGACGGGCGTGTACATGCGCTGGTTGATGAACACGTATTTTATTCAGAAATGTTCGATGAGCGATATCCCTGTCTTTGGTTGTTAATTTGATATTTTACCCGGTAGTGGTTAGAAGAGCATGATTAGGTAGCACTTAACTGTTTGGTTGCCTAACTGCCTTGTTTGAATTCCTTGTTAATTATTGGCACTATTTTCGGTGAAGTTATAGTTGAGCATAATTATTTCTCTCTGTGGATTTCCTTAATTGGCTGTGTTTGTGGACTGCGGGTTCGATTCCCGGAGACCCAGGGCTGTGGGTTCGATTCCCAGGAGACCCGACGTGATATTGGTAGGGACTACGGGTTCGATTCCCGAGATCCTGAGTTATTGGTAGGGACTACGGGTTCGATTCCCGGAGATCCTGAGTTATTGTGATATTATTGAGACATGGGCTGCGGGTTCGATTCCCGGAGACCCAGAGGTACTGAGAATGGGACTGTGGGTTCAATTCCCACAGATCCTGGATTTGTTTATTTGAGTTGGTTATTTGTTATTAGCTTGGTTGTAGACAGTTTCAGGTAAATATTGTTATTTTGGAAATTTTGTTGTTATATGTTAAACTGTTTATTTTGTTATCATCATATTATTATTGTTTCTCAGTAGGGCCCTGACCTTCCTCGTCACTACTCCATCGAGGTTAGGCTTGGCACTTACTGAGTACCGCCGTGGTGTACTCATGCTACTCTTCTGCACATTTTTGTTGTGCAGATCCAGGTACATCAGAGCAGGCTCGTACTAGGTGATTCTGCAGCTTTCTGGGAGACTTCGAGGTATGATCTGCTACGTCCGCGGATCCGGAGGCTTCCCTTCTATTCTAGTTTTACTAGTTGACATTTTTCTTCATTTCGTTGTTAGATACTCTTTACACATAGAGCCACAGTTGTATTTCCCTTTTAGTCTGTGTTACCGTGGGGTTCCGGATCTTGGTAGTGTTTATTTATTGTGTGACGGATGTATGTGCCAAGTGGCACGGATTACATATCTTTTATGTTATTTTCCGCTGTTTCTTATTTAAGTAATTATAATTTATAGATTCCGCAACGTGTTAGGCTTACCTAGTCATGGGGATTGGGTGCCATCACGACATGTTCACAATTGGTGAACTAGGGTCGTGACAGGATACCTGATAGGCAGCAACTATTCTTAAGGTTCTATTTTCTCATTTTTACTGGTTATTTTAATGAAATTGTTTGGATTCAAAATTGTTTCTGGTATGAATTCAGAATAATTTCTGTTATATCGCTTGAACTCTCATTACATTGTTAGTCGATTGGATTGAGGGCTGTTTGGATTTATCACTGGGAGTCTGTTTGGTTCAATTCGAGATTTCTAGTGTCATTGTTGTTTCAGCTGCGTTAGTTCGCCGCTGATTTTGATGTGCTTCGTTTGGCTTTTGAATTTTTCTTCATCCGATTTGGGACTACTGCTGCTTGTTTATGCTGTGTTGTTTAAGCTTGGTTGAGCTCTAGATTTTGTTATATTGAGTGTTATTTGGTCGCTGTTCAACTGTTCTTGCTAGTCTGGAGCTGTTGAAGCTCTCATCGATAGTATGTGCTCTTTCCGGCTTACCAAATTGAGACGACCATTGAGGTTCATATTTCCAGTAGTCATTTCTGCCTATTGAACTTCTTAAAACAGAATTCATTGAAACATGTTAGTAGTGTGTTCTATTTTCCTTTAAATCGGTTGGTATTTGTTAGCCTTTCCTGAATCTTTCGTCTTGTTGAAGCGTAAAGGATGAGATTCCATTCCTGTTTAAATGGTTAAATGCTTTGTTAAAATTGATGGATGAGGCATTTTGTTTTATTTTTGTTTTATATAGAAGTTGGCAGTGTCTAGCCCGAGCTAGCGATTAAGTCACAAGTTTGAAATCAGGGAAATTTTTTCTTTAACTGCCATCTTGCTTGAAAGTATAAGTGTACGTTGTTTTAATCCTTGTTTGTGAATCTGTGTCGACCTGTGATAGAGATATATAAGTTGGTTTAACGAGGAGATAAGTTCAGGGATGGATTGTTGGATGAAAATCCTAATTGTGCTTGGGTTAACTTTGATTGTCTGAAAGTTCTTATGTAGAATGATAACAAGCTGAATGTGATGAAGCTTGACGACATAGGCCTAAATGATTTTAAGTTTTTTGTCTATTAGGATCTATGAAATTTACATATTAAACAGAATTTTTTAGTTGTTGCATGACCTCCCGGAGTTACTGCTAGCAGATCTACTTTGCCTATTCTCTGGTTGTATTCTTCCTTAAGTTGTCTCTTCTATTTGGCTTTCACTGAGGTACACACTGGAACTTGAACGAGAGAAATAAAACAATTGGATTGTTTTCGATCCTAGTTAATTTGTCCAGGTTGCTGCAGGTTGTTTATTTTACTGCTTGGTGTAGTTACATGTTGAATTTGCCACCTTCATTCTTTAGATTTAATATACAAAAACCATGTGAATTTAAAGGAAGTTTATGATAGTGGTAGCTGCTTGTAATTATTCATACTCTTGTTTGTTTCCTTAACTGTTGGAATGAGAACATTAGTGTTATTTCATGAACTAGAATCAGCCAAAAAGAAAAAGGGAATTCACCACATGCTACAGTTTATGTATTTTTTTTTTGTGCTACAGTGTTTGATTGCCTTTGGATTTGGCATCCGGTGTATAGCTGTTGAGCATGATCCTATAGTTTATAAATGCATTAGGTCTGGCTTCTGTATATTAGAGGTTGTTATCTGTTGGAAATATTATCGGTCAAGGTCACAACAGAATGCTTGAAGTATTTTCTCCTGTTTGTTCATGCTGTTTGTTAACTGTTGGAAATATTCTTCTTATTTTGGCATATATGGTCTTCAACTATTGGTATTTTATTTCCTAGCATGACAAAAACCAATATGACAGTAAGCTAATTAAATGGAAATAGCAAGATTAGTGTAGTTGGTGCAAGGGATTGTTTGGGATTGTTTGCTAGCATTCTTTTTGACCTTCATTTAGATTAGAATTTGTTTTAATCCTTAGAATTCGAGGCGTGCCATTTAGCAAATTTCATGGCCCTCGCAAAGCACAACACGATAGACTCTTTAGGCACGACTTGTAAATAAAATTACTTTCCTAAATACGGGTGCACATTTATGTGACCCAAATCTTACTCTCGGCGAAACTGAAATACATTAAAGTCACAGGCGTACTGGTTGCGGTGTGGCTCGAAATGTATTTTCGTGACGTTGCAATTCTTCTAAAATTAAAAGCGGAACATTAAAAGCACGTAGTTAAAATATATAAGAAATCAGATAAAAGCAAAAATAGCAGTTGAGCGACCGTGCTATAACCACGGAATCCGGGAGTGCCTAACACCTTCTCCCGGGTTAACAGAATTCCTTATCCAGGTTTCTAGTTTCGCAGACTGCAATACAGAGTCATAAATTTGCTCGGTTCGGGATTAAACCGGTGACTTAAGACACCATTATTTTCCCAAGTGGCGACTCTGAATAATTAAATAAATTGATCCCGTTCCGACTGTCCTTTAAGTGGAAAAACTCCTTCACTGATTATTATTATATCCCTTCTCGGGGTGTAGTATTAAATAGTGGCACATTTACGTTTTTACGTTACGTGTGCGGTGGTAAAAAAAGGAGGTGTGACAAGGATTTAGCTAATTAATACACTCATTTTATGGTCAAAGTCAAAGTCCAATAGTAGGTAGATTGGGGTCCAAGCACCAGCCAAGGAGGGCCTAAATTAGGCGCCTAAATCAACTCACAAAGGAGCCAACTTGGCACCCAAGTCAGCTCAAGGAGGGGTGAACAAGACATAGGAGAAGGAGTCATAGTTTCTTATTTTTCCTAGTTTGTTTGGACATATTTGATGTTTTTCTAGGTAGTTAAGGTTTTGTTTTTATTTTCCTAAGATTATTAGAATTACTTCCCAAGATTGACTTGGTTTTTATTTCCTAGAGTTTTACCTTTTCATATGGTAGTTGGACTTGTTGTCCAAAGTAGTTTAGGACTTTATTTCCTTGTTTTTAGGTAGAATTTCGTGACTTCTTTCCTATATAAAGGGGTATATTCTTTGCTTTTAGACTTAGACTATTACCAATAAAAATTGTGAGATTTTTCTTGCACTCTTGTGTGTAGCTACTCTTGGATTTATTCTTCAACCTCTAAGACTCAACTTAAGGTGGCAAGAGCAGCAAAGAAAGCACCAAGTGAAGAGATAAGGTTCGAAATCTTAGATCATTTCTAGGTGTTCAAGAACGGTGATAAGATTAGGCTTATTGTTATTCTTATTATTTTAAAGGGTCGGGTTTCACAATCTATCTCATGTTTTTAATTCTCTACAAAAGGTGATTATTTCTTTCTTAATTAATTATTATTATTAGGATTCAAGTTCAAGAATAAACTCCTTGAATTCAAGAACTCTTTCTTGAATTCAATCTATCTTTAATTTTCTGTCCTTTTTTCTCTATTTTTTTTTAGCTTCCGTATGTTTCTTGATTTTTTTTTGTTTTTCTTTAATAATTCTTGAATCCCCTATCATGTTTGTTATCATAGGCAAATGTTAGTGGGAACTGAAGGGAGCCTCACACTTTGGGATGCCCACTAGAAGAACTAGGCACACGAGCCCTGAACTGATGGTGCCTAAGTCGAACTTTGAGCTGGAAGGACACTGAGTGACGAATGACCCTAGTGTGAACTTTGAGAACCATGGACAAATCACCATGGTGTCCTTGAAGGGCTAGCTGAGCATGCCAGAATGGACGGCCTCTGTCGTGCTGAAACTAACCTCCCAAAGAAGCACCACAAAAGCTACCAGATCCCTGAAACCTCTTGGCCTTCCTCTAATCTCGCTCTTGGCGATGAACGGACTCTATCTCTCTAGCAATGTCAACCACCTCCTCAAAAGAAGCACCATATACTCTCTCTTTGGTCAGAAAAATTCGTAGATGATAGTTTAGGCCATCTATGAACCTCCTGATCCTCTCTCTATACATGGGAACTAGCCAAATAGTATGACGGGCCAACTCGGAGAATCTCATCTCATAGTGCGACACGGACATGTCCCCCTGACGCAACTACTCGAACTGCCTGTGCATCTCTTCTCTACGGGAATGTAGTAGATACTTTTCTAGAAAGAGAATGGAGAACTGATGCTAGGTAAGGGCAGTGCACCAATAGGTCTACGCCTCTCATAAGCCTCCCACCAAGTGAAGGCAACTCCAGAAAACTAAAAAGTAATATATGAGACCCCACTAGTATCCAGAATACTCGTTGTACATAACATCCTCTAACACTATCCAAGAAACCCTCGGTATCTTGCCTTCTACACTATTGAAAGTCGGAGGCTGAAGTCTACCAAACCTCTCCAATCGACGCCGCTCGTCATCAGGTATAACTGAAACCATAAAATCCTGAGCCGGTGCAACCGGCTAGGCTGGTGGTGCCTCCAGTGTCTGGAGTCCTAAAATAACCTACTTGGTGTTCGGATGGTGGAAGTATGCGTGCCTCCCCCAATATAAGAAGTAGCTGCTATAGTAGAAACTACGACTGCCTGAGCAAGACTGGTGCACACGGTCAGAACCTGAGCCAAGGTCTCCTGGAGACCCGGAATAACAATAGGCACAGTTGGTGCCTGAGGTGGTGTTGCTGGAGGATCCCTCGCTGGAGCCTGATCATGAATTAGGGCATCAGGTGGATCTGCAGGTGCTGCCCTAACTGTTGTACGGGCTACACCCTTGCCCCTACCACGGCCTTGATTGTATCGTGGGCCTCTAGTGGCCCCAACTGGTGGTACTGGTGGTCGTTTGTCCTGATCGGTAGCACGTGTCCTCAACATTTGTAAGAGAATAGAATAATAGAAGTTTAGTTACTAGAGTCAAAAGATTCGCATGACAAGAATTCAAGTATATGAGCTTTTCCTAAAGGTTCTACAGTCTCACGAGGATAAGTACAAACATCTCTGTACCGATCCCTGAGACTCTACTAAACCTGCTCATGACCCGCAAGACCTATATAACAACCGACCCGATCATGATGGCGCCTATCCTAATACTAGGCCAGCCAACTTATTACCAAATACTCCATATATCATTTAAGGTTTAAGTAAAACCAGGTTTTTTAGCATAAATCCGATAAAGATATAAAGTGAAAATAAAAATGAAGTAGAAACTATAAGCGCATCCTCGGGTTTCACTAGTCATGAGCAACATACCACAATGGTTCGAAATAAAACAAGACTAACATAGTTGAGAGTAACCAACAAATGCACAAAAAGAGGAAGATAAGGAAGGAGAAGGCGGGATTGCGATCGCCAATTAGCTACATTGCTATCTCCAAGAAAAGTCCACAACTGGAATGATCAGCAACTGTTACTGCTCCTCGGGATACCTGGATCTGTACACAGGGGTGCAGGGGATAACGTGAGTACACCAACTCAGTAAGTAACAAGTCCAACCTATGGACAGGCAAGTAGGGACAAACCAACCTGAACAGGTAATAACATGTAATTGTATAGAAAAGTTGGCATGCTTACAGTTCAAGTAAATCTCAACCATAAATAAATGCAAACTCAACAGTACTAAGTATAAAACTAAAAAATCCTCTATATACCAATGCACATCTAGCATGATCAATGTTCCATGAACCTTCACTCACAAGTGTTCAACCACTCGGTATTGTATGTATGTGTGTATATATATATATATATATATATATATATATATATATATATATATATATATATATATATATATATATATATATATATATATATATATATATATATATATATATATATATATATATATATATATATATATATATATATATATATATATATATATATATATATATATATATATATATATATATATATATATATATATATATATATATATATATATATATATATAGGTTATTATTTATTAGATTGAAAATAAAAAAATAAAAAAACATGGAATAAAAAAATACTACGAAAATTTGATTTTTCTATCATTATAATTTTTATATGCGTTATTGTAAGTTTTATGATTTTTGTGTGAAAAAATAAAATTATATGATTTTAGTGTAAAAAATCATACTTATATGACCATTTGTGAAATTTATCTTACGGAAGTTATATTGACATCTTACTTCGTTTGAACCATTTGATAGTTCATGGACTGAAAAACATAGTTATAAATTTGTCTTTGCTACAATGGGAGTTAATGACAATGCAAGTGAATCCTGAAACTTAAAATCTCGCTCCCTGAACTTAATGGTTGAGAACCACCAACATTAATTTATTTTTCATATGAAAAAAGAAATTTGAACTGAGAGATTTCTTTTTTCTTTTTGAATATTATTCTTTCCTTCTTGGGGGAGGCCGATAACTTCAAACAAAAGGAGAAGCAAAAAAAAAAAAAAAAAACTCTTTTTTCTTTTTTGCACTTTGCTCAAAGAACTTCCTTAGAAACATCAAATTGGAAAAAAGATTTTCACAGGTAGTTCCATGAAATAAAAAAGAATGATGATCTGAAACTAAAGATCATATCATCTAGCAAAAAATATGAAAATATGGTGAAGACCACCAACTCATCCCTTTTTTTAGTAACATGTTATCTCTTTAAAGAGCCTAAAAAATAAAGACCAGTATCAATTAAGCTCTTCTAAGATGGAAAATTATCCATAATTTGGCCACAAAATACTACGGATGATGCTCCATTTTGATGATCACACAAATTGTTATTCTTTATCTCCTCATTGCCTTTGACTAGTCTCGAACTTTTGTTGTTGTTGCTGTTGTTGTCATGAATATACTTTTCATCCTCACCAGCAATATAAGACACACCATTTGGTGTTAATGGAAGATCATTAAAATGAAATCCACCGAGAGAAGGCACAATATTAGGGCCAAAGGGAAGACTCATTGGCAACGGGAATTCAGGCATCTGCGAAGGATTCGGGCTCAAAAGGAAAGAAGCGTAGGACAAAGGGCTGTGTAAATTACTTGGTAATTTCAGGTCATATATAGATGAAGCAACTCCAAATCTTAAGTCAACTAAACTTGGCCTTACATAATCAAAGGGCTTTCTATTTAATTGGAAGTTACAATCTTGAACCTGCAATCCCGAATTGGAAACTTTATGGGGTTTTGAAGTAGAAGTTAAAGCTTGATTTCCAGAAATAGTACAATTTGTCTTGTTTGTTGAAGGCACTTCATGGTTATGTTTTCCTTCATATGTTGTGATGACTGATTTTAGGTTATCTGGAGCCCTTTCCACATGCTTTCTCACTAGACATCCTGCACTTGTGCATTTGTAATAGCTCCTATATAAGAAAAAAATATGATTTTTAAGTTTTATGATAATAGTGTTATAATAAAGTATTAGCTGATAATCTGTTTAAAATGATAACTGACTTGCTATCAATCGCTGAAACTATTTAAAAAAAAGTCTTAAAATACTAGTTAACAAATTTAGTTAAAAAAGTCAGACTCAAATTAGTGTTTACCTTGAGGGACTAAAACTAAGCACAACTATGTTTGTCCAAAAATAGATACCTGGGATTTGGATTTCCCTTAACAACTTTTTGGCCATATTTTCTCCAGCGATAGCCATCATCAAGAATATCGATCTCACTCTCTATCTGGACAACTACTCTTGGTTCTCTTGCTGTCCTCGACGATAAACTCGTTTCAGCTGAGTAAAATTCTCTCCTCCTAAGGTCAGACAACAATTTAGCAGCAGCACATAGCCACACAGAAAAACATATACACAAACAACGAGTTTAGTATAATATATTTAAAATAGCAAGTTATCGAATATAACAGATGAAAATACCTTCTTTTATGATCAAATGCATAATCATCAGCATCATCACCAAGTGAAGTGCTCCCTTCAGTAGCTCTATCTTCGTCTTCATCATCACGACTAGCAAATGTAGAAGAAGGCTCAGGAGTAGCTGATTCAAATGCATTCATATTGGTCTTTTGATAATTTAACATTAATGGATCAGAAGCCTCTGTCAAAACAGATGCAGAAGATGTTCTGTCCAGACCTGAAGGAGCTCTAACATCCTTATTTCTTCCGAATTGCACACTTGTCCAACTATTTGATCCACCAATATTTCCTTCACTGATTTCTCCCAAACAATAGGCATTTGAACTCATTGTTGCACGTCGAGGAGGTTTAGATTTATGATGATTATGTGCACCTTTGTACACAATTTCTGTTATCTGTCCATCTGGAGAACGTTCAACTTTTTTCTTAACGGGGCAATTTTGTTGAGTACATTTGTAATAACTTCTTGGAAATTCACTCCCTTTTACATGTTTCTGTCCATATTTTCTCCAAGTGTATCCATCATCTGAACCGTTAGGAGTAATATTATTACCGCTTACTGCACTTCTTTGCTCATATTGGTTTGCTCTTCTGCCGCTGTTTCCTAACTCATGAATATTTGTTAAGCCAATGCAGCTCATGTTTTGTTGAACATTTGTTTCTAGGTTGCTGTTCTTTAAGGCACTTGCTTTTGGAGATTCCACTGGGAATTCAAAATGATCTCTTGCTATCTGCATTTAGAAATTTATATATTGAGGTTTGAGAAATGAAATAGCAACATATTATAGCAATCAAATTACACTATAATCAATTAAGAGTGATCCAATTTAATATAGTAAGTGATGCAGCACATCTTAAATCAGTGTATCATAGTGATTGCAGGTAAAATATTTGAGTACCTACACATGTTCGACTGTGTAGTTATGCAAATCTTAATCTTATCTTACGTGAGGTAGAGATATTGTTTCCAATAGACTTTTGGCTCAAAAAATTCATTTTCAAAATAAGTTCAAAAAATACAAGCTAAGATAAAAATACTGAAGAAAAGAAAAATATTTCAACAAAAACATATAGTAAAGGTAACTAAAGTAAAAGAAATAACATTAAACTAAACTGAAGAATAAGATAACAACAACAACAACAACAACAATAATAATAATAATAATAATAATAATAATAATAATAATAATAATAATAATAATAATAATAATAAGAAGAAGAAGAAGAAGAAGAAAGAGAAGAAAGAAGAAGAACCGTGCTCTCTAGTAAAAAGGAGAGAAATCTCTTTACCCTAATCTTCAACTTCATGCTCTCCTATATATCCATGGTCATGTCCTCATGAGCTGAAAATGTGTCATATTTTGTCTAATCACATCTCCTCAATTCTTTCTCGGTCTACCTCTACCTCTCCTCAGGCCTATCACTGTCAATCTCTCATTGGGGTATCTGTGCTCCTCCTCCTCACATGCCCAATCCATCTCATCCTTGTTTTTCGCATCTTGTCCATCACGGAGACCACTGCTACCTTGCCTAGTATATGTTCATTCTTAATCTTATATGTCCAATATGTCCACACATTCATTTAAGCATCTTTATTTACGCTATTTTCTTCTTCCAAATATGTGAGTTCTTGACTGGCCAACACTCTGTCCAATAAAATGTAATTGGTCTAACAACCACTCTATACAACTTACCTTTAAGTATTGGTGGCACATTCTTATCGCATACGACATCCCTTTTTTCCATTTAACACTCACATAGTAATATTATAAAATCTTTATTAAAAAGGAAAGAAAGAAAGATCATTGCCTACTTTTTAATTAACTGTATAAATTTTGTAAAACTTTTAATTAAACTATTAAAAAATTTATATTATATAATAAAAAAATTTACAATAACATCCAAGATATTGCGAACATATGGCTAATATTTGATTTAACTTGAATTAATTCTTATAAATATACTTTAATATATATTGTCTAAGCGAATGTATTAAAAATCTTTGAGGCCTCAAAATTTTGAAAGCTTAAGGCAAAAGCTTTATTAGCCTAGCTTCCTCTTGAGCCGTCCATGAATTTAGAATACCCCAATATTATTCAAATTAGATAATTTCCTCTGCCCTCGTGGTTACACTAATTAACATATTAAACCCTACTATAGAGGAAGAAAAAGTAGGGCACCAGCTAGCTAAATATGGCAGTAGGACGCACAAGAATTAATAATATTTAATTTTTTAGCTCCTGTCTATTTGTCTGCTGAAAAGAAAAAAGGATAGTAATCAAGTAAGGCCAATGTAGTATAATTAGTAAAACTGTTTTCCAAGTATTTTATCGACTTCTTTTAATGGAGTTAGTACAAGTACGTTGTAATTAACGCGTAAGTATTACATGAAAAATCTCAAACGTCAATCAAATAGTAAAAGTTATTGGTAGAATTCTTGTTTGTTGACCATGTTCTACGTTAAAACTATCTCAAAATCCTAATTTCCGTCTCCGAAAAAAAAGGAGGATTTTCTCTATATCTATATCTATGCAATTAGATCTTTCACTTACTTCCAAACTCATCCATCTTATTTACTCAAACGTTTTGAATATTGTATTTGCTTCTAGCTTTGGTCATTCAGCTCTGACATAAATAGAAATAGCGTATATACAAAGCTAACATTAATATAGATTGTTGATACGTACCTGAGTAGTCTTCATTGTGTTTTCTTGATTGATATTGGAGAAGTGAAAGCTTCCAGTGGTTGGAGATTGTGGTGCCTATGAAGATACCAAGAAGTATATATAATTAAGCTGGAAATAAAATTGAGAATTGAGAATTAAAGTATTTAAAAAATTCTGAAGAGACTAGAATTGCAGTTTAATTTATTTGTGTACGTTATTGCAACTCCACCATACATTTCCTGAAATTACTCAAAAAAATTAAGACGAGATCTTTTAGCAATTTATCCATCCATAACCAATAAAAGTGGACTTGCTCTCATTTGACTAATTTAGAAAATAACCATCTTAATTAAACAGTTTCTCATAGTGAAAATAAACGTAACATCAATAAGTTATGCTTATTTTTGGCTAAACAGATCGAATAAGTGATGTTTAATAATTAAATAAGGTTATGAAATAATAAAAGAAGAAGAACAATATTGCAGAGAAAGATAGAGAATTCTTATTGAATTTTGGATGAATTATAATGGAATAGAACCCTCTATTTATAGGGAGAGGGTGACTTAGCCATCAAGCAATAAACCCTACAATCTCTCTAAATATAGACATTCACCTTAAATAGAATCATATTTATAACACCCCCCCCCCCCTTGAATGTCTATTAAATGGATAATGTGCCTCGTTAAAATCTTAACTAAAATAAAACCGGTGGGAAAATTTTCTAGAAAGGAAAAAGAGTACACATGTTTAGAAATACACCTTTTGGTTGTCTCGTTAAAAACCTTGCAAGAAATACTCAGTGGGACAAAACCTTGTAAGGGAAAAAGAGTGCAACGCGCATTAACTCCTCCTGATGAGAGCATCAAATTCACATCTTTAAGCATTTGCATTTCAATCTTGTGCACTAGCTTCTTGAAGGTTGACGTCGACAAAGATTTTATATCAGTTTCAATGTATTTTCATAATGATATAACATAGAGATCTCTTCATTTGTATATTCAGGTACCTGAATCTCTCGTGAGATTTTATGAATTGGTATGTCATGTGATCTTCTAGATCACTTACCTACTTTATTATGATCATTTGCTCATCTTCTTTATCAAGAAGTTTATTCGAAACCGAATTGTCTATACGCTTTAAGCGTACCATATACTTTGTCCTTCTATGACTTATTATAATATGAGCATTTGCAGTGAGAATATAGTTACTTTATTTGGGTCAGCAAATGCATCTGACATGCTTTGCAATAAATTGCACATGAGTTATCCTTTTATGAACTTCAAATTCATATTATTTTATTCGATGTAGAAACGATAATTCATTCCTCGCAACTTTTTCTCAATTGTTTTTCATGTCTCCCCCTCATGTTAGAAAAACTAACTTGTTTCCTCAACTTTGAGAACCCATCTTTGAGCGTTATGGTGTTAATCAAAATATACACCGCACATCAATAATAATAATAAGGTGAAATTATTTGGTTCCTGACACTGAACCACTTGTGAGGGGAGAATATATACTTTCGTATATAACGTATATCAAAATGATATACATATAACTTTGTTCTCATAAGCAATAGTTTAGTTATTAAGTGGATGCACTCAATAAATCATTTTGCTAAACCAACTGTGATGTAAATCAACTTATCAAGATAAACTATCTTGAATAGAAAATCTTGAAATTATGCTCGAAATTAAATTATTGAGCAAGTTACCTCGCAAAATACCATATTGCGGGTTATTAATAATCGCACATGTAACCATTTCATAGATGCATCTTATATGGTATACATGGCAGGTGAATAGGCACATATTCACCTTTGATATTTTCAGCAGTTATGAGATTCAAACCCAATTTTAGTTGGTATGTTAATTCATGAGAACAAGCAATAAAAGAGAACTTTTCAGTTCTTTAATATTTACCCATGTGAATTTTGTTTGATTTTTGCACATCATACTGAAATTGATATGGGTAAACCAATTATACCAACTGAATAAATTATCAATATTGATAAACTTCAGATTTACACCATGACGTGTGCAATTATCAATAAACTCCAAATTTACTATGATAATAAATTTTTATATCAATAAACATCTACTTTATTATGGCATTCTTTTATTGTGTAGTACAAACTAAAGAATAAAGCGGGTAGCTTTTCACATACATATTACCCCAATACAAGTTGTAGTAGTAGAAGATATTAAATCTTTTATTTATTTATAGTCTCAATATAATCAATCGCTTTCGCGTATACTTTGGAAACTGAATCAGTTTCTTTGAGACGCACTACAACACAATACTTTATTGGTAATTAATTATGTTTCTCCAAAATAGTATTAATTGGCTCTTCAAGAGTTCTCAATTAATTTAGTACTACCACGTATTCATCAACATCCATATGGTGAATATCTCTTTTAAAGAGGAAGTTATACCATTATGGTTATGGTCAAAATTATATGCAAGATCTGTTTCTTGCATTACCGTTGACTTTTAATAATCACAATGCCAAAATATTTTGGCGTACAATAGGTACGTGACCAATAACCATTTATGCCACAATAATGATATTAGTTTCTTATTTCATCTCAAACCTCCTTTTAGATGCGAGTTCGGTATATTCACTACCACTAGCACGTTCATATTCTTTGAAGAATGAATATGTATTTATAAATCAGATGTTGTCACATTCACATCATGGCTGGACCGTAACTATTTATATGTGCTTTACGAAATCTCATGTCAAATCGATGATAAATATTTTTTATAGAGTGAAGATTATTTTGAGAATACTTATTGTTCTCATTACCAATGATGACGATATAACTTCGTCTATTGCCACGTCCACATCTATTGATTATTTATGGTAATAAATTTATCTTCTTTCAGACGTATTACATATTGCTATCACATTCTCTTAAGGGAATGAGAATGGAGCAAATTCAATAGGACGAATTTTCAGTTCTTTGCTTACGTGATCATGGCAAGGCACAGAAATTTTACCACTTGAGGTGGTTATAATTTCTTACAAACTCCATTCGAGTTATAATCAAACTTTATTGCCATTGCTTGTATTTAAAATTAAATTATAGAATAAAAGAGAAAAATACGGTAAAATATATACCTTAAATTCAGAATTTAACCAGGAAGTTCATGGAACAATTGATAATCATTATGCTCAATCCCAAAACTTCCACCCAATTGGTTAGAGTCTCGTGCTGGTAACGTGTTATAAAAATAAAATAAAAAATAATATTGCAGAGAAAAGTAGGGAGAAAGAATTCTTATTGATTTGGGATGAATTACAATGGAATAGAACCCTTTATTTATAGGAAGATGATGACTTAGCCACCAAGTAATAAACCACAGAATCTCTCTAAATATGGACATTCACCGTAAATAGAATCATATTTATAACATTAGGGACTATTTCAATGGATTAAACAATCGCATTTTACAAGGACGTCTCACCTGAAAAATCTCAACTGAATTTATGGATTAAATATTCAACTTCTTTGGATTTAATTTTCTTTTCCATTTATTTTTTTTTTCCCACCAGCTTCTTAGTTTCCAAATGGAGCGTAAGAGTCGAGCTAAAAATAGTATAAACTGAAACTACTTTGTAATCTGATGTGTTAGAAGCAGCTTTTACAACTGAAATTAGAAGAATCTTTTCTCATTTGTCCCTAATTATCAAATCTTGAATACACGTAAACATGATTGAAGAAACAAAAGTCTCCAACAAATTTGCTTAGGAGAAATATAGTAAATACAAATGATTTGGATTGCTTACATAGTATTTTTCTCAACAAGGTTATTTATTTCATTTTACAGTTTAATACTTTATTACAAGGATATAACTATGTACGGTGTGACGGTATAAATTTCTTTTACACTTGTATTGTTTTCATTATATTTTATTTTTCAAGTTACTTATTCTACTTAATATGTACTTAGGAGTAAGATTATTTTACGCCTTTAGTGTGTACAAATTAAACTCTTAATTATCACAATTCAATTTTGGATTAACAAACATCACCTAACATGCACCTTTAAACAACAACAACAATAACCCAGTATATTCCCACAAAGTAAGGTCTGAGGAGGGTAATATGTAGACAGGCCTTACCTCTACCCGAGAAGACAGAGGGGTTGTTTCCAATCGACCCTCGGCGCAGGAAAAACTAACATGCACCTTTAAGCAACTATGTATATCCATGACAATATCATGCAAGCTAGAAAAGACATTTAAAGAAAATTAGAGAGACCATTTAAGTACCAGTGAATTTGGAAGCATAACAGGAGAGTCAAGTAATGCTGCCGGAGTTAGTCCCGGAGGTATTGTCAGAAAAGTTGGCCGAGCCGTTGGCGGTGACATCTCCGGCGTACTTGTAGTTGTAACCCTAAACTGGGCTATATTAATGGTAGAGGCATTGAAACCACATTTTGCTGCCCGACGCTCCGCAATGCTACTGCGCTTATTATTATTATTATTATTATTGGGAAATAAACTTCGATTTTCTGCATTTCCACTTTTTTCTTCAGCTTTTACATCAGTTTCTTGAGTATCTAACATTGTTTCTGAATCCAAATTTCCAACAATTTGAGAATTCCAATCATCAATAGGCTCTCCAATATTCCTTTCCATTTTGTTTGAAAAAAAAAAAATAGAAGAAGAGTCTACTCACATGCAGGAGCTAAAGTTCTCCAGTAATTTTTATCCAAAATTTGTATTTATATTAAAAATTTTACTTAATATATATAAATAATTTATTCAGAATCCAAAAAGCTCCTTTTATAAAATTCAAAACACATAAACTCAAAATTGTAGTAGTGATTATGTTTACATGTTTATCTAAACAAACACAGTATCAATCATGACCCCGAAAACCTTAATTAGGTTTTCACTCCCCGATTGACACTGTGTTTCATTTTTCTTTAAAGAGAAGGAGAGAAAATCAAAATATTTCTTTTTAAAAAAAGAAAATTTACAACATCAAGCGACAGAAACATTGCATCACTCCAAAAGAAAAAAAAAATAACTCTCAAGGATCCTTCATGTCATCTTTCTTGTAGAATCCTAATAATAATTTTCAAACAAAAAATGAGAAGCTTAAAAATATAGTGTATGAATATCCAAATAACTCAAACCCCAGGAAATAAAATGTTTCCTTTTTTTTGAAAGAGAGAAAACATGAGGAGAGGCTTCTATTATTCTTGTTTGATAGTGTGAGAGAGAATGAGAAAAGTGATGCAAAGAGTTTTATTAGGATTTTTGTTTATAAAAGAGAAAGCTTTAATGAAAATTGCATATGGCTATGGAGGAGTTGTAGAAAGTGTTTTGCTGGCGAGGAAAATGGGAAGTCTATGGTTTGCCGGCAAAATTGAAAAAAGAGGTTTTAGAAAGTTGCGGAAGAGAAGGCCACGTTCTAGAATCTAAACTTCATATTACCACGTATATATAATTTAATTAATAATTAATTTGTTGGACAACTCCAGTAATATCCAAATGTGTAAACAATACAGTATATGTTTTCTCTCACCAAGAGCCTTTCAATAAAATTAGTGAAAATAAAGTCAATTTTTTATAAAAGACCTTATACTTGCAAGAATAGTTAGTGTTGGCATTTTTTTCCCCAACTTCTTATTTTACAGTATAATATTATGAAATGACATAAAGCTAATATTATATTATTTATATTAGTAAGAGGTGATTTAAATAATAATATGTTAGACGTGTATTTATAATATATTACTTTTAATATTATTGTAAAAATTTATGTATACTAATAAAAATATTTGTTATTATTGTTAAAGACAGTTTTCCTTTCTTTTCTTTTTATAAGATTTTGTACTTTTTATTTTTTCTGCAAACTTTTGTATTGTCTAAATTAAAATAAAATCATAAAATTTACTACTAAAATTGTTTTGGAGCCTCAAATTCTGAGGGCCTAAATCAAGGTTTTAATAGCCTCCCCCTTGAGCCACCCATCTATCCTTTGAGGTTCTCAATTAGATTTATAGAGTTTGAGTTAAGACAAGACAATACTGACAAAGAATATAAAAGGCAGTTCTCAATTAGATTTATAGAGTTTCAGTTAAGACAAGATAACAATGACAAAGAATATAAAATGCAGTTAATAAGTCATTTAATTATCAAATGTGAATAAAGCTAGTAGAACATAATATTCATGTGGCAATGGCTCAACACAATTGGTAGGCTAAAGTAAAAATATATTAAAAGACTCTTAAACTTCTTTCATAAAATTCACATAATAATGAGATATAAAACAGCTTATATGGCTTTGATATAACATTGAGAGCGCAACACATGATATGTGACTTATATAAATCACGTTATTAAACTCTTCCCTATACAAAAATATGGTATTAAGTGAAAATGATAAAAGGACGAGTTCGTTGTTCATCGAGTTTTGAACCTTGCGACACTTGTTTAGGACTTTCTTAATTTAAAACACAAAAGAACTTGCTCTCTGATGTATGGATCAATCAAATATGCCAGATACGAATAGCTAATTTAGAGAATTTGAGTTGAAAATAAAAAGTAAAATTATGAGAAATATATATATATATATATAGAAGGGAAAAAAAGGAATTGATGACAGGTAAATATATTATTTTATGTAATGAGAGATCTTTTCTTGTCTAATTAACTCAATTCTACCATATTTTAAAAAATATTAAAATTTGAAATACACACACACACACACATATATATATATATATATATATATATATATATATATATATATATATATATATATATATATATATATATATATATATATATATATATATATATATATATATATATATAAATAGTACGAAGCCTCTTAACGAAATATCGTATGCCTTTTTTATTCTCTAGAAATAAATTTCACATGGGACAAATCGTAATCTAATAATTTCTCCTAATAATTAGGACTTCTAAATCAACTGATATTTTACTTATTAAATATTTTCTTATTTGAACTATGTAAAATATCCTAATATTTTGAAATTTAAAATAAATTAAAGCATCACCTTAAATAACTCATTCTCTTAGTTTAGTAATAAATGCATGTAGCATCTCATGTAACATATTAATAACTTCCACGTTAGCATCAACGACGTTCACAAGTTATTCTTATACTTTTGCTAAGAAACCGCATAAAGTTTGAGATTTATTTGTTAAGAGAAAAAAAATTGATATTTATTTGATAGAACCGAATTAAATAGAAAATTTCAATGTCGACATATACTATTTCTCAACAAAAGAAATAAAAATATGAGCATATACAGAAACAACTTACTATTTAAAATATCAATACGCTAAGAGTCCTAAATTAAGGATCTTTGTTAATCGCAAAAGATAATTTGGACAATACTATGATACTAACCCATTTCTTAAAAATAATTTAATAAAGGAAATTACGTAGGAAGTCCTAAAATATAGAATTTTAATCTTGACCCTTTGGGGATGCCCAGTTGGTTTGGAGGGTGGTCATCCATATGAATGACTTGACCTGGGATCGAACCCTCAATGCTTCTCGGTTGAACCTGTTTGGGTTGAAATTGGAACACTTGATTCCTTAAGTTTGGCTTAAAAGGCCAAGTTTGACTTCGGTCAACATTCTGAGTAAACGACCTCGAAATCGGGATTTGGTTTGGAATAGGTTTTGGCGATATTGATGTCCAAATTGAATTCCGTGAGCAGCAAAATCTTTCCCCAAGTTGTAACACTCGCGAGGTTGAATCCAGCGAGGAGCTTTGTTGTCAAAATAATACTTTGGTGTGAGTTTAGCTTGTTCTAGTACTCTCCATTATATAATATTAGCTGAAATTCCTGGATATACTAGAACACGTTTAATCTTCAAATCTAATACATTTAAAAAAATTACTAGTGTATCGTTTTGTAGTAGCAACAATCCGTCTGCATCTTCCTCCGTAAAAGTGATATCGTCTTCCCGAAGCCTTTTGGTACGAGTTATTGATACTCTTATCTTCTTTTCTGCCGAAAAGGTGACCCTATTAATGTCATTCCCTCCAAATATCATGTTGACCGTTTGGCGCGAAGGTGGTTCTTCTCCTCCTTTCGAGGGATTTGCGTTGTCTCTGTTATGGCTATAGTTTTTCTTAGCTCGGTCACTCAAGAATTCTCTGAAGTGATGATTTTTAAACAGTGTTGCCACTTCTTCCCGGAGAGAGCGACAGTCCCCTGTCTGGTGGTCGTTTGTCCTATGGTATTCACACCATAATTTGGTATCCCTCTGTCCGGGTTCAGGTATCACTGGTCTCGCAAACCATGCCTCTTTGATGTTTCTCATAGCTGATATCAATTCCAGTATACTGACGTTGAAGTTGTATTCTGATAACCTATGGTAAGAAGGATCCCGCAACCCTGACATTTCCTTATCCTACATCGATCTGTCGTTCCGGCCACGATCGGTCCTTCTGTCAAAGGCAAACTTGTCTGTTGTCCGAAAGCCTCTGCCACGACATTCGATTAGTTCGTATGGCAAAAACTAGCCCCCCGTAGTCCACATGTTCGCATCGTAGTCATCTTTTAATGTTTTCTTTATTCTTCTCCCGTCCTTTGGCCGGTGATGGAAAGACAACTTAATTATCTTGGATTTTTATATTTGACTCATACCGATTGTGGACATCTACCCTAGTCATTGCTTGAAACTCGAGCAGACTTTCCTTTAGCTTTCGAGAAGCATCTGAACTTCTCGGATTTTATCCTTTGGTGAACTCTTCAGCTTCCCATTCATCTGGGACAGCCGGTAGTAACATTCTTTCCTTCTAAAATCGGGTAACGAACTCTCGTAATAATTTGAATTCTCCTTGTGCGATCCTGACTATATCGGCCTTTCGGGTTTGCACTTTTCTAACTTCGGCATGGGCCTTGACGTTCGCGAGCATCTCAAAAGAATCTATGGAATGCTCTGGTAATAATGAATACCACGTCAAAGCTCCCCTTGTAAGAGTTTCTCCAAATTTCTTTAATAACACATATTCAATTTCATGAGGAACTAGATTGTTTCCATTTACCGCTATTGTGTAGGTGGTAATATGCTCTTGAGAATCTTAAGTTTCATCATACTTTGGCACTTCAGGAATTTTAAACCGCTTCGGAATTAATTCTGGTGCAGGACTCGGCTTGTATGACGATTGGTAATATTTCTTCGAGTCTGGACCTTTCAATATTGGTGGCACGCCCGGGATTTGGTCCCTACGGGAGTTTACTTCCCTCATAAATCGTAAAATTTCATTCTTGAAAGAATCATTCTCGTTATTGAGACCTGATCCGCTCCCCCCAGCCCCGTCAGAGCCAACTTCCCTGGAAGTGTTGATGTATATCCTCTACGTTGTTCTGTTTGTAGGAACGCCTGGAGAAATTGAATTTCGTCTGTTTGCATTATCCGAAGCCCCGACAGTGCCTGCTTTAACTTTATCATAACATTGTCTTGCTGCGTGAGATGGCCTGAAGTGATTGCTTGTTGCTCTTGCCAGACCCTAACCGCGTCGATGACTTGCTCCCCATCAGCATCATCGGGAGTCATCTCCGGAACATGTCGAGGATATTGCCTTTCATGCACTTGTATGACATCATTTTCCTCGTTGTGGGTGTCATTGATTGAGTTCTCAAAGTGAGGCTGCTCTCCTTGAACCTCGAGGTTATGCGTGTTGTTAATAGCGTTATCTGCCATTTGTCATGGTTTTTTTCTAAAACTAAAATACTCAAAGCACGTTAGTAAAAAAGGCAAGGATCAATTTAATTGCACGGTTGTCTAGGACCCACAGTGGGCGCCAAATTGTTTATCTATAAAACAGAACAATTAAATTTATACGTGGTTTCTAGATGAGTGAACTAATTTGATGCTGAAATAATGAAATAACTGAAGAAATATACAATAATTAGCCTTGAAATGTAGATAAAATAGCATAATTGGCGAATCCGAGAACAAGATTTTCGGATACAACAATGATAAGTTCAAAAGTAAGAAAGTAAAAAATGTATTAAGCTTTGTATAAAATGTGGTGTAAGTTAGCCAGAAAAATCCTCTCCCTTACAATAATAACTGACAATTCTATTTATAGTTGTTTCTAGGGAAGGAGGTCCTAGGATCGTGCCCTCGTTAATGTCAATTATGAGGGTCATTGATGTAGGTGTAACGATAAACATAAATACCAAATTCCTTCTAACGGATCGTCACCAAAATATTACAGAATATTCTTTATTAAATATTATCGGACGCATTTAATATACCTTTAAACAACAACAACAACAACAACTACCCAGTATAGTCCCACAAGGTGGGGTCTGGGGAGGGTAATATGTAGACAAGCCTTACCCCTACCCAAAGGGTAGAGAGGCTGTTTCCAATCGACCCTCGGCTTAGAAAAGGAAAGGTAAAAAACAAAAACAAAAGAGCATTAGTAATTCCGGCAGAAATCGCATAAATAGTTATCTAAACATAAGAATTATACATAAAATGACATGCAATAATATCAAACAATAGCTACCATAAATTACTACCATAAGAGGGACACAATCCAATGCACGAATCATCTATGAGTCGCCCTGACAAGCCTCACCCAACCCCGGGAAAGGAGTACAAAAAATTCTAGGGGCCCCTATCCTACAACCCTGATACTAGACCTCCAGACTTTTCTATCAAGGGCCATGTCCTCGGAAATATGCATCCTAGCCATGTCATGCCTAATCACCTCTCCCCAATACCTCTTAGGCCTCCCTCTGCCTCTCCTCACGCCGACCACCGCCGGTCGTTCACAACTTCTCACCGGGGCATCAGGACTTCTCCTCCGCACATGCCCGAACCACCTGAGCCTCGCTTCACGCATCTTCTCATCCACCGGGCCACCCCCACCTTCTCTCGAATAACTTCATTCTTAATCTTATCTAACCTGGTAAGTCCACACATCCACCTGAGCATCCTCATCTCCGCAACCTTCATTCTCTGAACATGAGAGTTCTTCACCGGCCAGCACTCCGCCCCATACAACATGGCAGGTCTAACCACGGCTCTATAAAATTTTCCCTTGAGTTTCAGTGGCACTTTCTTGTCACACAGGACTCCCGATGCAAGCCTCCACTTCGACCATCCCGCTCCTATACGATGAGTGACATCCCCGTCAATCTCTCCGTCCCCCTGAATCACCGACCCAAGATATCTGAAACTGTCCCTCTTAGCGATGACCTGAGCTCCAATCATTACGTCCCCGCCTACTTCGCTCGGCTCGGCGCTAAACTTGCATTCCAAGTATTCAGTCTTGGATCTGCTTATTTTGAAACCCTTAGACTCGAGAGTCTGTCTCCATACTTCTAGCCTCTCATTCACACCGACCCTCGTCTCGTCTATCAATACTATGTCATCGGCAAATAGCATGCACCAAGGCACATCCCCCTGAATATGTCGGGTTATAGCATCCATCACCAAGGCAAACAAGAGAGGGCTAAGCGCCGATCCTTGATGGAGCCCCATAACCACCGGAAATGGTCTGAGTCACCGCCCACCGTCCTAACCCTAGTCTTAGCTCCATCGTACATGTCCTTTATGATTGTTATTTTTTCCCTGATAAGTGAAATAAATGCAGTCGTGTTGTAGCCGCCCCATCTTGAATTCTAAGTGTCTTTTTAGTGTTGAGGTTGACAAAAGGTATTTGAAGTTTCCGTTCGCATTTTACTTTTAAATATGATGATTGAAATTTGTTAGTAATAATCTTGGTCCTATTTAATTTTCAAATAACTTTTTAACCAAATGCACTCCTTTCCTTTTTTTCATGAGAAAGTTTTGAATTTCTCCTTTCCTTTTCCCTAAATTCCAAATATTAAAAAACAAGCGTTTGTTTCCGTAACACTTGTCAACTCCTGAGCTAAGCTTGCTGCCACTTCTCCACCTTCTTCCTTGTGCACTTCACACCTGGACTTGTTCCACAAAATCCACCCCAAGTAAAATGCCAAATCCCAAATGAAGAAATGCGACATTGGTAATACGGAAATTTCCATTAGTATCAATAATTAGTCACAGCCACTGATCTTTTCATTTCCATGGAGGAAAAAGATGAACTTGAGGAAAAGGCACAAGAGGAAGAAGAAGAAGAATGTGTTGATGATGAAATCAAGAACAATTTACCAGTCCAAAACTCATCATCAATTAGTTGGTTCACAAAAATGATATCTTTACAAGTAGAGATCTTCACCACTATCTTAGTTTCTCTAGTTTCCCCCATTTTCTATATCCTCTCTTTTGTACCTGACTTCAATTTCCTCCGCCCTGAAGAAACTGAAAAGAACGTAGCTGTAGCTGTAAATGCCGCTGCTACAGTCCCTTCAAAAGTAGTACATGGAAGTACTTTGCTGCTCAAGAAATTTGGTGTTGGAATTCTTGGAGCTGCTTATGTTGGAATGGTTTTGACAACGTTGTTGATTTTGTCCGGGGTTTTGGGATTTGGGTTTGTCAGAATGTGGGCTGAAGAGCCTGTGGTATTGAGAGAGAAGCTGTATTTTGATTATGCAGATGTTCATCCTAAGGCTGTTTTTTCTTTTGCTGAATATGGTCTGGACAATTATAACCATAATTTTATGATGATGAAGAAAAAGAAGAATTTTGGTGTGCCAGTTGGACATACAATGTATGTTTCTTTGTTTCTACTGATGCCTGAATCTGATTTCAACAGAGATATTGGTGTTTTCCAGGTATAATATTGAATGAACACTCATTCTATTTGTGAGTAGGATTACAAACTTGATATTACTCAATAGCGTATCAAATAAACATGTGTAGTTTCTTGATGATGAACAAAAGATAGTTCCAATTAGTGGCAGAGCCTGGATCTTTACCAAGGGGATTCGAAATATTAAAAAGTAAACACACGAACAAGTCAATGGGATTCTAACATATACAATTCATGCAAAAAAATAAGTTTGACGACCTTATATATGCAGTATAATTTTTTGGCGGAAGAAGGTTCCAATGTCCTAGCTCCGCCCTTCCAATGTGTTGATAGTCATTGGACTTCCATCATGAGGGGAAAATAAGTGATATTGAAGTCCATAAATGTTAATATGGTTAATGAATGAGCATTTGTTGGTTATAGGGAGGAAATCAAGGATCAGTGTCACAGTTTGTATTATACCAACTGTTCTTTTCATTACTCTTCTATTAGGGGATGTGGAGTCAAAGTGAATTGGTTGTTGTTAGGTACTTAATGCACATAAAATTTTGGTTTTGGTTAGCTTTAGCCAAGTGAATTCAGTTAAAGTTCTTGACAATATTAAATTCCTCTTCTAGGGGCATGGATTAAGGTTGTATATGTGTAATTAAGTTAGTCCGCTGTTTATTATCTGTAGAATGCTTCAAATCTGTATTTTCATTGCATTAGATGTGGAAGTATCAATTGCCAGTCTCTCGAGCTAAAGAACAAAAGAGCTGTCAAACATCTGACATTACTTTAGGTATTCATAACTATCTCATCAGTTGGTTGCAGAAGCGTTATCAGCCGAGGGGATCATAATGGCAAGATCAAGTCATCCATGTATGTTGCGATTCAGAAGCCTGCCAATCCGTCTCATGCGAGAATTTGTTATGAGTGTGCCTTTAGTACTTGGACTTACAGCTGAAACACAAACGATGATCATTCCAATGTTAAAGCACAAGGAAGGTACTCCGAGGACAGAGGTAATCAGAATAGCTATGATACCACGAGCAGGAACGTTAGCCCTGCCCCAGCTTTATCAATCGGAGATCATATTGAAGTCTCAGCCTCCTTGGTATAAAGACTTGGCGTACAAGTGGAAATGGACATTCTCTGTCTGGACATCTATGTACATGTACGTTACACTGCTCATAATTCTCCTCAACTGGTGCAGACCCCTCGTCTTTCCAGTGATCGCAACAAGCTTTAGGACACGCGTTGATGAGAGCTTAACAGTGGAAGCATCGGAAGAGCCACAAGAGAAAGCTCGAGAAGAAAGTGATGTGTCAGAGTCAGTAAGAAGATGGCGGCAGAGCAGAAGAAAGAGGAAGGCAATGCTTCAACAGAGTGTCTCCCCAGAGTCCGCGGATGATTCTGCATCGAGCATTTCTGTGAAGACTAGGGAGGATACAGCTGAGTCAAGCGAGTAATATGCCAGGAGTTGAAGATTTTTAGAAGTGAAACTCAAGGATAGACTGCTCTTTATAGCATTAGTTACAAGACAGAGTGCTGTTTAAGTAGTTGTTTAGGCTATAGCATACATACCTGGATCTTGTTCTGTCCCACAGTCTTAAGTTTTTCTTATAGATTTAAGTTTACAAGGTCAATTTTGGACTCAGTCAGGACTATTTTGCTGAACTAATTGTACAAGAGTTGCAAACGCTTACTTTACCTCTTGTAATGTACATGACTAAAAAACATGTACTGTTAAGCATTGTGCTTTTTCCTCAATATTTATTGGTTACATAAGTATACGAAAGATCTCAAAATTTCTGTGGCTTTTAAAAACTGTCTTCCCGAGGGATGCGTTCTATACCTATAACATATTCGTTGAAAAGCTGAGAACACCAATTATTGCAAGCACCAAACGATAAGCTATCTTATTGAGTTTCGACAGAAAGCCACAGCTATGTTACAAGGTACAATCAGTCAAAAAAATACCTCCTTCAAATTCTACAAAAGCAACAAACATACTGCAGGAATATGCCTTCAGAAAATCACAACTGAAGTTATTGGTTTATGGGGACAGAACTACGGTGGTACAACCAGATCGCAAGGCAGCTCCTTTTAAGTCAATTTGTGGATGGTTTTCATATCAATGACTTCCTCGAGAGTTCCCTTCTCAAGATGATCCCACCACTTGAACAAGAAGTTGTCAACGACAAGTCTGAACCAAGGGGATAGCTTCAGACCTCCCTCGCCAGCATCTGCTTTCCTCAAAAGCTCTTTCAGCTGTTCTCGGTTTACGTATTTAACATCAGCAACTTCATCCGGGTTGGGTTTCATGTTAACTTCACGTACTGTGAATAGAAGATAATCAACTGCAACAGTAGACAAGGATCAGCTACCAGTTATAACTCTATCTACACAAATACAAATGCTAATTGTACAGAAAACACTTGGTCTCAAGACAGAGTCAAAGCTGTGAATGAGATCAAAGGTAAGCAGCACATGTCTGTTATAATCAAAATTGTAAGAAACGAACCAAACCAGCTTCCAGGCTAGAACTGTAAGATAGAAATAACGAAGATTGAGTTATTACGTTCATGTTCTCCCCACTTTCCATCAGATGGAGCTTTATAAAGTATACGACCCAATGGGGTGAACTGGTCAACTGGGACATCTTCAGCAGGAATGCCCAATTCGTCAAGAAGCTTCCTTTGTGCAGCATTTCTTACCCCTGGCAGTTGACAATAAAGACTGAGGTGAAGAAGAAAATGTGATCATAATTAAACACTTCAGCTAAGCAGGAAAAATACCAAGAGCATTCTCCTCAATGAGCTCAGAGTCTCGGTAGAGTGGATGGCTGCAGCAGGTGTTAGTCCATACCAAAGGAAAGGTTACCTTTGTTGCTGACCGTTGCTGTATATAGAATATGACAATATATTAAGTTCTTCACTCTCAGAGTCATAAAATATGCATCAAATCTAAGAAAACAACCACACAAAAAAAAAGTGTAATCTCATAAGTGGGGGCTGGGAGGGTAGTATGTACGCAGACCTTTACCCTGCCTTATAAAGATCATCAAATCTAAGATATATTAACGTAAAACAGTTCTAGAGCTTAGTCAATTAGTTTGCTAGGTCATCTAAATACTAAGACGGAATACTGACACTCCTACCATTTAACCCTACAAAACAAAAGGCCATTCAACGACATCTACCAGCCATTTCAGAAACAATATGTCAAACTTCAGAAAAAAATCAGCAATTTACTTTTACCACCCATATCAATATATGGAGACGATCATATAACGCCTCGCAATACCCACTACTTTACCCTGAGCAATATGCTGTTACTAGCCATTTTGACAGTAACTCATTAACTTGACGAAAGTTGAAAGGGAAAGAATCAAAAGGAGGATTTCGCAACCATTAACTGCTTTAGAGTTTTTTAATGCACATACCTGAAGAAGCAATTCATATTTTGAGTTAAATAGAAATACACTGAAAGCTCTATGCAGTAAATTTTGGGCTTCAATCTTTTCCATTAAATGACCTGCAATTATGGTTTTTTGGTTATAATATGTGACAACAGTTCGTAACAAATTCAAGATAATGCTCACTTGAAAAATGCATCTATCCAACACAAAAGTATTAACCAAAAACGAAAGAAAACACAAAAGACACTGTCTCAGATGAATCCAGAGAACAAATACAAAAGAGAGGAATTACAAGATTGCGTCCATCTATTTCAACACAAAAGACATAATATAATTCACAGCACATTAAACATGCCAAAAATCAATTGTCTAAGATGAGGGACAATACCATCACATATAATGACTTTATTCAAGATCCTAATCAAATAGAAGAGGTACTAGTAGTTTGTGGATTAAGGATTTTCAAGAAGATAATCATATTTTAATTGAACATCTTTTATTCTCTTGAATAATTAATATCCACATAGACATATACTTGAAGCACTTCAATTTTTGTTGGGAAAGAAAATAAGAATACTTCTTTAACCAAAACCTTATCGGATGCTTGGGTACCCAAGAACACTTTTTCTTTAATAAGCTTTGGTGTCCGGGCCAACTTGTGTGCACCTCGACTAATTCCACAAGATTCCTGCCCCGCCAACAACGGGTACTAAGTAATTCTATCCATTATCACTTAGACAAATGAGAAGAAATCACCTAGCATTTAAGTCTTGACAAGCTTTTAAGCATATATTTGGCTTATTTTGGTGTTTAGTGAACACCAAAAGTGCTCCTAAGACAAATGCTTTTCAACTTAAAAACTCTTTGGGCTTGACGGAGTATTTTACTTTGTCATCCCTAACACCTTCAGGGTGGAGTTAGCGATTTTGGTGTAGCAAAGGGTATTTGTGATTATAAAAGAACGTACGGGAAAACAAAGTAAAATACTCAATAAAACCTAAAGATCATTTAAGCTAAAGGGCCATAAGTTGCGGTGGCCCAACTTATATATTTTGGCTTTAAAGCACTTTTGAGCTAACCAAGCACCAAAATAAGCCAAGAAGCTAAGTTGCTCGGACTCGGGAGCGGGTGCGGGTGTCCGATATGGATCTAGAGATCGAGTCTTTCATGATCTAAATTCGATTTTGGTCAAAGTACCCAAAATCAATTGACCAAATCTAGTACGAATCCCACACCCACACCCACACCCACACCCATGTCATGTTGACGCGAGTGCAGCACTGAAGAATCCGAACAACTTAGCCAAGATGCTTAAAAACTAGTTTGACTGACTTTTAAACTTACTCAAACATCCTCCTACTTCCTCCTTCCTTTCCAAGTCACAAAGGGCTTCAGAACACTAAATTCAAGTTTGCATATTCCTCCCACTAATCCTCTGCCAGACACTGGAAATGCCCCCATCCTTCTTCTTTTACTTCCCTACACCTCCTCCTTCCTTCACCTAATTGAGCACAATGTTAGTTGTCACATAGTTACATAGCCAAATCCATCTGAAGTTTTCATTCTCTCTAACACACACATGAACAAAACCAAAACTATGTGGAAGGTGCTTGAAAGACAAATATATAAAATCACTGTTTTTGTCCATACCAGTTCAACATAAAACAGGAGCCCCTACATCAACTTCTCCAACTCCAAATCCATTCCAGCTTTAATCCATGAAAAGACATGGATATTTATGGAAGAAACTATTTTTACAGTGAATTTTTGCCACAGACTTATCAATATGCTTCCAACCAACTTATTATGCACTTTATTATAGGTGAGTCAAGTTATTGAAGTACTTAATTTAATGTACGTTGAAACAGGTCATAGGTGCATAGCGACTAATATTAGCTATGATATTTAAATTTAATTCTTGTAAGTGAACTACCAACACGTGGGAGCATATTAACAACGATATGGTCAAATGGGACATAAAATTGCTCCACCCCTCTTGCTTTATGAACAACAATGAATAAACAACGGGGAATTAGCAAGATACTATAGTTCTATAGGTCACTAGTTAGTAACTCCCATAGTCCATAAGGTTCTTAGTAGATAGTCATAAGAGGTACTTCCCGAAAAAGACTACCTGAATAAACTAAGGGCGTAAGGTTTTAAACATCCTTTGTAAAGGGTATAATCATTTTTTTAGTGTGGAAAAAACATGTATGTAGGTAGATATGACAACATATCACGATAAAATATTAGCATGCCGTATTCTATCAGCAGTACTAAAATCTCCAAGTTAATGGAAGACTTTGTGCACGAGGCACTAAAATAGAAGATGGTAGAAAAGCAAAAAGAGAGATGAGAAAATGGTTGGCGAGACAGACGTAACAGAAGCATCACTTAGTTAACATTTCCTCTTTCTTGTCCTGGTTGAGAAATTAATTAAAAATGTTGCTCTCTAAGTATTAACGGCTGAAAGTAAGATAGTTATCATCCTTTAAACCTTTGATGATACTGTCATTGTTTACTTGCCAGCAGTATCAAAAATCCACCCTCCTTATGTGTTGAAAATGTGAACAAAGCAAGCAAAGATTTACGTTTCCTCTTTTACAGCATCTCAATTCCTCATTTTCCTTTCAGCTTAAGCAAAGCATGAGGAATTTGGTTGCTCACCTCTTCAGAAACTAGAGTTGTGATCTCTTGGGCTTCTCACTCCAATCAACTTTAGGACAGGAGTGCCAGCTGGAACATACAAGTCTTTCAGAGTTAAGAATTCAAAGCCTTGTCATTGATTTTTCCATCTCCCTCCTAATTATTTTTCCTTAGACATGCATTTTACATAAACATGGTTGTCCAAGTTTCTCTCCCTGTCATTGCTTCCATGTACGTATCATCTCCCTCCCCTCCTTCTCTGTTTTTTTTCCTTGAAAGGAATTCTCTTTATAAGTTTACAAATCTCTACTTTGATTGTTAAGTTTCTGGACGAACAGCCCACAATCAGTTAACAAAAAGTTTCAAGAGATGAGACCCACTAAATCTGATTGCCATTTTCTTGTGGCAATTGTATTATAGTGTCTGAGGTGGAGAAGCTTTGACCTGGCTAATTTGGAGAAAGATTGATGCATTACAAGGATAATTGTTTAAGAAAATGTATTACTTGTTTCAACAAAACAGGCTTGCATTAGGTACCCACCATAGAATAAGCATGGACATCTGTCATCTTGTTGGGGAGATGATCGCATATGTTCTTGGATGGAAGAATCCAAGAAAAGCAAATTTGTTTTTCCTTTTCTATCGAAGGCAATATTGGAAAGATGAAAAGAAGCATGTGAGTTGATCTTACAAAATGATAGTAGAAGTTCAAAATTTATGGTTTAGACTGAATCAAAGAAAGCTCATTCTAGTTACGATGAGAGTGCTCTCTTGGAATCATAATTCTTACAGCTGCCTGGAAAAAAAGTTAAATTTCCAGCTAGGCCACCATAACAAGTTAAACCATATAAAATCTAGTTTATCAGATAGATATACTACAGAAGACACACCAAGAATTATCTAACACTGCTCAACTAGGAAGTGCATCACCAGTATCAATTCAGGTAATATGCACCGAGACAACTAATGGAGAAAAACATCGTCCAAATACAAAATCAAGAGAAGGTCTCCACAAATATTAGCAGAATACAAAATCAACAAAAGATGTATTTCCGAAATAAGCAACTTGATACACACATAGTAGTATCTGCTTGTTATTTTTGGAAAGGAGAATGAAGCTGGTTGATCGGAAAGGTGCTATCACCTAGAGACAGAGGCGGATGCAGAACGCTAGGTTCATCTGAATGATGCTTCGTAAAAATCCACCAAAATTGCAACAAATAGCATATATGAACCAATTATTTTAAATATGAAATGAGTTTGATGCTAAGAATCAACCCTCGAGCTTAAATCCTGGATCCGCCTCTGCCTAGAGACCAAAGAGAATAACAATCCCCCACTTAAAGGTAACAAAATATCGAAAGCTGTCTCGCATGTTCTCTCTCTAATACAAATCTATTATTTTCCATAATCGGGATCCCTTGAATAACATTGAGGTAGATAGTATTGCATTAAGGTCAAACCACAGAACCATCGAAGCATCAAAATGAACTATAGCAATAAAGTAGTAGAAGATATGCAGATGAGGACATTTTGAAAGAGACAGCACAAACTTACAATTATACTTGGTGTCATGACCAACAACACGATCATTCTCATCCACCAGAATACACCTGAAAGAGTCAAAACGTGGAAAAGGTGTTAAACTTAGCAAAAGGGGCTGGAAAATTGTTGCACCATTAAGTACTTAGATGCAGATGTGAAAAGCATTTGCTAGAAAGCAGATAAAAGAACTGCTTCTAAAATAATTTCATCAAACACCTGGTGGTAAAAATATTAGAAAACATGTAATTTAGCAACCATCACAAAATTATCCAGAATTTCATATCCCAAGGTTTAGATATAATAAAAAAAAGACATTACAACATTCACCTAATCCTGTATAGTAGAAAATTTATTTTTTTTAATCTTATCTGTCAATAATAGGAGGAGGTTAGAAATGATATTGATTACGGCAAAAAGGCGGTTTTCCTAAATTTGGAAAAAAATAGTATATCCAAAATGATAAAAGCACGTTGAGGGGGATAGAGAAAAGAGAACAGACTCGTCTTCAAACATGAGACGGCGCTGAACAGCATCCATGTTAGCATCAGCAATGGGGTCACCCATTCTTGTAGAAGAGGAATAGCAGCGGAGAGAGGCAGCTCTTGTATGGCTTTTAAGAAGAGAGGATTTGGATACGGATAGCAGTGAGAGGGATGAAGGACAAGTTATAGGGGAGGCTGCGATGAACCTCCGCCAGATTTGAAATGAAGGCGTAGTTGTCAGCGACATCTGGGACTTCTCCCCATCAACTGCTTGATTCCTCTCCTCTTCTTGTGCTTTTCATATTTTATTTCATTTTAATTCCCTCTCTTGGATTTTCCTCACTATCTCTCAAGTAAAAAAAATAAAAAAATCAATTCCTACCTAATTGTTCGGTTGGTAGTGTAGTATGAGGGTGTAATGTGGGCCGGTTCAGGACCGGGACCGGACCGGGACCGCGGGCCTGGCGGTCCCAACGGTCCTGGTGGGCCGGTCCTGCCGAGCCGGTCTTCCTGTGGGCCTAAAGCCCGTGATGGGCCGGTCCAACCGTGTAGGACCGCGAGATCGGGACCGCTAAGACCGGGACCGGGTAGCGGTCCTGGGCCTGGCGAGCCCCAAACGGTCCCAACGGTAATATTTTAAAAAAAAAATTTTTTTTTTTTTAAAAATGGCCCAACGGCCAGATTTAAAAACTAGCCGTTGGAGGTCAAAAATAGCCGTTTTTGGCTTTAAAATTTAGCCAAATAGTCCCCAAACTTTAATATAACCTCAAACTTTATATAATTACACTTGTTCCCAATTCTCAACTATAAATACCCCACATTATTTCATTTTAACTCACCAATTCATCAATCTATCTTAATCTCTCTCAATTGCTTATATTATTATTCCAATTTTGTGAAATTTTGTGAAGTTGGTGAATTGAAGTATTCAAGTCTTCAAGTCTTCAACAATTTGCAATTTTCAATTTTGAAGAAGTTGTTCGTCAATTCGGCAAAGTCGTTCCAACTCTTAATTTTTAAGAATATATTTTGTGTTATTTTGTTTGCATAAATATAATTAAAATTTTTAAGTATATATATATATATATATATATATATATATATATATATATAAACTTAATATATATATATAGTTAACATAGATAAACTTAACTTATATAAACTTAATATATATATATACTTAACATATATAAATTTAACATATATAAATACTTAACATTTATATACTTACCATATATATATATATATATATATATATATATATATATATATATATATATATATATATACACTTAACATATATATAGTTAACATATATATACTTATTAAATAAAAAAAAATTATTAAAAGCCCACGAAGCCCACGAAGCCCGCCAGGCGGGCTTAGGCCCGTCGCGGGCTGGTCTTACCCACCAAGCCTACGAAGCCCGGGACCGCCAGGCCCGGGACCGCCAAAACAAAAGACCACCAGGCCCGGGACCGTCTGGACCGGCCCGCCAGGCCCGTTTAGGCCCGGGACCGGCCCAGAATACACCCTTAGTGTAGTAAGGCCTCATTTTGTTTGCAGTTAACCCATGTGTGAATCTTAATTATTTAGATATTAGATATTAAATGTATTTATTTTTAAAGTTTGAATCTTAATTATTCATATCTTAATCATTAAGTGTAATTGTTTTTTTTTTTACTTTACAATCACTTAATGGGTCTGAATAAGTTTGTATGATTAAGATTTGTAACAGGGACTTAATTTCATTAAGATC
Source organism: Nicotiana noctiflora (assembly GCA_032618575.1). NCBI lineage: Eukaryota > Viridiplantae > Streptophyta > Magnoliopsida > Solanales > Solanaceae > Nicotiana > Nicotiana noctiflora. Next base: position 86,396 of record JASVEL010013629.1, on the reverse strand, counting down.
ACATATTCATTATTAACCGACGCTACTGCCTACCATTATAAACTACCACCATCATACTTAACCACCACCACCATCATCTTCAATAATAGTCGCCACCATTATCTGTCATCACCGTCCACCTTACCCATCACTCCGACCATCATCATTCTCACCCACAGTCAACACTTATCTACCTCAACTACCATAACCAATCACCCTATCGCCATTAACAACCATAGATGGCATCGCCCATCATTATAACCTACCACTACCTTCCTCAATCACAAACCACCATCCACCATTATTAACTATCACCACCCACCACCACCATCCTCAATCATAATCACCACCTCTATCAATCACTACTAGCTACTAGCATGAACTACCATCATCAATCAAAACTACCACCACGTATCGATTCTAGTCTGCATTCACCAGTTAGACAATACCACCAACAACTATCATATTTTTTAAAAAAACTATATATTTCAATGATAGAATATTAGATTAGCTAGTATTTTATTTAAATTTTATGTGTATTGTTTTTTAAATAAACATAAATTTTATGCATCCAGATGTTAAAAATCAAACAGTCTTAATTTTTAGTTTCACATCTTAATACACATCTTAATATAGTCAGATGTGTATTCGGATTCGGGTGTCTTAATTTTATTACACATCTTGATATTCAGATGTGTATTCAGATTCAGACATCTTAATCTTAAAAAAAAAATGAGACCTAAGTGGGGGATTGGACATAAAACATTAAAAAAAATCAAAAAAGAAAAAGAAAATTCAAGTAAAATAAGTATTTAAAATTTAATCAGGATATGATTTTGGGTTATTTTTTAATTTTTGTAAGTGATTTGAGTAAAATTTTGAAAAGTAGCTTTTTGGAGTTTTTCAAATTTTCAAACAATTTCAAAATTCATCTTCAAGTAAAAATTAAAAATTTTATGTTCAAACACTATTTCCAAAATAAATAAATAAAAAGTTATGGGCAAACGGGCCCTAAATTAAAGAGAAAATGGATCTCCTTTGTCATTTTTCCATAAAATTGGTACCTTAACTCCTGAGTCTTGGCTTATAGCCAGTTTGGCTAAGCTGGAGAAATCAGCTTATTTTGAGAAGTGCTTTTTTCAAAAGTGTCTTTGAAAAAAATTACTTTTGGGGATAAGCAATTTGTGTTCGCCTAATCAGTCTGAAAAGCACTTTTGAGAAATAATTTGTGTCTGGCCAAGCTTTTTAGAAAGTGTTTTTAAGTGTCAAATTACGAATAATGACATGAATAGATATACTTAATAATTAATATTACAAGTAAATAAATAATCTCAAAATTTTGCTATTACATGCAATAATTAAAAAAATATATTTTATTTAAGTAAAAAATAAAATTAAAAGGTACTTAATTCTTTTAATATAAGTTAAATATATTAAAATTCCTTCAACAAATATAAAAGCATTCACCCCTAAAGTCACTATATATTAGAAAGTTTCCTAAAAATAAGAAGAAATATTTATAAATTAATATACTAAGTATTATGTTTAAAGGTTATTTTGGTATATACAATATTTTGTTAGGGGTATTTTAGGTAAGAAGAAAAATCAAAACTGCTTCTGCTTCTCCTTTTAGAAAAAGCTACTTTTTCTACTTCTCTGAAATTACTTCTACTTCTTCCCAAAAGTATTTTTTTTTTTCTAAATAAGCTTGGCCAAACAACTCAAATTTTGGCGAAAAAAACACTTCTTGCCTCCCGAGAAGCTTGGCCAAACATGCTATTAGCTATGTTCTTTTTTTTTTTTTTTTCAAACAATTCATTATGTTGGCAGATCAAGGCTTACTACGTTAGAACTTTTTTTACATCTAAAATGTTGTATAACAGTAAACTATTTATCAGAGAAAATTCTTTAAAAATAAAATAAAATTGTTTTCTAGTCATATCTAGACTACAATAATTTCAAGATTTACTTGTTGTTATTTGGGATTGACATTATATACTTCAGCTTGTAAAGTACATTATAATCTTATTGTTTTACTTAAAAGTAAAAGCAAAAATATAAGATTAATTACCTTGAACTTATCTTTCTAGCAATTTTAAAATTTGTACTCTAGCATTTTCCTCTTCTTTAAAAATTTGTAAGTCAACAAATATTTATTCAACAGCAAAGTGGAGGCAAAGTTATATAAGGGAAACATATTTTATCTCTGAGGGATAAGAAAAAATTAATTTTGAAATAAAAATTTAGTATTATCTTATCTCTTGTTTAGTTATTAATTATGCTTAGTTGTACTTGTATTGCAACATTAAGGTTCCGTTTGGCCATGAGTTTTGCCAAAATAAATTTGAGATTTATTTTCAAAACACATGTTTGAACATAAATTTTGCTCATATTTTGGCCAAATCTCAAATCTCAAAATCAGTTATTGAGCTGATTTTGGGTCACAATCACAAAACTTGAAAATTATATACATATTTTTGTAAAATAAAGTTGGAAAATATATTTTGAAAACATATTTCCAAACATATTTTCATCTTTAACCCAAACTTCATCTAAATTAAATTTTTTAAAATAAATTTAAGATATACGGCTAAAATTGTTAGGTAAGAAAACACTTTAATCAGACAGTGTATGTTTGTTTGTTTTGCATGTAATGTGGTTAGATGGACGTACCGTTTTTGTGTGTGTTTTTTTATTGTGATTTTGATTGGAAGAACTAGTATCTGTACCTAGCCTAGCAATTCAATCACGTGTCCATCCTATTTTGCAATTTTTAGTTATTTTGTGCCAATAATTTTGAAAACAAATTATTTTTGTATGGCAACACTAGAAAAGCAAAAAGTACCAGTTTGGCCATAGATTTAAGATTTTAATATATTTGGGGTTATTTTGTCAAATACATATTTAAGCCATAGATTTTATATACATTTTGGCTATTCCCAAAACTCAAATCTTAAAAACGCTCAAAATATCACTATTACATTTCTTAAAAATTGTCCCAAACTTTATAAAAGAGCATAACATTTATTATTTTGTACCGCTTCGTCTTCTCGGTCATCAGATATTATAAAATGTAGTTCATTACAAAGATGATAATTTTATACCAGTTCAGAACCATAGTTTGCGATAATATAATGAATGTTATTGATAAAGATAATGTTGGGTGTTTCTGATAGTTTGTAGAATTTGTGGGTATAAGTTATATTTCATGTTTTTTTTAAAACTAAAATATATTTTAAAAACTTATGTCTAAATACATTTTTATCTTCAAATCAAACTCCCCAAATCAAAATTTTCAAAATAAATTTAAAAATATATGGTAAAACACTAGCTAAGAAAAATCAGGTAATATATGACATAAATAGTTTTAATTTGAGTTGTACAAATTTTAATGAATCGTAAGTTAACTTGTCTGGGACTCTGGCTTTACAACATTTATCTTTCTTGTTCTTTTCGATCAGTCAAATAAGCTTTTAAGAAATCATTTTTCACATGAGAAATTCATTTCCCTTCTTTCTTTCTTTTATCAGGGAGATGATTCCCAACAACTCCCTTTCGCATTATTAAGATGTATTTCGATTGTTTAGCTAGTAAAGTGTAGAATCCAAAAATATTTATATATATCACTAACATAAAAATGATTTTATTATTTTACACTTTTTTTTTTTGATTTCCCACTCAGTGTCCAGTACCCACATTAGAGTCCGACTATATTCGGATTCGCGCCGCGTAGGGCCTCTTTCGGGGGAAACACTCCCTACCAAGGAATTTTTCATACATATGGTTAGAAATCGAGACCTCTGGTTAAAGTAAGAGTAGTCTCATCCAGTACATCACAACCTTTGGTGGTTATGATTTTACACTCTCACTTCTATCCAAAGAAGATTTAATAGCGTAGAAATTTTTCATATATATAAATTAAATTACTTTTTAGTTATAATAGTAGACATTAGAAAGTTACATCACATACAAATAACACATAGGGATAGGGCTACTGCAAGATTTCGTAAGCTGCTTTAATATTCACTTTTAAGAGTACACCAAAATTAAATGTTGCTCTTATGTGCAAATTCGGGTCAAATTAGTGACCTTTTCACAATGCTTCATGGACGGGGTAGCAAATAAAGTGATGAAATACAAAAATTTATACAATATTCCAAAAATTAAAACCAAAAGGAACTTTTTCAATGGGTATATTTGAAATTCATTGAAAATATATAGATACGTCAATATACAAAATTTGAGGAAGATTGGAGGTGATTTGGACTGGTTTTGTAACGAAATTCGTAATTAAATCGAGTTTAAAAAGTCTTTTGCTAGACATGTATCAAATATGTATCACGCATGTATCTCACACACAGGTAAACATAAATATACATGTGATACACAATTGATACAAATATGATATATATGTGATACACGAATGATACACAATGTGATACACATACCATTTTTTTGCATGTTCAACTTTTACTTTGAATTTTCAAATCAAACCACCTCAAAACTTCACCAAATCATCCCAAAACTGATATTCAAGCTCTTTAAGTTGTGTCCAATGTATTCTAATAACATCCACTCAAAACAAAGTAAAATTTTGATATTTTTTTGCTACAAATAGTTAATTAGCTAATTTGGCTAATATTAGTAATATTTTATTAATTGACCAATTTTTATAATGAGCTACTTATAAATGGACATAGCTAATAATTTTCCTAAGAAATATATGTAACGTATTTCAACAAAATGGACAGTTAGTATCACTTTAAAATCAAATTATTCGGAATCCATAATAAATTAGTCATACGTATAAGAAATATTTCTTTCTTTTACTGCTGACATTTGTTTAATTTTACTGTCATTGCTACTCTTAGTAATTATCCGAAAACAAGAAGTTGAACGATGTTTTTCATTTTTCTATGAGGATGACACTGTAATTCGAAATGATCAAAGAGTAAAAGGAATTTTTTTGCACCAAATAAACTAGAATGTTTTCACTATTATTTCTTTAAAATAGGAATAAAAGAATTTATTGTCGTAATAGAAAACGATCTAACCTACTACCAGGAGGTATGGTGGAATGGTAAAAGTTACTCTACTCTTAGTCATAGTCTTACACGAATTCAAAGATTTCAACGAAGTCATATTTGATAAAAAGCGCTAAAATCCTTTCATATATAAAGGCATTCAGGGGCGGAGGCAAGGGTGCAACCAAAGGAGTACCGTCAGCCCCCAAAAGTGCTTTCCTTCTCGCGCGAAAGAAAAAAGATGTTTAGCTTTTTTGTCTGCCTCCTTTACCTATCAAAGATTCTGTTAACATTGCAGATGGCTTCTTTCACGACATGCTATAGTCCTGGGTGTCTTCCAGTGGTCTTCTAGCCTTAGAAGAAGTCGTGTCCGCCCCGGGCATCTGCAACGTCCTCCTTTGATATTCTAATCTGGGAGAACTAAAAGACTGACCCATTCGGTGACTTTCGCGGTCGCCCTCACTAAACCAACTTGAATCAATACCCTTCGCCGAAAATTATACTGTGTATATAAGAGAGAATTTATTTTTTAACTTTATATATTAAATTTTGAACATGCAAATATTTGGCTTAATGGTCAAAGGTGTTCAAAATGTATAAAAGATTGCAAGTTCAATTCTTGTGAGCTGCAATCAAAATATTTTTGAACACCTTTAGTATATATCTTGTCTTCGCCACGGGAGGCATTACTGCATGAATCCTGGTTAGACAAAGCAGTTGATAAATTTTACAATGTCCTACGAAGTAAGAAATTAAAGCACACCACCAAGGTCCAAAGATGCAGGCTTTTCTAGTCAATCCTGTCGACTGGGTTTTTAAGTCCAAAATGGTGTGTGAGAATTTTAATAAATTTTATTTGAAGATGAGCAATTTGACTTTGGCCAAAAAAAAAATGGCAAACTACACAATTGTCTTTCGAAGTAGTCGTTTTGTTTTCTTGTCTATTCATAATAAATAATCTTTCTCTTTTATTTTCTTGGAAGGGGAAAAAATAAATTCCCTCACAAAGAGAAGTTTTATTATGTGTCTCGCACAACTTACATTAGTTGTGTGAGACTCCTTTTTGTCTCACAAATTTGTGGACTCCAATTTAATATTTTTGGATCCATAAAAATTTGGGTCCATAAAATCATAAGACAAAAAAAATGTCTCATACAATTAGTGTCAGTTATATGAGACACAAAAAAAAAAATCCAACAATACCAGTTTAGAACTCTTACTTTTGGCCTTTCTTTAGGCATTATATCTGCCTTTTTTGAAGATTTCCTTTATTTATTCAAAAGAAATGCTTTTCTTCTTCTCCTTCTTATATCTGTTCTTTTGTCACTCACCCAAACCAACCAGGGGCGAAGCTAGGTGTAACGATCCGAAGGGGAAATGAATTAAGACAATAAGAAGGGGAAGATTCACAAACCTTTAATTAATAAGGAAGAAGAATTGGAACCGTTACAGAATCTCCATGAACAATTACGATTGCCAATTATAACAGTTCATTAATGTCACTAATGTTCATAATTATTCAACCATAAAAGGGAGGAAACGTTTTGTTTGTAAATTCCGATATAAGGGAAGGAAAATTCATTTGTAAAGACATCTGAGATAATATTGGAATATATTCACTTTACTTTTCTGCTTTTCTCTATATTAACTTTGCAATCAGTCATTTCCTTACTTATTCTTGTTCTTTTCCTTTCATATAATTGAGAAAGTACGAAATTTCTTGGCTATCAGTAACTCGAGTTCTTCTAAAAATAAGCTTTTACCGAAAGATATATTTTTTGGTTGAACATAGACCAACAACAAATTTTTCAAATTCTAAATATTGTCATATTGATTTATACTTTAGAAAATTTGATCCCATGCATTATTGATACTTAAATTTTTCCTAAAAGGTAAAATATACAATCAAGAGAAGAGATAAAGTGGAATATATAGTCAATCAAAAGGTAAGAACTTTGAGAGATAATAGATTTATGGACGAGAAAAGCAGAGACAGATTCAGGATTTAAAGAGGATGGATATACTATTGTGAAGAGGCAGATCTAGAATTTATATTTGACTAATTTAACTTTAGTCTCTTACCATGACGCATTTTACTTTTTAAATTATATGTTTAAAATTATATTCTATTTGAAATTTTTAGTAATTATATATATATATATATATATATATATATATATATATATATATATATATATATCTCGAAAGTAAGGCCACTCAGAGTGAGGTTTGAATAGTGATGGTAAATGGGGCGGTGCGGGGCGGGGCCTAAGTTTTTTAGAAAAAATTTAACGCGGGGCGGGGCGGATCGCGGGGCGGGGTTTTAAAAACCTAAATCTTGAGTAAAAATTGGAATATCATAATATTCAGAGCTCGTTTGGTCTGAAATTAAGGTATATTTCTCTATAATATAACAGTTCATAAGATTTATCGTAATCACTATAATGTTACTTCAATAACTCATATAAGTGAGTCTAAAATTTAAATTTTGTGTGTTCTATATATCACTCATAGACCATTTGAACTACTCAAATTGAAGTTTACTATTTATTTATAGTTAGTTATATATATATATATATATATATATATATATATATATATATATATATATATATATATATATATATATATATATATATATATATGCAAGAGCCAAAATTACTAAATGCAGATGATTGCATAGCTTATATTATAAAAAAATTCACCTTAGTTGCACGTTTTTTATTTATATGAGTGAAAAAAAAAGCTCTTGTTTATCTTGAAGTGCAATTATTTTCCAAATTTTAAATAAATACGGTTTGGTGAGTTATTATATATATATATATATATATTACAAACTTTCAATAAATAATTATAGTTAGACCAAACTCATTTTAAACATAGTGACTATTCAAAATTATATTATTTTAAATTTATTTATTTAATTTTATAAAAAATAATTAATTATTTATTAGTTTTTTTTATTAATGTACGGAAGAGCAGGGCCTAATTTTTAAAAAAAAACTATATGCGGGGCGGGGCGGGGCGGGGCGGTTAAAAACTGAAAAATTTATTTTGCGGGGCGGGGCGGGTTAGAGTCTTCGCACACCCGCGCGGGTGTGCCCTGCAACTGCACCGCACCGCACCGCACTGTTTGCCATCCCTAGGTTTGAACTGTCAATTTCACTTGTAGATGTGCATCTAATAACAATTGCAGGATAATAGTCTTTGAGCATGAGTTCACCTACATATATTTAAATAATTTTAAATAATATCACATTATTATACATAATTTCTGAGAAGTAGTATGGATTCACGTGAACCAATATCCCTCGACTTGGATATACACCTCTGTGTAGCTAGAATACGAGATTGCTAACTTTTTAGAGAGCAAATATGGAATATCTTTATTCTAACCATGGTTAGAATCTTATTTTAACTAAATAAATCTAAACCATTAGTTTTAAAATATGAGAAGTGCCTCCCATCCAAGAAAAAACTTGGAATAAATGGAGATGAAGGAAATGGAGAGGAGTTCTATCAGTGTTAACTGACCATAATCTCCATTTAATGCACAAAATGTATAATGGTATGGTCATTTTCAACGTTTTAAAAATATATAAATAATGCATTACTTTCTCAAATATATAAGAGCTACGCAATTTAAATCAAATAGAATGTTCTCCATAAATTAGAAAAATAGCCAAAGACAAGTGTTAAAAAGATGAACATAACAATTCTCCAAAAGTTTCTCAAAAACTAATTCAATTATAAGCATTCTTCAATTCATTAATTCCAAAATATATTTTTTTATAATAGACCAAAACTAAATCTTGACACCTTTTCTTGATTTATCTTAAGTTTAGTAAAAAAAAAGTTGGGTGAACTATACGCTGTAACTGTGTAACACCATTATAAATATATGGTTTTTTTCTTCATTTTTTTTTTCTCTCTCTCTAGTCTCTTCATTGGCACATCACACCTGAAAATATATTTTTCAAGAAAAGAAAAAAATAGATTTAACCAAAGTCCTTAGCGGGCCGGTCCGACCCGCCCCTTTTTCTTTTACCCGAGCTGAGCATCGGGCAAAGCGGAAAATTGTGTGCCACTGTACTGGAACCAACAAAGAGTACAACAACAGAAGTAGCAGGAAAATGTGGAAAGACAGAGGACCTGGAGTGAAGATCCTCTGGCTTTGGGCCATTGGAACTGCTGGCAGTATAATAACCTTCTTCTCCATTTAGGCATTAAAACCTTTTTGCCCAATTTTCACTTTTCTTCTCTCTTGCAGTTTTAGTGACCAGCGTTGTGAGGACCAGAATGCGGGATATGGAGCAGCTCATGAACGCCCAGCAACAAACTCCCGAACCTGTTGAATCAGCTGTGATCAGCGACAATGGTGATCCTCAATCGTCGAATTCTGAGGACTTCATTCGGGAGGAGAAAGTGTGAGAAAGTTGTATGCTACATGTTTGATGATTTGTCTGAACGATGATTTTTATTGCTCTTTTACAGAATTTGGAATCATTTGACTCTTTTCGGTTCTCTCATGGTTTTTCCTTTTCTCATTTGCGTTAGCGTTTTAACTTCACCGGCTTTATTTGATCGCTATACAAAGTACACAACCAGTAAATCGGCTGATGGGCTTGATTGAGAAGTGATACTTGGTCATTATATAGGGTTCTTTCTTCTTGTAGATCCTTGGTTTTCTTCATTATTTAGAACGGCATTCATCCGAGTAGGACTGTAGTTTTTAAATTTTCTGCTTTCTCCTTGTGTTAAGGTAATGCTTTCTAGAGTTAATGGCTTTTATAGAACCCAGTTTTGGAGTTCAAATGTGCAATTAAGTGCGGATTTACTGAGATTGAGCTTAATAGAGCTTGGTTCTTATACCATGCAAAAGAATTTGAGCATCTAATGCATAACAGCAAAAATTAAAGCGATCCAAACCCGCATTCAAATATGTGACCTAGTGGTCAATGAAGTGGGTTGAGAGCTGAGGTTTCAGGTTCAAATCCCAGCGGAGACAAAAATAATAGGTGACTTATTCCCCATGTGTCCAAGCCTTGGTCTTCCACAAGGCAGGTATAAGGCTGCGTACACACTACCTTCCCCAGACTCTACTATGTGTGATTATACTGGATTTTTTGTTGTTATTGTTGTTGTCGTTGTATGTAGGGGCGGACCTACGCTTGGGGGTGGGGGGCACAGACACCCGTTGGCCTCGATAAAAATATTGTATATATATTCTATATATATAAGTTAATACTCAAAGGACCCCTATAAATATATTATGATGCACCATCAGTCACAAAGATTGGATAGAAGAGTTGATTTGTAGAGTAGCTGGCTTCTTCAAGACCAAAGTTTGAATCTTAGGTTCAACAATAAAAATATTATTTTTGATTGGGTCTCATTTGGTAATTTCAACGCCTACTATAGTGTATTTGATTTAGTTTTTTCAATGAATCCACCCTTTTTACTTTTAGTTAAATCCCAACATCAAAAGCTTCTTCTACAATTATCTCTCTCCACATAAAAAACTTCTTCCTTAATGTTCAAAGCCCATATGCAACCACTAGTTATTAGTCTGCCTAAAGCCATCGAGTAATTATTTTGGTTGTGACCCTACTACCTATAAATATTGTTAAGGTACTGTTACAGTGCATCCGCTACCTTTAAATTCTGGGTCCGCCTCTGGTTGTATGTTCAAGCCTTGGTGGATAGAGTTATCTGGTACCTATTGATGGTAGGAGGTAGCAGGTATTCCGTGAAATTCGTCGTCATACGCGCAAGCTAACCCGGACACCAGGGTTATAAAAATGAAAAGAAAAAGGTGATCCAACACCTTTGTAATACAATATAGTTGCTCTAGAGGGCCACAAGCATATGAGAACTTCATTTTTTACCGGAAGGAAGGTTTGAATGGCTTGACTATTGTCTTGTCATTCTGGAATTCATCAATCAGGTAACCTCACGCATGCCCATCTCATTGGCTTTAGGAAGGAAACGGGTTCATCTACCTTAGCAGCCATACTTTCTTCCCACACTTAAGGATTTATTGCTATCAAGACGTGGGAAAAGGCAGCTTTCTCGCTAGTCATTCCTCCTAGCACTTTGAAATTTTGCTCGGACATTTATCGCCATTCTTTTGTGTTGCTGGAAGGATGAGATTGGATAGTTTACGATTCTCAGTAGGAGGATCTTGTATCAAGCTTTAGGCTCAGCATATTTGATTCAAGAGAAACTGGGAATCTTGAGAACATATAGTAGCTTAAAGCTGCCTATCTTTGTCTTTCCATTAGTTTTATGCTCTGTAACGTCGTTTTACCGGATAAAGTATTCTTGTTGTATGCATGTTGAGGCTAAATGGAGTGTATAGTTGATCTGTTATCCGTGTCTTAGACTTCACTCTTGATGGGAATAGCAGGGAGACGAACCAGAGAAAAAATTACTCATCTTTGATAGTTACCTTTGCTTTGAGGAGACTCTTTCATTTTCGGGGCATGAGATTTGATGAATGGCGAGAAAGAAAGACCAGATTGTATACAAATAGGCTTTCTGATGCTTGAAATATGTAGCTAGAAAATGTTCATGTGGTAAAGCCAGGCGAGAAAGGAACTGGGGGATTAACGAGAAAAAATTTCAGATGTAACGAATGTTTCTGGATATTCGCTGTGAATTTAAAGGACATTTATTTAAAAAACGGTTCAACGAGAGGTTTGCCTAGTTGGATAGAATGGAGGATTTTCATCAACTCATAGTTTCATGAGAGAAATTTTATTTTTTGCCTTATACAACTAACATTAGTTGTGTGAGGCATGTTTTTGTCTCATAACTGTGTGGTGCCAGAATTTGTGTGTCCCATATGTGTAAGATATGGGATATGTAAGATAAAAAGAGATATCACACAACTAATATAAGTTATAAGGCACAAAATACAATCACTCATTTCACGAACAATGCATGATATATGTCTATTCACTCTTTAGCATGGTATATTGTTCTTTTTTCTACTTTCTATTCCGTGTTTTGAAACTAAAGATGTATGGTTTTGAAAATTCAGTTCGGTATTTTCGACATTTTATTTTTCAAAATATCAGATACTATATCAAACCAAACTTGATTAAATTCGATAAGATTTGTTTTTTCTCTTTTCAATTTTGGTGTCATTTGATACAATTTGTTCGGGTCAAATATGAATATTTTTTACTGAACTATGAGCACTACTAAACGAGGTGTCATAACACAAATAATCAGGCAAATCCACTGCTTACTTTCCTAACAGGCTATTTTATACATCTGCCAATTGGCCATCTAAAATTTCTAAAATATGAGTGCATCACCATATTAAAAGAAAAATATGCATTAAGTTATTATTCCTCTAGGTAAAAAATTTAATATTCAAAGAAAGTGCACCATTCAACCTTTTGGAGCATAGAACCAACATATAATATTTGACATATTCTAAAAATATGTACATAAAATACTTAGTTTGATTGGAAAACTTCACATGCCCTATATATTAAACAATAAATTTTCCCATATCTATCAATATTTTTAGTTTAAATAGTTAGGCGAGCAACTATATAAGTTAATTCTTCTATTCCTTCCTTGAAAATCAAAGGGGAAAGTGAGCATGCATATCTATATTATATTAAAAGAAATGTAGTATTGTGGTTAAGCTAAGTGCCAAACTAAAATGAAGTCACTTGGCAATCAACATTAATAATTAAAAATTATCTTCTATATTATATTAAAATGAGTGAAGTAGTATGCATTGTGGTTACGCCAAGTGACAAGCTAAAATGAAGCCACTTCGCAATTTTTAGGACAATATTAATAATTAAAATTATAAATGAAAATATAATTCATGGAAGTAGTTGAATGAATCTTATACATCATCTAAATAGATCTTAGACAAATATAATCTATATATCTATATTTATATTATGTATATTACATCTATATATTGATCTACTCATAGATTTTCTTCTATATTAAATAGAAATATGAAGGTAAAAAATTATAAGAGAAAAAATAAAGAAATATAGAAATACGTAAATTTGGATAACCTATGACTATTATTTAGAATAAGTTAAAATATTAATAAAAATAAAATTAACTTAAAATATTAAATATTGATTGACTTTAAAAAATAAAAAAATTCAAGCAACAAAATAAGATCTTAAATAAAATAATGTAAGAAAAAGATTAAATAATCAGTAAAAAATATTTTAATAACAAAAATAATAAAGTCATATTAATATTGATAAAGCGGGTAAGTGAATATTTTATACGTAAATATTACTACAGTATTTAGATATAATATGTTAAAAAATTTAAGAAATATTTTTTATAATTAATATTTAAATTGAGTGCGACTAGTTTAAGTTTGACAGCATAACATAAATTTTTAAAAATGTGATCCAATTTAGAAAATAGAATGATAAGAATTTTTTGCATTTGAGATGAGATTGTTTTTAAAATATGATAAAAAAAATCATATTTCTGAATGTAAACAATAAAGTCCAAGTTACTATGGAACACTTTTTAACTTTATCTATATTATATTAGAATGAGTGGTAGAAATAAATATTAGATTCAAACAAGCTAATAAAAGTCGCATGACAATGTAATAATATTAAGTATTGAATAATATAATAGCAAAACTAAAAAATAAATAAAAATACATATTTTTTTTAACATAGAAAAAAGGGTAAAATTTATCCAAATTTGGGAGATGAAAGTTTTTCTATTTTATGATAAGAAATGTCATAATACGGATAAGTCCACGTAACTCAAGTCTAATAGACAAACTCAAAACTAAAAATATTGAATAATAAAATTAAATTAGAGATAATATGAGGATGTGGACAATAAATTTGCGTCAAGAAAATAAAATGAAGACCAAAAATATCACAACAATCGTAGTATTTATTTCGAATATTTGAGTGTACAATCTTTATGATTCATTTGATTCTATTTTTTTAATGTAAATTCAAGGGCCTTCGAGTTTGATGAATGTGAATTTGATTTATCCGTCGCGAACACTTTGATTCTTGCCACGAATTTTATCACGAACAAGTAGCATTGATCTTTAACGCCTTGTATTTGATTTGACTTCGTTCTTGATCTTGAGTTTGATTGCTTGAACTTAAACTTGATTTGTTCCTTGTTCTTTAGCCCAAACTTGATTTGTTTTTCGCTATTGATCTTGAATACTTGATTTCATGAAGATTGCTTGAACTAGGAACTTGTAGAACAATTTGCAGCGTTTGATCCACGAGCTCTTTCTTGCTTCTTGTTATAACTTCTGGTTTCCTTTTTTGAGTTGTGAAGACCCCTATTTATAGTTGTGGGAGGGAAGAGTTATGATAAGAACAGACTCATTTCGATACGAATTGCTTGCAAAAAGCCTTGCTATTTTGATCCCAATTCATGTTTAACTTCTACATTTTTGTGCAACACCTGTAAAAGAGAACAAACCCAGTTATTTATTGAGTAAGTAATTAGAGTTTGATTGAGACTCTAATGCTTATCCTTTGACGATTTTGAGTCATTGACCAATACAAACTCCAATCCTTATCCTGGATTATGATTGTGTTCTCTCCTCATAAGGAGACTGTTCTCCGTATCCCAACTACAATCTTTTCGATTTAGTTCAGAAGATATTGTTGCTTGATCTCTACAGTATATCTTCCTCACGTGCATCTCATATGCAATGATTGATAAACATTGTGTTTCACCAGATGGACCAGGTCCATCACTTAGTTCATTTGTCAATCTTCGAAACTTCAACTCAACTTGGGCCAACACCTATCCCAAATAAACTCACTCTTTTCTCCCACTTAGTCAAGGCTAAATATTTTTTCAAGTTTGATCTTAAATCTAGATTTTGGCAATTGGGAATCCACCCTGAAGAAAGAGACAAAACGGGACTTTGCATCTTCGATCATCACTTTCAATGAAAGTTATGCGGTTCGGATTGAAAACTGCCCCCCCCCCATTCCAAAATGTCATGATAAAAATATTCCAACCCATGCTCCATACCTCTTTAATTTACATTGATGACATCCTGTTATTTAGTGATACATTGGAGGAATATGTCAACTATCTTCATCAATTTGTGGCATTGGTAACACAATACAGAATATGTCAACTTTCTTCGCAATTTGATGCATTGTGTGTCGTTCTATTTAAAGAAAAAAATGGCCAAAGAAAAATATGTGGATATGCCAATGGAAAATTCAAAGAGACCAAGCAACATTACCACTCCACCTTCAAGGAAATCCTTGCAGTAAAGAATATAATTAAGAAATTTATTTTTTTTCCTGATTCACATAGAATTTCTAATAGAAATGGATATGAAGGCCTTCCCAAAGATGATTCAGCTAAATACAAAAATTATTCCCAATCCTCAAATTCTCATGTGGGCTCAATGGTTCTCTCCATACAAGTTACAAGACATGCACCTGAAAGGAAATGATATTATTCTCATAAATTTTTTGTCTCGGCCTGTGGAATTCTCGAAGAGATTTTTGCCAGCAAAACTGAAGTCAAAACAAAAGCTAATCAGCCACACCTTCACGCTTTCAAATATTCCAGGAACAAGTTCATTGAAGTCAATAGATCATCCACCGTAGTTGTTCAAATGACATGGGTCCCCATGATCCATCAATTATTATGGAAAGAAGGACTTATTATGAACTCCAAGTTTTCCGACAACATGGAGGATCCATTCTCAAGCCATATGGGGTCAATCTAGAATATTTATTTTGCCATATATTCATAGCTCAAGCCAAGGATTTTCCACAAGAACTATTTATAGTTTTTCTGGTATCCATGCCATAAGTATAAATTTTTCATGGAATTTAAATGCAACGTCTTCAAGGATTTTCATAATATTGAACCGGCACTTAAAGTACTTTTACTATGGTTCAAGCCTAGAAGATTTTGGATAAAATATTTCGACGATTCCTACACAGCTAAGGTATTCATGTTCCATAGGCCAGTGAAGATTATTAATGGAAAAGTCCATGCTCAAGCACATGCATCGTTCTGGACGAAATTTTCCATGTGCATTTTATCCATGGAAAAAGAATACAACGAGGCACAAACAATCCCCTTTCAGCAAAATAGGTGCATCCCGAGAGAGATATGGCCAAAAGATTGAGCAAGCTAGAATTATACCAGCAATCATCCTTATTGGGAAAGCGTCCGGGAAGCAACAAAATAATATCAAACCCCATACGAAGTCATCTGAGAAAATATTACTCACGACATTTTCCAGATAAGGCTGCGGATTACATCTCTCAGTCCAAAAGAGAATGAGCTCTGCGAAGAAGGACCGTCAAGTTCCAAGCATTACTATACAAGATCTTTGAGATGCTTGGAGGACAACCCTGCAAAAAATGATGATAATTATCTAAATCCCTGCTAATCCCACCACAATTCTACATTACCTACCAAAAAACCCTCAAAAATCATCTACCATGCCAAGACAAATTTCCACATTCTTCTATACTATCCGGTCCCCACTTCCACTTATTTTCACATGCTTCCACATGCTTCGTCACATGCAACACCCTACTTTCACATGCCTTCACATGCTCACTCAGATTTTCACATGCTACACCATGTATATCTCACATCTTTCACGTGTTTTCAGGAGTTTTTTAGTTATTTTGCCTAAAGTCCTTCACATGCCAAATGGACCCACTTGTAGATAAGTTTGCCATGTAAGATATATTTATTTTATAATGTAAGTTTGTGTCACGACCCCAAACCCGGTCGTGATGGCGTCCAACACACTACTAGACCAGCCCGACCAATTATCAACATTCACGAAGCTATGAGCTCACTTTATCCAATTTAAGCATAACAGAAATAAGTTAAAGTGATAGAATACCAACACAGAGATCAAGTCCCAAACAGTACAACTCCACATAGACCGAGGGGTCAAGAGTCAAGAGCTTCTAAAGATAACATAAGTGCAATAGTGTTTACAAGATACTCAGTGCAGAAGGAAATAGTAATACTAAATGAAAAGACAACTGGAAGGGATGTCAGGTCCTACGGACTCTGCACCTACCTCGACTATCCCGCAGAAATCGCCTCCGAACAGTTACTGGATCAGGACTGCTGAGAGGTACCTGGATCTGCACACAAGGTGCATGGATGAGGGTAAGACAGCGTAGATAAGAAATCACAATATAGCACTATGTAAAGCTGTAATCAATACCCTGTAACAGTTTCAATATCAACAGTAATATACCAACAAGTATCAACAACACAGTATAACTCACGGAGATCATATCTCGCCCATCAATCAGGGAATCACAAGCCATCAAGGTAATTATATTACTGAGCGCTCGAGTGCGCATACAGACGTATGGAAGGAATTTTGAAGAATTATATCTCAAGCTGAATCAAGTACGCACGATAAGAATTCCAAGAAGTATGAAGTGTTTCCTAAAGGTTTGCAGCCTCCCGAGGATAAGTACAGGCGTCCCCGTACCGATCAACAAGACTCTACCAACCGGCTCAAGAATCATGAGGCCTAGTAACCTAGGCTCTGATACCAATTTGTCACGACCCCAAAACCCAATCGTGATGGCGCCCAATACATTGCTAGGCCAGCCCGACCAACCATTCATAACAGAGAGCTATCAGCTCTCACTTTACCCTTTTTAGGCATAAACAACAATAATATAATGAAATTACATCTAGCACACCGGGGATAGATAACCCAAAACCAATATAAACCTCCCACCGAATCAGGAGTCATAAGTCATGAGCCTCTACCAGAATTTATAAACTGTGATAGTGTATACAACTGTGCACAAGTGTGTAATAGACAGAACAAAATAAAGATAAACTGGAGAGTCAGGTCCTGCGGACGCTGGCAGCTACCTCGACTGTCCAAATGCACTCCCAAACAGCTATAAAATTAGCTCTGATGTGATGTACCTGGGTCTGCGCACAAGGTGCAGGGAGTCGAGTGTGAGTACTTCCAACTCAACGGTAATAAAAGTAAATAATGCTGAAGGAAAGAAAATCACGCAAGGCACTATCTCATGCTACACAATACAGAACTATCTTTTTATTCCTTTTCAGCATATGTGAGTAGATTATTTAGAAATCTCAATTTTTAGCTTTATTTCTTTCATGATAACATACCAATACCTGGGTACAATCTCAAGCAGTGCAAGTCTACACTCAATCAGCCCCTTGGGCTCAACACTCCTTAACAATTTCCACCAGGAGATCTGGTCAATAAGACAAATAATGCATGTGTGCCAGTAATGTATGAGTGCTAAATGTTATACCACGTAATACACGTAAACCAATGTATGTATGCCATGCATTGCATACGACGCTGTGGCGTACAATCCGATCCATGCAAAGGCGCCCGCGCTCACTGTGGGGGTTCAGACTCCGGAGGGGCTCCTACAACCCAAGCACAATATCAATATCACACCTGTTGTGGCGCGCAGCCCGATCCAAATACCAATGCGGCGTGCAGTCCGATCCATGCATGTGTATGCATATGCTCACATAAATCGTCATGTTCTAACATATGGCCCTCGGCCCCAATCAGTCTAACAAATAATCAAGAAAAGCCACTCGGGCAACAATATCATATTAGCTCTCATCTAGAAATGTCATTAAGACCTTGTTCAAATTTTTCATAACCTTACAAAAATGTTGAGTAGCAAAATACCATTTAAAAACCTTAGACCGAGACAAAAATATGCACAGTGTTATCAAGACAATGATACCAATCCCTGAAGAATTCAAATAATCGGCACGAAGCCCAAGCATGATAATTAGTCCAATTCATGATAGTTAATATATTTTATTAGAATGTCAATTCAATTTCAAGCAATTAGGTGTTATTATACATTACGCGGGACGGACCAAGTCACAATTTCCAATGGTGATCTACCCCACACCCGTTATCCGGTGTGCAAATCGCCTCAATACAACACTAAGATGTGCAAGTCCGGGGTATACTAACCCTCAGGACATCATTTACAAGTATTACCCACCTTGATCCGGCGAAAACTCAAGCTCCGCGACGCCTTAGCTCTTCGAACCAGCATCCACACACGCCAAAACTAGCCAAATTCAGTACAAATATATCAAAATAGGCTAACGGAATAACACCCAATCGAACACAATCAAAAAGTTTCCAAAATTTGATTTTCGGTACGCTTCTCGAAAAATTACAAAAGTTATTGGGATTCCTTATCTCAACACGAGTCCATACATATAAAGTTTATTAAAATCGGACTCTGAATGCCCATTCAAATCGATGATTTACCATAACTCACGCTTAGGGTAAAAATTCCCCATTAATCCTCCCATTTACAGTGAAATAATTGAAGATTCTAAGATAAAATCGCGTATTTAGACCATAGAACTTACCTCCAATGTTTACCCGGTGAAATCCCCTCTTGAAGCTCTCCAAAACCATCCAAACGAAATAAAATCAATGAAAGAAATAAACCAATTTCGTGTATAAAAGAATCTGCCCGTGCTTCATCGAGTTGTACCTTGCACCTGTGCTATACAAGTTGTACATCCTATTGCTCCAGCAGTCCTTTTCATTCGATCATAACTTCCAGTACATATGTCCAAATTATGAGTTCTTTAGCTTTCTGGAAACTAGACACGAAGGTCTACAACTTTTGTGTTTTGCACTTTTTGTGATTCCTTATAGATTACAAGATATCAGCTCCCAAAGTAGCCTAAAAGCTGCTGAAAATCTGCTGCAACAGCACCTTTTTCCAAAACCAAAAATGCCGTTAGGCATCCGAAATCACCCCGAGGCCCTCGGGACCTCAACCAAAAATACAAACTCAACCTAATACTTCATTTATACTTGCTCGAATCATAAAAACGGTACCTTAAACATAAAAAAACACCAAAATCCTAGAATCCGATTCAAACTTAAACTTAAACTTTCAAAATTCACATTCGATCAAAAGCCCGACCAAACGTTGTCCGAATGACCTGAAAATTTGCAGACATATCCAAAACCACCTAACGAAGCTACAACTATAGGAATCCCATTCCGACTCCCGGATAAAAATATCACCTATCGATCGAATTCCGCCAAATTCCAACTTCGCCAAAATAGGCTAACTTCTTCACCGGACTTCCAAAATTACTTCCGATTGCGCTCCTAAGTCTGAAATCATCCCCCGAAACTAACTGAATCATCAGAATTCAGTTCCGAGCCCTCTAACTCATAAGTCAACGTTGGGTTGACTTTTCCAACTTAAGCTTTCCTTAAAGAGATTAATTATCCCATTTCCTACCAAAAATAGATCCGAATTGACTCAAAGTTTTCACACAAGTCGCATTCGACATTACGGACTTGCACCAACTTTCAGAATCACATTCCGATCCCGATATCAAAATTTTCACTTTCGGTCCAATTTTCTCATAAAGCTTCAAATTCCTATATTTAGCCAAACGACTTCAAAATGACCTCCGGATATCCGAATTCACTTCCGATCGCGTTTCCAACTCCAAAATCACCATATGGATCTATTCCCAAACTCGAAATCCCAAATGGACATCTATAACTCTAAAATGCCTTCCAACCCAAATTTATGAAATTCTTCTAAAATACTAACTTCCACCATATACGCCGAAATGCTCACGGGTTATCAAAAACCAAATCCGGACATACGCCCAAGTTCAAAATCATCATACGAGCATGCTGGAACTTTTAGATCCCAATTCTGAGGTTATTTACTCCAAATTCCAATCCTAGTTCATTTCTTCAACTTTAAGCTTTAAAAATGAGAATTTCTATTTAGATTTGACTCCAAACTTCCTGAATTTTAATTCTGACCATACACACAAGTCAATATACCTGAGATGAAGCTATTCATGGCCTCAATCTGCTGAATGACGCATCGGAGCTCAAAACGACTGGTCGGGTCGTTACATCTTCCCTATAAAATATCAATACACACTGTACCATTAGCAGTAATACAACAGTTATAGAGCAAGAAAGTATAATCTACAACAATCAAATCTCCACATATACTAGTTAGAATAAATATGATATAAAATATTTAAAAATAGAACAAAAGTATAAGTAGCGAAAAAGACTTCTAGTAACATGTGATACCAATATGGTATATATGTATATCAACAGAGCATATAATTTCTCTAGAATATTGCTACAACTATCTGCGACTATACTACTCTACCAAAACAAAGGACGCAGTAAAAGTATGAGAATATATGCTCGTATTGCTAGTTAAATATTCGCAAAATAACTTGCTCATTTCGTATACTAAGTGGGTATATAGTTGTATGTGGTCGTTCCAACAATTGCCTATAACTATAAAAACTATTAATACACATAATTTATGTCCATCAGCACACAAAATTTTTAGTATTATTGCAACTCATGTTGATATAAATAATTTCATAATAGAATTCACTTAAGATGCATCTAAAACAACCAAAACAATGCTCAAACTACCATATGATACCAATATGACATATAGCTATACCAACATGGTATATAGTTTACTAGTTAATTTTCGGCAACTATATAACTATATTACATTACACATATGCATACAGAGAAAAATAAAAAAAATTAGTGTATCGCATATTAATATAATAAGGTATTTCAAGATATTGTACTATATTATCATTATTAAAATAAAATTAAATATTGTACCAATTAAATGTAGGTAATACAACCAAAAAATAATTTAACTAGCATATGATACCAATAGGGTATATAGTTGAAATGAATTGTATACTAAAATGGTATATTTGTATACTATTTGGGTATACAATACAAATCCGTCTTCTTCTTTGGTTCAAATAAAAACATAATGTACCACATATTAATATAATTAGGTATTTTAAGATATTGTACTATATTATTATTATTATTATTATTATTATTATTATTATTATTATTATTATAAAGTATTTCAGTACAATTTCATAAGTAAGGTTTAGGAAGGTTAATATGTATACAGACTTTACCCTTATCTTGCGAAGCTAAAATTATTGTTTTCAATAAACTGATCAAGAAACAACAAAAAAGAAAAAATAATACCACAAAAGTTAAAACCTACCTTTGCAAATACTAAGGAATGAGAAACCACATGGGAAATAAATTCTTGTATTATTCTTCCTCCTTTATTTGGGGTGAAGAAGGTGTTAGAAGTTATAACTTTTGTATGAGAGGAGAGGAAGGAGGAAAGGAAACACTCAAATATAAGATAGAACTTTTTGTTTCTGATTGAATTTTTTCAACTTTTTAAATATATAGCTATTTATAAAGTTAGAATAAAATATATGTTGTGTGAGATGCAGAACTATTTTATGGTAAGTTTATCAAAAAAAAAGAATTAAAATATGTCTTTTCAAATCAATAGCAAGAATCGGTTTTTCACCAACTTTTTTGCTTTTGAATTATTTCTCTTAGAAATGAATAAGGAAGAGTGGAATAACATATCTTTTTAATGCTTTTTTTTCCTTTCCAGTTATTACATTTTATGGATAATAATTTTAAATTGCCTAAGTAGAAATATAATTAGTTTCCAAATGGACAAATCCGGGTAAATAGTTTAGGAGTGATAGGCAGTGTTATTTCCTCTATTTTTTATTACTCCATCCGATCCAAAATAAGTGATTTTTTAGATGTTTTCACACATATTAAGAAAGTCACCTTTTAGCATTAATTAGCAATAGAATTGACCATTTTAACCTTACTATGTCACATAAATACTTCTAACACATATTCAAATACTATTTACTCCAAAGACAAAGTAGTAAAAACATTATTAACTCATTCTTGAAATCCAAAAAAATTATTTATTTTGGATCATAAAAAAAAACCAAAAAATCACTTATTTTGGACCGGAGGGATTAGTTAAGTAAACACCGAGCGGTCCGAAAACTAGTGGCTCAGACACACCCTAGAGAGAAAGACCTCGCAGCTCTTTCCCCTCTCGAAAAAGACGAAAAAACCTCCCCCATTTCTTCCAACCCTAGCCGTCACCCCATCCCACTTCCATTGAAACGGGACCCCCTCCCTTTTACAACCCACAGTATTGTTGCACTTTAGTGGCAATAGCAAGTAAAATAAAAATCACTCTTCTACTCTTTGGTGTTACCGGCAGTATCTTCTGCAGTTACGCCGCCGTCAACTACCACAGAACTTCCACTCAAAAACTGTCATTTTTTTATAAATCGTTTTGGACCTTAATTTTGTAAAAGTTTAGTTCTGTACTTGCTTTTGAATTTGTCATTTCCCATGAGGTCAATCTCCTGATTTTGATTTGGTCAAGGTCTGCTTCAAATTTTGGGATCCACAGCTTTGTTTGCTGATCTATGGCTGATTCACTTCGTATATCAGTCCGATTTTTATCTCCCTTGATGCTGTGGATGTTGCTTCGTTGATTCTGCTTGTTGCTGTCTGGCTCATCGATAAGGGTTGCTGTTTCTTTTCGGTGTTTGCTTCTTTGTACGCAACAAAAAGGTTAGAAAGTCAACCATAGAAGTTTCATTTCACTTGTTGTTTATGTACGTATTATACCTGCTCTTAATCAGTTTCTTTCCTTAAAGCTCTATGTATTTCCTTCATAAAAGTTTTCTGTTGTGTTGATTAGTTTATTTCATTTGCTTTAGTTTAGTGATTTAACTAGTTGAATATTGATTAATTTTGATTGTTCCCATTGTTTCTGCCACAAAACCTTTAAATGTTGAAGGAGAATGTGTGTTTAAATTAAATATTGGTTCATATGGTGTTTTTTTAGTTCAAGGGATCAACGATAAAATGAATTATTGGGCCAATGTTGGTTTTGTGGGAGTTAAAGATGACTGTAGGATTTTCAGATTATCCAATTAGTTTATTAAGGTTGAACCCACAAATCCTTAACATGTTGAATATTATTGGTTTTGAAAAGTTAGTAAAAATTGTACTAGTCCCCCTATTTGGTCGCCCCCCATTTAACCTATATTCATTTTTTTTTAAATTTTTTAACTTGTACCCATTTTCTCCTCCTCCTTCGTTTTCTTCTTCTTCTTTCTTATCTTCTGCTGCGGTTGGTGCTAATATGGAACTTCAGTTCATGGATGTTATCATAAATATGGGTGGTAATTTTCAGCTCTGCTGGTAAAAGTTTGTAGCCATTAAATTTTGTCATTATGCATTTACATTCAAGAACCAACTACTTCTGTCTCATATTAGGGCTGTTTCAGCCACTACTATTGACTACACTATAAGAAATGTAACAAACAGCCACTACTATTGACTACACTATGAGAAATGTAACTGAAAGTTACAGGGGGGCATATTTATAGAACAGAAAGATTGGCATATCCAAAAAGCAGTGTCTTTGTTGCAGAAACTTTAGCTAAGATCAACCTGTAGTTTGATTGACATGTATAACATAGTAAGAATGGCACCTTGTGGGAGTGGTGCATACCTAGCAACATTGGATCCGACCCACATGGCTAAATGAACTAAATGTCAATTACAAATATAAAAACTTCACTTCTAGAGCTGAAGTTCGTTAGTTACAAAACAAAAACTTTCGCCAGTTAAAAACAATACAAAAACAAAAATTTCAGCAATGCAAATAGAAAATAAAACAAAAACTTTCGCCAGTTACAAAAACAATACAAAAACAAAAACTTATAGAAAATAAAACTTCAGCTGCTATGCTTAAGTTCAATAATTACGAACAAAAATGTTCAGCAAAAATGTTCAGCACACTTGCTACTTCAGGCCCGCCTACTGGAATGCTAAGTTTTGCATGATTGCCATTGCTACTTCATCCCTGTATGCTGAAGTTATGCGAAAAAGCGAATACACTTACAATTTTTTTTGCAAAGCAGACACAAATTAAAACGTGACACAAAAAACAAGTATAGATTCAAATGCCCCGAAAAGTTATTCTGGCTTATGGGCTTATTTGATTTCAACCAAGAATGAGGCCACTTTTCTGTCGAGCCCAGTCAAGAACAAACTCTCTCACTAAGGTAAAACACTTCATGGCCTCCAATAAAACTATATCCATAATCTTTTCGCCTCACAATGAAACCCAAATACAGTAAGAATTCACATCAATGGTATGCTTTTAGACACACTCTTAATTAATCAAATCATCATAATTATGTATATGTTCGTGTGATATAGTTGCAATTTCCAAATAACTCCAAGGTACGCGTTCGCGCAACTTTGGCAACAATCTTAGTAGCAATTAAGTATTAATAATTGTGTACACTTATACGTGACATGATTTTTGACACCCGAATAAAATGGATTCACACACACGTGTTTCGTTTCCAAGATAAATCCATAAACGCTATAATTAAAAGCGGTAAAAAAGTTAGTACATAGGTTCTAAAGTTGAGTAATTAAACAATTTAACTAAGGCATGTATGATTTAAGCGATCGTGCTAAAACCACGGAACCTGAGTTTGCCTAATACATTCTCCCGGGTTAACATAAGTCATTACTGGCTTCATAGACTTTAAACAGAGTCAAATTTTTTCGATTTGGGATTTAAATTAACCGGTGGCTTGGGACACCATAAACAATCCCAAGTGGCGACTCTAAAATTAAATAAATAATCTCATTTCGAATAATATCATTTTAATTGAAAAAACTCCCTATTTTTTCGAAAAAAGGAGGTGTGACACTAACAATTAGTTAATATTAATAATATTTAATATTAATAATATTTTATGAATTAATTAGTTTTTGTACTAATTTACTTATGGGCTGAAATAGCTGGTAGTTTCTCTTCTCTAAATAGATCCTAAAATGTCTATTTGACACTTTCCCCAACTTGTCTAGGCAATCGGCCCACTTTAAATGGGCCTTTCAGCTCATTCTTCTTCATTAAACATACAAAATTAAGTTTGACAATTTGAGGAAGGGAGTAGAGCAAGGGAAACGGTGAAATAGCGGAGAAAGGTAGGATGTTCTTCAGCTGTCTGAAATTCATCGTCAAAACTTTCTCTTATCATGGATTCCTGATGTGTTTTCATGTTTAACGTTTTATCATTTTAATTCATCCAAGTTAGGTGGCGGAAAGTCTTTGGTTGGTGAATGTTTGTTTGTTGTTCGATATATTGCGTCAGTGAGTGCACTTACTCCTTTTAACTGGTAGTGCATATTAGGGCTATTCTCTTTCTTAGTCCCGATGCCCCCCATTTCATGTAATATTGGGCATGTAATTTAAGAAATTAATCTTCTTCATATCAGTAGTGAATAAAGAAACTATTAAAAATAATTGTTAGAAGTTAGTGCGTTGGAAAGCTACGCCACCGGAATTTGAATTTGAATATCAGTTAAGTAACTATACCTCCCAAAAATAGGTGGGTTCTGGTTTGTTCTGACCCCAACTTTAGATTCAAATAGTTAATGACTTTGGAACTTTGTTCATGGAATAACACCTGAAAATGGAATTATTTGTGCTTATGAAAGACTAGGATATATTTGTTATTTGTGATGGAAGGAGTATTTTCTGTTTAGTTGCGTTGTGCTACCATTTGTATGATGTGCGTTGCATATCTATTGTTTGGACAGGACTAGTACCCATAACTAATACCATTGCTTATTTTTAAAGGTATCTTTCATATGTGAGTATGCTGAAACTAGTTTCTGAAATGTTATGTGTGCGAGGAGGCCAGACTATTAGGCCTGTTCTATGTGCGCAAATTAGTGGCTTTCATACTGCAAAGGTAAATTTATTTTTCTTGATCTACTGCTTCATGTAGCCTTTCTATTTTTCATATGTGCATAGATAGCTTTGGCTAGTGAATATTATCCGAGATTAAAGGAAATTTAAATTGTTTTAGACCTTGAATGATAGAGTTATGTACAGCTGTGTTTGAAAAATAGTTGGACTATGAAAGGTGGAGTAGTGTTGAAATTAGTATGACCTAACAATTTTTAGATACTCATTAAGACATACTGAAATGAAAAGCTGTTCAATATAGGGTCAAATAACTTGAAAACACTGACAAAAAGAATTCAATCTTTGTTAGAATCATGTGACTGTCAAAAAGGTGAAACTGTGAAAGGTAAATGCTTGATGGTGTTGGACATTTATAAGTAATAAGGAAAATTTAGTTTCCCTCATAGGTGCAATGCATTTCTTAATCTAATCGGATAATAATAGCTTGGACATAATGGCATTTTGAGATAACCACCTATTGTGTTGAGATGCTCTTATTGTTGATTTCGTGTAGATGGTTCGAGGAATCTATAGTATGCTTATACATACAAATACTTGAATTATGTGTGGATGATATTGCTTAATGGAAAAGAGTAAGCTAATAAGGAAGAAAGTGTGCTTTTTTGGTGTTAATTGATATCATGCAAGGTTGTAGTAAACTAGTATTCACAGTAGATACTAAATTTGAAGTACAGGCAAGTTGGCTAGGTGAATGTTGGACTTGAGAGAAACTAGGTTAATAAAATTTTAACTTTATGTTTGTTTTTGTGTGCTTATCGTTATTTTTTCACTTTTGCTTTTGTATAATGAAGTATACAGGTAAGTTTAGATTTTATAAAAGGAAGGGATTCCTAGAATGGAGGGACAACTCCTTTAATCTTTTGGCTTGGATCTTCATCAAATAAAAAACGTACCAATACATTATAAGTTCCAAGTCAAGGCCCTAGCTCATTTCTAGCTTGGAATGAAGCTCGAAGTGATTAAGTGCTTGTGCTTCACTGACAAAAAAAAAAGGAATGACTCCCGAAAAGAAATATAATAATAAGGTATAAGTATAACTCTCGAGCAAGAGAGTGAAGCGAAAAGCTGTTCACTCCATCTATGTAGCACAAGCTGTCAGCCCTGCTCAAAGGCGGAGCTAGGACTTGAAGCCTATGGATTTGGAATTCTGAGTCTTTTGAGTTAGTGGGTTCTAAATTAATAGTTTGTACTTATTCAATAGATTTTTTAGGAGTAATACAAGGTTTGGACCGAAGCTATTGGGTTCGGCTCAACTCGTAGCCGAAGAGCTAGCTCCGCCCCTGGCCCTGCTTACATGTTTGTATACTTGTGTCTTTCTTTCCATGGTTGCAGAGTTGTGATGTTACAAATGTGGCCTTCCGCCTCCAATGTTTGTATATGTGGGCTTGCTGTAGCACTGAACACTTTTCCCTTTTGTTGGGAGTAAGAGTTATGGAAAAGTGAAGTGGGGAAATTGTGTTCAAGTATATATCAAGATTTGGTGCTTGTGTGCTAGCACGTGATGTGCACAGTCATTGTTTTGCTTCTGTGTTTGTAGCATTACAGTTCTGATAAAATGGTATTTCATTTGCAAGTGTTAAAAGTATACAAGTTCTATTTCATTTGCGAAATTTGGGTGTTTCCACTTGCCTGTATATATTCTTTCTAGGTATTACGCTTGACATATGTGTATAGAACAATAAATGTTAATCTGCATAATGATTTATATCTTATTAGAAAGATGCACCCAGATATTCTTGAAAACTTAGCACCCTGAATAATTTTGTTGCTTCATTTGACAGCCTTGTTTAGCACCTAGAAGCTTTTTTGGTGTAGAAGATTTCCTTGACGATGACAATAGCCGACCATACACTTACCAGAAGGGAAAAAAGTCCAAGAACCCAAACAAACATGTTTCTTTCAAACAACGGACTGTAGCTTACATGGAACCATTCACCCTTGATGTTTTCATATCAAAGCGCTTTGTTTCAGCCTCTATCACCCATAGAGTTACATGCAAACAGGTTGCAGTAGCTGGTACAAACTCTAAAGACATCAAGGCAGTGCTCAAATCACGAAGTGATATTCCTGCATGCTTGTCTGTAGGACAGATTTTGGCTGACAGGGCAAGAGAGGCTGATGTATACACTGCTTCTTATACTCCTAGAGATAGGGACAAGTTTGAAGGAAAAATTAGAGCAGTTGTCCAGTCCCTCATTGATAATGGTATCGACATCAAAGTTTATCTTGACTGAAAAAGGTACTATGTTACCCATTGTATCCACTAATATTCAACTGCCTCAAAGTTAAGAATCCATATTCCAGTCTACTTAATATTTCTTCCAGTGTGTTATTTTCATAGACGCCTCTCATTGTGGTGAAGACTTGCTCATTAACTTTTATTTGATTGATTCAATCAACTTACGCCATCTTTACTAAAGAAGACTAGGTATTCAAAGTGTTAACTTGGATACGATAAATGTATGCACTAACATATAAGGTTGAGAAAGCCTATAAAGGCTTTGAATGCTCCAATGTTGCTGGTTGTACCCGGATAGCATTCTCATGGCACATTTTAATCTTTTATTCCCCGGTCATCATCAGAAGCTCCAGGGCAAACGAGCTACTGCATCGCCATGCCAATGCCATGTAACTACCAATACAACTGTACGGCTAGGTTCTTGACAATTGAACTTGATTTTGAAGGATGAAGTGTCGGCAGGTTTACGCATTTGTGTGCCCCCAATTGTTTTTTTTATTGACAACATTTGACAGTAAGTTACTACTAGCATGTATAATTCTGAGGGGCTGTGTGGTTCTTGGTATGCAAATTTTATCAGGAAGAATGGGGTTCTATATATTTCCTTGTTTAGTGATTCTGTTCTCATTTTAAATGACAGTATTGGACTGAACACGCTGTTCAAGTGTCAGTTTGAAACAAGTCATCTAACTTTGAAGGATCAGCAGGGAGACCCTAGGTGAGCGCCAAAACTTGCATATGGAGCATACTCAGTTCAGCTTTGAGTGTAAGCGAATGTAACCAAAAACAAGGAGGAGGAAATATTGTGAGTATGAATGACAAGACACAAGAGTAAGGATGTGTGGATTGGAAATATTTTGAATAAAAATGACAAGACACGAGAGTAAGGATGTGTGGATTGTAATGAGTAATACTCTATTAGTGAAATCGGTCCATTGACACCTTTAATTGTTTCAACTAAGGCCGAACACTCTTCTCATTAATTGTTTCAATTAAGGCCGAGCAATCTTTTCAAATCTTTGATTGCAATCTCGCTATAAGTAGTTGAAGCCTCTATGTGGAAAAGTTAGTATAACGTTGGATTAGCTATATTTCATCTAGTATTCGGTCTTCATACAAAACATGATGTCTTCTATCTTTTATAGAATTTATGTTGTAGTCAATTGTTTATAACATCCCCGCCTTTTGAACTGATTATACAAACCATCAGCTTGATCTTTCAATGATGCCTATTGGAACAACTTCACCATGTCCCTAAAGAGCAATTGAATGGTTAAAAGGTTTAATTTGAATGGCAGCATCACAAGTTTAAATTTTTTCTTTTTGGGTAATTAAAGAATCTTTATTACCACTTGGAAGTTTAAAGTTATTACTAGCTAGTTAATTGAACTTTTCCATATTCTCGCGTTGAATAAAAGTAAGTTATCTATAAAAGTTTTAAGTTATGTGCATTGATGGTGGGCGTTTATATTTTTCACCTCTTCATATCAAGAGTATGATATAGCAACCTGAAAAATAGAGTGAGGACTCATATATGATCAATTAAATTGGCCAAAATTTTTAGTTACAGCCAGTTTTCGGATTGGTCAATCAAAAATAGCGAATATTTACTAAGTCAATGAAAAATATTCATTATTTTGCTGCAATAGAGACCGATCAAATATAACATACTGGAGTTCGGTGCACTTGTGTATGAACTCCAGCATATTATGCTGGACCGGTATACTTGGCTGGCTCCAGTATAATATATTGGAGACTGGAGCACTTGTGCTCCAAACTTCAGTATATTATATTGGACCATTATACTTGCTGGAACTTCAGTATATTATGCTGGAGTTCTAGTGTATTTATGCTGGAACTCCATCATAATATACTGGAGTATTTTTTGGGTTTTGAACAGTATTTTCTCTTAGATTAATTTTTACATAAAAAGTAGCTAAATTTTAATAACTTTTGAAATTGGGCTATTTTTGAATAACAAGTTGTAAATCTGGCTATTTTTAAAAATCACCCAAATGACAATGTGAAAAGGTGACCACCGATTTAACTATTTGACTTCTAACGAAATGGCAGAGAGATTAGTGTAATCGTCCCAACAATATTTAACCAACAATAAATGTTTCTTAACTTATTTATTTGCAGGAGATAATAAAATGCTCTATATATGTCCTATATCAATGAACCTACCCTTTTAGTATTCCAATAATTGGAATTTGAAAGGGCTTTATTTCTCATAAAATTATCCATCATATACTATAAATATTATGTTGAGAATACATATGAAAGGAAATAAAAATGGAAACATCAAACGTTAAGGGGAAAAGTATTTCTTGTCATGCAACTATTAGAGTACAGATGGAAGACAAGGAAGATGTGTTCTTCAGGTGCAAAAAAGATGTTCCTCTGCTAAGACTCTTACATTCGTATTCCGATAGAGTTGGGCTAAAATATGAATTAATAAGGTTTACTTACGATGGAAAGAGAATTAAGGGGGTTGATACTGCAGATGAACTTGGAATGGAAGATGAAGATACAATAGATGCTTGGTTGGAATGTATTGGTGGTTAATTTCATGCAAATCTTTTGATTAAATCAAAGTTTGGCATGTATTTAGTTAATATTTTAATTTTATAAAGGATATAATATCCTTCTTTTGTTTTTCTCTGAGGAGTTCTAGTAGACTTCTGAAAAAGTATTTACAATTAAACCCAATACTAGAAAGAGCAAATCGACAAAGAAATATAAATACTCTTATCTTATAGTACTAAAATTGGAGATACAATTCCAATTCAATTTGTATTTAAATGGTACAGGGCACAGATCTCGTCCAGGACCTTATGAAGGTATTTATACAAGCAAAAGAGTCTCAATTATATATCTCTCATATTAATACCTATTGATTGTCATATAAAGATCCTTGAAATTGGGTTGCTGATTTTCTATACAATTTGATCACTGTTAGCCATAATGACAAATCCTTGAAATTGGGCTGCTAAATAAGGTATAGTCAACACCCCTTGCTCAAACTAATGTTTTGTATCACAAAAGATAACTGTGTCAGACTTCTTGACATGACCTTTGTGAATAAATCAACTAGTTTCTCTTTAGAGGATATATACCTCGTGTTAATTAATGCTCCCATCTTCAATCAGTTGTATGATATAGACAGTCTACGTCTATGTATTTAGTATTTTCATGATGAATGGGTTGGTTGGTATTCGAAATGCACTAGTGTTGTTGATCCTTCAATTTTGATGCCATCGTCTTCGTAGACAAATGATTTCATAGCATGCAACAGACATACTTCTATGTTTTGCCTATGTGGATGACTTCGATATTTGAGAGAGATCTTGCATAAGCCAAACATCATGCACTAGCATGTAGTGGATCGTCTTGAATTAAGGCGTCCTGCCTAACTTGCATCAGCATATCCCACCATATTCAGTGATGGAGACGATGAGATTTTGATTCCATGTACTTCTTATGTAATTAATAACCCCGAGCAAAGCAAAGTGGCGGATCTTGTAAGTTTTAGTGACTCATTGACTTAATACCAACCAACTATAAGATTGGCTAACCGAACATGATCTTCTGCATACTTTTGCTGACCCAATCGTATGCGTTCTTTCCCATAACTCACCTCTGTACCCAAAAAAGTATGTTAGCTTTCTTATGTCCTTCATCTTGAACGAAGAGTATAAAAGGTTTTAAAATCATGAGAGATTTCATCGTTTCATGTGATAATCATGTCATCTATGTAAATACAACAACAACAACAACAACCCAGTATAATCTCACTTAGTGGGGTCTGGGGAGGGTAGTATGTACGCAGACCTTACCCCTACCCTGGGGTAGAGAGACTGTTTCCAAATAGACCCCCGGCATCCTTCCCTCCAAGAACTTCCCACCTTGCTCTTGGGGAGACTCGAACCACAACCTCTCGGTTGGAAGTGGGGGTTGCTTACCATCATCTATGTAAATAAGGAGAATAATAATGTTTGAGGTGGACTGATGTATGGATAATGAATCCTCTGAGTAAAATCAAGATGGTAGTTCGAAAATCTTCAAACCAAGAGAGATGAGCCTGCTTTAATACACAGAGAGATTTCTTAAAGATAGCATACCTGATTTGCGCTAGAATTTTAGTAACCCGGTGGTGAAAACGGATCTAAATGGATTCACCACAGCAAAAAAAACTATTACGTGAGAACTGATCCCTATTCCTTAAAGTAAATAACTCTGCCTTCAACCAAGTGCACCATTAAATCTTATTGAAGTATGGCGGCCAACACCTAAAATTAGATCAATACTAGAAATATATACATAAAATACTAAGTTTGATAATGAGTTCATGTGTACCACAACTTGATGGGTAAACCGGCCCTTGGATTCATATAGACCACTTCTTACAAGTCTACATATAGGAAAGCATTCTTAATGTCTAGTTAATCTAACTTCTAGCTTTGTAGTGACACTAAAGCCAACAATAAACGTATTATCATCATCTTGGCTACAAAAGCATCATAGCCGATTCTATACCTTTGTTTGTGCCCACGAGTCACCAATCTTGCTTGTATCAATCTACGGATGCATTAACTATCATCTTGATTGAGTAAACCCATCTACTAGCAATAATGATTACATATTGGTTTCTCCACCATATCCCGTCTATCATTCTCCTCAAGGGCAATTAATTCTTCATGCATTGCATCCTCCCAACATTTCTGACCACTTGTCTACATGTAAAAATTTGACACAACTATAGAATTCAATATTTTTAGTAAGGCATATGATCAGCCATACAAGATGATCGTCTAATGCAATCAACTGCCATTTAGACAAAGAGGAGAAGGTTGGTTATCAAGGTTTAGTAGAACATTTATGTGTTATGTTGTTGAGGTAAATAATTTGTGTTTGCCAAAGTAACATCTACCAAAAAAAGGTCAAAGTTATCAGTAGTATCTGTGTGACAGATGATAAATTCGACGATGCACCAACGGCTAGGTTGTTATGACTAATAGAATCATGAGTAAAATTATTTTGCAATAGGATACAGTAGAAGATTGTAAATCTTTGCTAGCATAAGTAAAAGAATCCTCAAAGAAGATAACATGTCTAGAAATTCTCAATACGTGTTGGATCATTACACAAATACCCTTTTTTGATTGTCATTATATCCCACAAAATTACAATTAATAGTGTTTAAGGATAACTTATGATGTTCATGATCTTGAAAAAAGAAAAATATACACAACCAAATATTCTAAGATACTAATAGTGGGGTAATTTTTTAAAAGAATAAAATAGGGGTTGGCTGAAGATGATTATCTATTTATAAAATAAATAGATATTTGAATGGCTTTAGTCCAAAATATTTTTAGAATATTTGATTTATTAAGAAGAGCTAAGGTAAGTTCAATGATATGTCTATTCTTACATTCCACCATACTATTTTATTCTGTTGTATAGAGGCAAGAATATCGATGAATAATGAATTTTTTCTTTGAAAAAAGTTAGCTAGATTTATATTCACATACTTTCCTCCTGAATCTGAACTAAAAACCTTAATGTTTTTTCAAACTAGTTTCTATAAGGTTATAAAATTGTTTGACAATTTTTGGTACCTCAAATTTATGTTTTAAAAAGAAACCAAAGTATGATGAGATGTTTGACCAATGAAAAAGATAAAAATATACTTTGGTTTCTTTTTAAAATATAAATTTGAGGTACCAAAATTGTCAAACAATTTTATAACATGATGAGGTACCAAATTTATGTTTTAAAAAGAAACCCAAGTATGATGAGATGTTTGACCAATGAAAAGGATAAAAATATACTTGTAACCAAAACGAGATATAATTGGATAAAGACCCTAAACATCACTATGAAATAATTCAAAAGTAGTATTGCTTAATTAAAATGGAAAATTTATGGCTCTTTGATCTTGCACAAGTCCCATTAGGTAATTTAGAAGGCAAATCAATAAGTATTTATCCAACAAAATACTCATGCATTAGGTCCAACTTCTTTCACTATTATCCAAAAAAATATTATGACTTCTTTGCCGTCAGACAAAGTAAAAGTATTTTATATGTTTCTCTAACTTCATCTCCATCAACTTAGAGTAAGCCTTGTTGATTGAGAAACTAACACGTTATTTACTCATAAGATGCATGGAGTCTCATGAGGAACTGTAAAAGATTCTACCTTACCATGAATGTTATAAATTCACGAGACTTAGCACAATCATTATAAAAATTTGGAGCTGAACTATGAAACTCAACTGACAACAAATGCACAATTATAAAACTGGTCAACTAACTAACAATAGCAATCTTCTTATGTATCTGAAAACTCCTAGAGTAGTTGATTTTATTAAAGTGCTCCTTCAGATATTCCCATACTGAAGATGCATTTGAAGAATACATGACATCTCTGTATAACTCATTCGACACACAGTTCATAATCCATGACAGGATAATTGCATTATATTTTTCCAATAAACCAACCAAATTTGGACCATAGTTCTCCTTTTTGCACGTGCCGTCTATAAAACAAAGCTTATTCCTTCCTAGGATCATAATTCGCATTGCATGACTCCACAAAAAGTAATTCTCTTGTCCGCTCAACTGAAAAGAGATCAAAATAGTATAACCTGAAGTGTCTTTGAGCAGCAGGTTATATGTGACGACTCAATTTCTCCTACTCTGTATCATCAATCTATAGTGGAGACAAATGTACTATAGTGAAATATAAACAACATTAGTCAGAGATGGCATGTGCAATCATCTTAGTGGAGTCATCACGGGTTTTGAAATATAGCAGTCACGTTTTGCTATCAGAGCTAAATTTTAGGACTACTCAGGATGTGTTGGCATGAAAAAAATAATTCTAGACTTCTTAAGACCATATTCGTGAGGAATAGACTTCTTAAGGTTAATTTGATTTTGGCCAGGAATGGCAGTCAGATAGGATTGGGCTTGCTGCAAGGTGTAGAGATACTCTGAAAGTTGAATTATCTAATGTGTTCTCCACCATGACAGCTAAAAAGACTACAATTGCCGAATTACTTATAAGTGCAGTGGACCCAATCATTTGACGTATCTCTTAGTAATCCAATTAGGATTAGAATGAATGATGTTGAAGAGTTCTTTCTTTTTGTTTTGTTTTTGTTTTTTACTTTTCTCGATCTTTCGCCGAGGGTTGATTGGAAACAACCTCTCTGCCCTATCGGGTAGGGGTAAGGCCTGCGTACATATTACTCTCCCCAGACCCCACCATGTGGGACTATACTGGGTAGTTGTTGTTGTTGTCGTTGTATCATCAATCTCCATAATTGAGCTTGCAAATTCGACTTTGAAAAAAGAAAAACGATCGGAAAGAGACTATAATAATAGCATGAAGGTCTGGTATCGTATCAAAATCCATAGATCCTAGCTTACATGCTTAACTTGTTTTAAAATTGGGCTTAGTGATAATGGAGTTTTGAGATAGAAGAAGAAGAGAGAAAGCCTAAATAGGAATTAAAAAATAAAAGAGCGTATTGGCTTGTTTGGCAAAAATTATTTTTTTCAAGATTTATTTTTTTTTAAAAAGTTGTTGTGTTTGACCAAGCTTTTAAGAGGAAGAAAAATATTCTCGCGTTGTTGTTTTTGAGAAGCTGAAAATGTAGTTTCTTCTTAGAAGTTGTTTTTAGTTTTTCTCTTTCAAAAGTACCCTTAATAAAAAAATTGTATATATCAAATTTACCTAACTCAATTAACTTGATGCATAGTCATTCTAATCTTAATTCTCCAAACGTATAAATATTTTTCTTAGGATTAGTTTCTAATATATGGTAACTTCTGGGGAAAATACTTTTATATTTATTGAATGATATTTTAATTTATTTAAATCATTAAAAAATAAAGTCCTTTTAAATTTTGTTTTCATATTTTACTTAAATAAAAAAGAAATATTAAATTATAATCTTTCATAATAAGTATTTAAAATTATTTTATCTACTTAAATAATATTAACTATGAATGAATTCTTTTATGTCCTTATTCATAAATTAATACTCCCTATAGTATACTTTAAGTAATTTTTTTGATCCTTTTTGTGATCTACAATATTTAATTTTTTTATATATAAAAAAGGAATTAACTTCTTCTTTTCAAACTTGCTCTTAGAGTAAAAAGTCCAGAAGTACTTTGTAATATTTCTAATGGAAAAGGTCCAATAGTATTTTAAACTATTGAAAATAGTTCTCTTCTGTCCTCTGCTAGCGAACTGGGCCAACAAAATCTCCGACGTTAATTCTATGGACCAATAATGCCCTCATTCTAACGGCTGCCTACATAAGCCTTTTCAAAGGAATTTATTAGCTGAAACGACAATCCACTTAAGCAATCTGCTCTTCTTATTTACCCTAACCCATTCCCAAAACTCTAATATTCATTGTTCTCCAATTTTAAAAATCTCCCTTTCCTTTGAAAATTTATGCTCAATGTCTGATTTATCTGTGAATGCGCATGAAATTCAGTATGCAAGAAGGTGTCATTGTAGATTGATTGCACTGTATTTGACAGCTTGGTCAGATGCCAATATTTGGAGAAGGTTCTACAAATGTCCAAGATCCAAATTAGTTTTGAATTTATTTCATTATCGATCGATTTATTTAAGTCATCTTGTTTTGTCGGGTTAGGTTATGATTTATAGAGTTTTTCTTTGAGACAGTTCTTGATTATTAATATTTATGTAGAAAAAATGAATACTTTTTTCACCAAAAATTCTGATATGATGTAGGTTAGTTCTTGCAAGTATTTTGAATGGATTGATGAAGAGCTCCTTATCGAGCGATGATGGTAATCGAAGATAAACTTGCTGATACTAAGATTAAGAGGAACAATTTGAGGAATAAAGTTTATGACATGGAACAAGCTACTATGGCACAATGGGGCCCTATGAAGATGAAGTTAAGGAATTGGAGGATGCTATTAAATTCAAATAAAACAACTCTAAGAACTTGTTTGATGAATTGGAAGATGCTATTACGGTTGAAAGGCATAATTTGAAGACGAAACTTAACAAAATGGAGCAATTTAAACGTGTGGTAGCTGAAAAAACAAGTAATTTAGAGGCCAAAATGAAGAAGATGAGAATTACTATTTGGTATCATGACTTTTGTTATTTGATTTGGTTGTCGTAGGGATGATGAAGTGATGTATGTTATTTTAGTATGTAGCTGTATTATTTTGGTTTAGTTATAAGTATGGTTGACAAGGGTCCGGGTCGGGCTCTTAGAAAAGGAGACCAGCCGGTCTCCATACCTTTCCGATTACCAGTTTTAAAATACTGATTTTACTAATTTCGTGCCTCGCTGGTGAAAATGTGAACCAGAATAGTTCCGGGTCTAAGGGGCCGGGCCAGGCCGATTATATTTTTTTGTGTGTATTTTATATAACTTTCGTAATTTATATTAAGATAAAGTAAAAATATAAAACATAAAAATAATCTTATAAAAAGAGTGTTTGAATAAATGTAAAAGGCTTTAAAAGCCTTATATTCGAAATTCTGAAAAAAAAAACTTCAAAGGATCTAAAAGCCTTATACTTGAATGTTTCATTAAGAATTTAAAACAATACAATGAATATGGAAAATAATTTAACTTAAAATTTACAGGTTCTCTTTTTTAATTCAAACTTGCAAATTAAAGCTTACATTTTGCATTCCCTTTGTAAGTTCTTCATAATCACTATGAACTTCTTGGCCATCTTCATGGGTGTTAAATTCAAATGGGTTACCATGTGTTAATATATTTCTAAGTTCCTTGTCTTCTGATTTATCAACATCTTCATATTCTTGATTCTTCGTTCTAATCTGGTCTAATCTCTGAAACATACTAAAACTTCCAAAGCATTTCTTCTAAATGAGTGACGAGTATCTCCTAATTATTGTCTTGCTTGACTAAATGCATTCTATGATGCAACAGTTAAAATTGGTACACTTAGCATGTCGCCATAGCAGAAAGAACAGAAAATTGCTTTTCATTCTCATGTCACCATCCCAACGGTAAAAACTCCTTTGTGCGAGACTTTGTTTGCTTTTGCAAGTAGAATTAGTTCTCATCAATGTTGCCACTACTGATTTGAGTGGAAGAACATGTAGACCAAATATTATAACCATCAAGGCCTTCATCTTCATCCATAGTAGCAGACGTAGTAGAAGTAGCACGATGCATAGTGAGATTAACATTACCTACATTAATAGCAACATCATTAATTCTATTTGTATAATAATTATATAAGAGCGCAAATCTGATGTTACCATGAAGAAACATCAATTGTTCAAAGTTCAAACTTCAAATAAAACCATAAATAAATTTCTAAAATAATGAGAGTCAAATAGTTGATTGCAATTTAGGTGAAGAATAAGAGAATGACAACTGAGAATTTGAGTTTGAGAATTGAGAGATGAGTGAAGAAATGAAGAAGGAGGAAGGGCGAGGGGGAGGGTATATTTATAGTTTTTCAAAGTCTAAATTGGTATATGCTAAAAGTATTCTTTTTTAAAAAGTCCCAAAAAGGGTTATTCTTGCAAAATAGCCATTGGGCAATGGTCAAAATGACAACTAACTGTTGCTAATGGTCAACTATAAATAAAACATATCGGTTCGGGCACTTTCAGTTAACTGGTTTGAACTTGACTTGACATTACCGGTTCTGATCGGTCTGGTTAACCGATACCTAAATACTACCCGGCACAATCCCTTCCCCGTCCAAATCCAGCCCTACCCGGTCCCCTACCTATCGCTCCGATCTAAGATCGGTCTGGGTCTATCCGGGACCGGGTCAACACGACGTGTTTGACAACTTTAGATATAAGGATGATGAAGTGAATGTATGTTGGTTTAGTATGTTTGTTACACTCCATATTTTCATATGTGAGAGTATGTTGTAAGTAAATTAATGTAAGCTCTGAAATAAGATTATCTTTAGAAGTACATAAAGTAATTTAATCATATTAACTTGGAGGTTACAAATATTTAAGATCAAGGACTGCAAGTACCAAGAGGGTTGGAAGGTTTAGAAACTAAATCAATTGAAGAAAATAAGTTTCGTCGAATGTCGACAAGTTGGAAATGTCATGTACTTTTGGGGTGATATTAGATTGTTTAACATGATAAGAAGGTTATTTTATGATTTATTTAAGTCTTATGATAGTTGTGTATTACATTTTGAATTAAAACGAGTTGTGGAACAAAAGTTGGCAAAGGTCATCACAAGTTATATTCATAAATATGCTAAAAATTAGGTCAAATGTAGATGAGTATTTCTCCCAATGTACATAGAATTACACGATGATCTACCTACAAAATTGAATATATATGAGTTTAGGTTCCAACAGATTTAACCGTTCATTGATACGACAATAAAATAAAGAGATATTCACATTTTTTTGAGACTACACAGACTGGTAGGTGACAAGTAAGTGCATCACCTGCTTGCCAAAAGGAGATGCCTCAACTAAAAGCTCCAAGGTCAGCCAAAGATCCATTTCAAGGGCTGATTTCCTTCAGATATTACACTCATAATAGATAAAAAATAATACGTACACCCCAACAAAATCCTCCAAAACATGCAACACAAAACCCTAAATAATCTTCTCTTCTTTTCAATATTTGGTTGGAAAAAAATCTAAGGGTTGAAGAATCAAGATATGAGCTAAGATATTCACCAAATATGGTAAGTATATTGCCTTTTTAATCCATTTTTGGTGCTATTAAAGTGGATAAATTCATTCAAATTTTAAGAACTCACGGGACGGTGATCGGAAGCTGTGAGCCTAAGTTGTTTAACTTGTAGTGGACTATTTTGTGGGCTGTTTCATGTTGCTATTGGGTTGTCTCTTTTGCTGTTATTTTTATGGAGTTTTGGAGGAGTAGGGTGTGCAAAACATACCACATAAGGGGATATGCTTGTTTTTATGCATTGTTGGTGTTATGTCAAACTAGGGAGAAATAAAGATTATAGGGGAGATGCTTCCCATTTTGTTAGAAAATAAGCTTGTCGTTCACTATGTGATAGTTGTACCTTCAATGACTTGATGATAGTATTGTTATCATTATTATAGATTAAGGTGCAACAAGATGAGTTTAACATGGTTATTGGACATATTGTGATAAGGTATGTTAAGGCTAAATATTTCCTTCATTTGGCATGATCTCGTAACTACATGTGTTTGATAACAAGACATAAGGAGATGTTCATATTATTGAAATTATGTACATTATCATAGTCTCATAAGTTATAATATACTTCCTTGTAGAGACTTTATATTCATCTAAGTATTATCTTCTTCCGGTCGAGAGATCAAAGAGTGAGGGTGTGGGTATGAGTGTGTGTGTATGTGTGTGTGTGTGTATATATATTACAATGTTTCACCATCATCGAGCTATAATTGGTGGCAGGCCCTAGTGGGTAGTACTACAGTATTTTTCCCACCATCGAGCAATAATCGGTGGGCAACCCCTAATTGAGCAACCTCTGATCATATGATAAGTTATATACCAAGCCTACTATGGCTGAACGCCTATGGCCGAGTCCAGAATGGCTAGATATAGAGCCTAGTATAGCCGAGCGCCTATGAGCGAGCCTACTATGCAGAGCAGTTGCATATACCAAGCCTTATAAGGTCGGACATCTATTTTACTTACTGTATTGAGAGAGTTGAGTCAGTATCGGCAGGTAAGCATATCTTCAGATTATTTTTGATTCCTAATTATTTTCAGTTATTATATTATCAGTTCAGTTGCAGCTTTGAGTTATTTTGTTGCCTTACTTACTCGGTACATTAATTCGTACTGAAGTCCCTTTTGTCGGGGATGATGCATTTCATGCCTACAAGTCCTCATTAAGAGTTGGAAAGACCCTTCCAGTTGACAGAGTCAAACATCAGCTTGTCGGGGATGTGTTTTCAAAGGGCGAAAATATGAAGTGAGGCCTACAGTACTATTTATACCAATTGTTGGATGACGGGAAGAAGGGCGAGTACCACTGCACATTTGCATGTGTGATCCGCACTCTATCACCTGGGGACTTCATCGCAGAACTCCATTTATGGTCCGCACATTTGTAGGTGCGACTGCGTATTTCATTTACGGTTGCAGATTAACCTCCGCACTGAAAAGCTTAAACTTCATCGATTTGGTATTTTTGATATCTCAATTGTGCAGTCCACAAGAGGAATGTGTGGTCGTAATGCTCTTCTGCTATTGCACACAGAAATGTGCGTTCCACACAATTTTTGAATACTTAGCCGTATTTTCTCCACAATTCCTCTAAGTCACTCTCATCCCTGAAGCACACTTCAAATTAAGTTAGAATAAAAATAACACCTAACTACAAATAAAAAGAAAAGGAACATGGGTTGCCTCCCAAGAAGCGCCTGATTTAACATCGACACAGTGCAGAATACCCTCAAGTAAAATGAATGACCGCCACGACGTGGCTATCTCCAAACTTTCCCAGGTAGTGCTTTAC
This sequence comes from Nicotiana noctiflora, assembly GCA_032618575.1. NCBI lineage: Eukaryota > Viridiplantae > Streptophyta > Magnoliopsida > Solanales > Solanaceae > Nicotiana > Nicotiana noctiflora. The sequence goes on along the minus strand of JASVEL010013629.1, from coordinate 43,885 downwards.
CCAGTGACCATTGACTTCAAATACTTCATTATTTTTGTTCTTCAAGTCTAATGCACCAAAAGGTATCACACCCACAATTTCAAAAGGACCACTCCATTTAGATTTTAGCTTCCTGGGAAACATCCTCAATCCCGTCGAGTTAAACAACAATACAAGATTGCCCACCCTGAAATCTTTGTTTTAAATGTATTTGTCATGTAAATATTTCATATTTTCATTGTACAAGGATGAACTTGCATAAGCGTGGTACCTGAACTCATCTAATTCATTCAAATGTGAAACCCTTATGTTAGCGGCTACATCCCAATCAAGATTCAACTTCTTTAGAGCCTCATGGCCTTGTGCTCTAGTTCCATCGGGAGATGACAAGATTTTCCAAACACCAACCGGTATGGTAACATTCCAATAGGTATTTTTTAAGCCGTCTGATAAGCCCATAATGCATTATCAAGCTTCTTGGACCAGTCCGATCGATTAGCATTCACCATTTTGGAAAAACTACTCTTTATCTCCTGATTGAAGACCTATACTTGCCCACTAGCTTGTCAGTGATAGGGAGTCGTGACTTTGCGAGAACCACCATACTTGCTAAGTAAAGTGTCGAAAGCCTTGTTGCAAAAATGTGACCCCCCCCATCTCTCATAATCGCATGTGGAGTACTAAACCTTGTAAAAATATTCTTATTCAAGAAATCCAACACACTTCTCACCTCATTGTTGGTTAAAGAAATGACCTCGACTTATTTGGACACATAATCCATCACGACCAAGATGTATGAGTTTCCGTAAGAACTCACAAAAGGGACCATGAAGTTAATACCCCACACATCAAAAATATCAATCTCCAAAATAGTTGTGAGAGGAATTTTATTTTTCACTGAGATTCCATCGGACCATGATATTCATCACATCTTTTCACTAACTCACTTGCATCCTTGTAAAGAGTGGGCCAATTGAAGTCACAACTAAGCACTTTGGTTGTCGTTCTTGATCAAGCGTGATGACCACCATATGACGAAGAATAACAAGTCCTAAGAATTTCACCTAGCTCTTCTTCCAGTATACATCTTCTAATCACCACAACCAGAAAAGGTATAGTTCATCCCAATAATAATTTTGACAATCTCATTTGAGCTTCTTCCGTTGGCTTGAAGATAACTCATCCGAGATGATTTCACACATAAGATAATTTGCTAGATTGATGAACAATGGCACCTCTTTCACTGAAATTGCTAAGAGTTTCTAATCGAGAGTCATTGATTTCAAGGCCATCATGCGGCCTCCCCTCCACCTCGAAAAGAAACAAATGGTCCGCCACTTGGTTTTCACTACCTTTCTCTATCTTGGATGTTAATATCAAATTCTTGCAACAAGAACACCCATATCATCAACCGAGCTTTGGAGTCCTTTCTCTTTATAAGATAACAAAGTGCCATATGATCCATGTAGACAATAACTTTTTCACTCATCAAGTATGGGCAAAACTTCTCAATTGCAAACACAATGTCAATGAGCTCTTTCTCTGTAAAGGTATAATTAACTTGGGCACTATTTATGGTATTAATAGCATAGTAGATCAGATGAAATTTTTTGTTGTTGCGTTGCCCCAAAATAGCCCCAGCCGCTACATCACTTGCATCACACATGAGTTCAAAAGGTACACTTCAATTTAGAGCGGTGATGATATGATTGGTTATATGTCAACTTGAGCTTCAACAATTCAAAAGCTCTCATGCAATCATCATTGAATTTAAACTTAGCATCCTTCTTAAGATGCTTGCACAATGGTCTCACCACTTTGGAGAAATCTTTGATGATGCACCGGTAAAAACCCACGTGGCCTAAGAAACTCTGTTCACCCTTCACCGATGTTGGAGGTGGAAGTTCAGAAATCACCTTAATCTTTGCCTTGTCAACTTCAATTCCATTCCTTGAGATTTTTTGGCCAAGGATAATGCCTTTCTCGATCATGAAGCGGCACTTACTCCAATTGAGCACCAAATTGGTTTCTTCACATCAGACAATACTTTTTCCACATTTGCAAGACAATCATCAAAAAAATATTCCACCATCGAGAAGTCATCCATGAAAACTTCAAGGTAGTCCTCTACCATGTCCTTGAAGATAGCCATCATACACCTTTGAAAAGTCACTGGTGCATTGCACAGTCCGAATGACATCCGCTTTAAAGCAAAATACCGTAGGGACAAGTAAAAACACCTAGCAGACCAAATGATAGAAATGATTCATGCAATCTTGTTCAACAGCCACAAATGATTCATGCAATCTTGTTCAACAGCCACCAATAGTTGCCCCTTGCAATGACCTGTTAAGAAAGTCTCATCTAGTCCAATGAATGGTCTCGATCCTTGTTTGAATTCCAACCTCATTGCATTGAAGCATATGTACATTCTAAGAAATATTCTTTTACCTTCATCCATGGTATTTTACCTTCATCCATGGTATTTTTTGATAAATTGATAACCGCATCACTACCAGGATTGCTCTCCCTAATCTCATTTGAATATGCTTCTAATATGCTATAGTCATCTAAAAAGCTTTATTGCAATTGCTGAAGTGTAATCCTCTTAGCTCTTTTCAATGTGGAGTTATGTACGTTCAATAAAAATAAATTTTTCAAATCTAGTTTCATATCCTTTATCTTTTACTTGGGATTATTTTGCATCTTACAACTAAAATATTGAGCTAAAGTTTTTGTTTTGGATCTAAGATTTTCAAATGCATCTTCATAGATGTGCTTTGTCTTCAATGTATTTATTTTAAAGCCAAGACCCTTCTTATCTTCAGAGATGAAGCATACAAAAAGGCAGCCTACTACACATATATACTCTACTATTATTTTATCACTTTTTCTAAGCTTTAAAGATTTGGAATTTGCAATAGCATAGGAGTTCATGATTTTTGTGGCCTCATCCAAGTGCTGAATGTCATAGACTTATCAAGCTCTTTGTAGTGAGTAAGATTATCGTTAACTTCTTTACCCTTTGGCATCCTAAGTAACTCTAATTCTTCAAAATCATATTCACTAGCATCTGAACCATAATATGAGCACATGCACAATCAGTACCTAGTTCACACTAATATTCCTGAAATGGGCTCCGCGTGGTCCTCCATATTGAAATATCTATAATATACACACAGAAGAAAATATAGAGGGACCATATGAATTATTTCACAACTTTGACAATAAAATATTGAACATGTAATAAATTACTACATATAATATAGTTGAAACAATAAAGCATACTCTTTAAGAGATAAAGCACATATTTCTGTCGATTTTAACTAACTAACCCTACCACAATAAATTACTCCATATAATACAATGGAAAGCAAAAAGCATTTTCTTTAAGAGATAAAACACATGGTTTTATCGATTTCAACAATCCAACCCAAACACACCATGATAAAATATGGGAAAAGGACACTTTCAACCAAAGACGATGTAGACCTAGGGCACAAATTGATACCACATAATGAAACAACAAAGATAACAAACAAAAAGAGTGCCAAACCCACATGCAAACACTACACTAAAATTCAAAATCAGAAATACCAGTACATGATAATACCCTAGAAAATTACAAAAGCAATTGACTAATCCCTTTGTTCGAGTTAGAGACCCATTAAGTGGAAGGAGAAATTACCTAAATAGCTTCAGATGATCTTCAATTTGTATTGTTACCCTTGCTCGATGGTATCATCCCCTAAAGTCTCAAACCACATATGTTGAGAAGAAGTAGGTTTAGAAAGAGGTTTGGAGTTTTCTACAGACCTTTTTTGTTTTTAGTCCCTATATTGATTGATAATCGGGTAATTTTTTTACGGGTCAATGGGTTATCAGAGCAAGCTTATGTGGATTGCTTATTTGGATTGCATGTGAGCTAATAAATGCATTAAAGAAGATTTATGTGGGCTGCCATTCTAATAAATGCATTATTGGCCCACAAAATTAATGTGGGAATTTTATTGGACCAGTTTGCTAATGAAGGACATAAGTGAGCTATTTTCAATAGTTTAAGGATGTTATTGGCCCTTTTTAGTGAGCAAATTAAGGTTAATATGATAAATTATATTGTTAATTAATTTTAAAAGGTAAATTCCTTAATATGTATAAAAATAACTAAAAAAATTACTTAAAGTGGACTGTAGGGAGTACTTAAAAATACTTTTTATAAAGCTTGGTCAAATATATATTGCTACTAAAAAGTGCTTTAATATTTTTTTTCCAAAAAGTACTTTAATAAAAGAATTGATCTTAGAAGCTTGATCGAACATGCTACTATAATTCTCATTATTGGGTCTAATAAATATTCAATTGTTATAAATAATTATCTAATGGTGGATGTTCATAACTCTTAAGGGGTCGTTTGGTTGGAATATGATTTATACCGGTATAAGTTATGCCAGTGTAAGATGTATTGAGATAAGTTATATTGGGATTCGTTTTATTGCGATTGTTGTTTATTCATTATTTGGTATATTGTATTAAGAATTGTGAGCACGTGATTTTTGCCTTACTTGAGAAGTACTCCCAGAAAATTCAAAAATAAAAATAGTTTCGTGTTGGGTATGATTTTTGTGATTTTGTGTTATTCTATCTTTTGTGTGCACGTTTATTTATTTAAATTAAAAATACAAAAAATATATGCTAAGTTTTGCATTTTTAGTGTTTGATATCGAAATTATGTGATTTGCATTTTTAGGTGATATGTAATTGTGTGGGATAATGGTATATATATATATATATATATACATGTACATATATACATATATACATGTAGTAATGAGATCAGATCTGGGCCATAGTTTGGTCCAAAAACCAGGCCCAAACGAATCCCACCTGGTCCAGTCCGTCCCAACCCGTTACACCCCAAACGACGTCGTTCCGTTTTAAGTGAAGAGATCCAAGCCGTCGATCAGCATTGATCCGATGGATCTCATTAATCGCTCCACTGTGCAATCCTGGCCGTTGGATTCTCATCATCCAACGGCCGAGATTAAAGCGTCAATTTTAAACCTACCAAAGAACCCCCCCATACCCCCCACACCCGTTCATTCCCCCCACACTCATCTTCGTCTCTCCAGAGACGATCAATCGCCGCCGTACCTCCGCCACCCTCCGCCTACCGGAAATCGCCTCGCGGCGGTTCCGGTAGGCCAATCACTCCCATTTTTACACCACACACTCGTCTCAGCCTCCCCATCCCAACCCCGTGCATGGCTTAGGTCGAATCCATCTGGAACTTCTCGAATCTTCATTTGAAGATTCGAGTCGAACTTCGACCAACTCTAATTGACCCCAAACTCAGGCCATACCCTTACCAGACCTCCCTCACACCATAACCCCCATTGATTTCCGTCGAATCAGACCAGAACCAGTAAAACCCCAAATTTGGACCCTCAAGAACCCTAGAAAATCAAACGTTAAAATTCATCCAATGAATCAAAGATTTGGGGTTTAATGGGCCTTAATCGAAGTGTTTTTATTTAAGAACACTTCGACTAAGGTTCGTTCGACCTCAAAGCAAGCAAAGTCTGAGGCGAGCTCGGGTCCGTCGAGTATAAAGCTTTGGAGCCTTTCCCGTTGGTGCGGCTGTCATTGGTAATTAAGGTCTAACTAATTGTTTAGTTTAGCTTGCTTAACCTGTTCTTTTTCTTCTATTCATCCTTTAAATTATTCTGGCCATCTTCCATGGACCTTTTATTTGGTCGATTCTTTCTGTGTTCAGTATTTAAAATGAATCGTATATTCAGTTCGATTAAGGTCGTCAAGCATTTAATTCGTATTCGATTTGGTTCCTTGATTCTGCTTGAAGCATATTGAATCTGTAGGTCACTCATTTGTTATCAATTGTGTATGTTTGTCGTCGACTAATCAATGTGGTCGAGTAGTTTCGTAGGTCTTGTTTATTAGCATTGATTGAATAGCCGTTAGGAGTTAAGTTGGTTGTTTGATTGATTGGTCATTATGAAATAGGAATTGAATTGGTTTGATTTGTTTGAATTAAAATAGGACCATGAATTGTACTCCTGGTAGTTTCTGCAAAGCATTAAGCTGATAGGCCTGTTGTGAACTAAGTAAAGTGATAGATTAATGAGGGCGGATGACTGTGCAAAACACTGGCAGTTAAGTAGGAATCACATGGGCACAATATCACTAAGGGAGGGCACACCTGAATGTTAATATCATGACTGCCAGTGCATTGGTTGATTAAACAATGGTATAAGGCACTTGTAGTGGGCTGGCAGAGCATGGGCTAGGCAGAGGGATGGGTCTGCCCAGGGGAATCTACTGGGCTGGCAGAGAAGAGTGTGGGCAGGGTGGGTCTGTTGATTATTATATTTTAGAGTTTCTGATTCTTTTGGCTTGGGGGGTGTTCTTTTAACTATAAGTATAAGAGACATAGAGTAGGGGAGGGGGAACACAGAGATAGATTAGAGAGTACCTGGAGATACGAAAAAAGAGTTTGAGACAGTGAACTAGAGAGAAAAGAACACTGGACACACAGGAAGGGTTCACTATATACACATTTTTAGGGCTATACACACAGTGAGGGCTGAGAACACACATATACAAGGCTATAGATAGAGAAAGTTAAGAAGCATAGACCAAGAGACTGTTTCATTGGCTTTTTGTCACTGTTTTCGTGTGTTTTTAGTTGGGAGTGGCTGAGTAGTTGGTCATTTGGTCGCTTGTTGTTCCTGTGTTGGTGTTACTGATCTCCTGCTTCTGCTACTGCTGTGATTGAGTTTGTTGTTGGCTTGGGTTGTCGTGTGGCTTTTGTTGGTCCATTATTTGTGGTCGATTCTGCTGGGTCTCTTAGTGCTTCTGCTACTGCTTGAGTTTATGCCTGGGTGTTGACTTGTTGCTGTGGTTTTGGCTCCTGTTTTCCCCTGCTATTGGTCTGTTGTTGCTGCTGTCCTGTGCATTTGGTGCTACTGGTCTTTGTTGCTGTTGATCCAGTGTAATTGCTGTTGGTCGTGTGGTTGTTGTTGTTGTGCATTCTGCTGCTGCAACTAACTTCTCTCCATTGTAATTTCCAGGTACTCATTCTAAGTTTGCTAATGTATGCTCATGCTGCTGGAATTATGAACTGAAATCAAAACAAGCGAATGCTGTGGACATTGAATTAAATGAATTTGTTATTTGTTTATATAGTTTTATGTAGCCGATTATTAACTCATTACAATTAGGCTACTTTGAATTAATTGGATCGTATAATATGGACTGTATACTTTGAACTATGGATTGTCAAACCTTTGATTGTTTAGTTATAGTTTAGTATAGTTTAATACTAGTCATAATGTCAAGTTTTATTGATAAGTATAAATGTCTTAGTTGGTTTGGATTCATAGTAGGATGTTAGATCAATAATATGATATCCATGATTTCAAGTAGAAAATAATATCTCAAACAACCTTGTATGGCGTTAATTGGTATCTAGTATATTCATTCATGACTACCCTATTAATACTTGAACTTATCATTCGATTTTACTTTTAATAGATTCCAGGAATCCAGTAATAGGTAAATAGATTAGTGATGACAGAGTAAATTTTCATCCAAGTCAATCACGTCTAGATATATAACCGTTTTAAGGTCTGTTGAGATTAGTCTAAAAATGTGTCAAGTGATAATTTGAATAAATAGGAACAACTTGATTATTTGCAAGTTATATGAACCTATGGATCCTAAATGTCTTAGTTTTTTTTTTTTTTTTTTTTTTATAATAAATAATTAAGTTTTCTTCACTCATTATTAGAGACAAACAAAAATAGAGAATCATAGTTCGCTTCAAGGTTGCCCTTTAAATAAAATGATGAGACGGGCCTCGCCGCATTACACACAGAATTGCGGGGTCCTCAATTAATTATTACAAAAACCTTAGACTTGGAAGGACCGTCTAGTGAATTTCACGGTCCTTTTCCCAAAGTAAATAGACGATAGACTCTTTAGGCACGACTTGAAATAAAATTACTTTCCTGAATACGGGTGTGCATTTATGTGACCCAAATCTTACTCTCGGCGAAACTGAAATACATTAGAGTCGCAGGCGTACTGGTTACGGTGCGGCTCGAAATGTGTTTTCGTAACGTCGCAATTCTTCTAAAAATAAGAGCGGAGCATTGAAAGCACACAGTCAAAATATATAAAAGAATCAGATAGAAACAAAAATTGCAATTGAGCGACCGTGCTAAAACCACGGGATCCGGGAGTGCCTAACACCTTCTCCCGGGTTAACAGAATTCCTTATCCAGGTTTCTAGTTTCGCAGACTGTATTACGGAGCCATAAATTTCCTCGGTTCGGGATTAAACCGGTGACTTGGGACACCATTATTTTCCCAAGTGGCGACTCTGAATTAAATAAACTAATCCCGTCTCGATTGTCCTTTAATTGGAAAAACTCCCTCGCGCTCTCGCGGGTGCGTAAAAAGGAGGTGTGACAGCTCTGGCGACTCTGCTGGGGAAAGATAACCTCGAACTTCGGTTCGGGGTCTAAGAACTCGAGCTCATTTAAATTGTTATTTTGTCTATATTTGATTTTATTACATGTTTAATTAATGTGCTACATGTCTACCGCTTTGATGTTCGTTGTATTGTATATACAAACTGCTATATGTTTACCACTTTGATATTGCGTGAACTGTATATAAAACTGTGCCGAAAACCCGTCTCTTCTTACCCCGGGGATGTGCTTACTGGTTGAGACTCCCCTTTCTGTTAGTGTCAATACCAAAATAAGAAAAGAGGCAGGATAAGTTACAAAGCCGGACGATCCCGCGGGTCCCCGGTACGTAGCTCCCTCCTCAAATCCGAGTCGTCCGCTCGGGTACACGGTCTAGTATCATTGAAAAGCATTAGGATATTGAGCCTAGATTCAGGACGTTTATTTGCATCATCTCTGACTTAGGGGACTCAACACAGGGGTTGGGTCCGTCTAGGACAGGTAACCTGAAAGGAAAGACCATCTTGCCATATCATATTCGTTGTGAGCATTTATTTAGACTAACATGCTGACCGGGTTCCTTTAAATACCGAAGAAAAAGAAAAAAACACAAAAGGAAATAGTATGGGGAAGTAAATATCTTTCAGAAAAATACAAAAATACGTTTCACCAACAAGTCCACGAATTTAGTTTGCCAATAAAAGACGGCAGAAGATTGACTTTGCCGACAAAATGGGTTTTTGACAAAATGTGTTTTTGACAATCAATAAAGGAAAGATAGTTGTTTTGACGGACCGAACTACGCGAGTTTGATTCTCACCGAGTGTGAGATACGTAGGCAACCTTTAAACGGGTCCAACTCCCATATTTTAAAAATAAGTTTTAATGGCGGAACGCCAAGATATTTAATTTTGCCTTAACGACCACTTTTTTGACCAGTCAATTCCTGGGGCCCGTTTCGTTTTTCAGAAAAGATAGTTTTGGGGCAAATAAAAATTTCGCTTTCATCTAAAAATTACCTTAAATAAATGTGCAGAATGAGCACGAGTCAGAATACAACCGAAGCTATCATAAACAAGGTCCCCTTAAGTTTGCATAGGTGGTGGAGCGACTTGGGCGAGCAAGGACAAGATGCCGTTAAGCTGTACTTGGGAGATCTAGTGGGGCTGCTAAATATTACCCCAAGAGGAGACGTCATACGAGCTTTGATCTCATTCTGGGATCCGGCACACAATGTGTTCCACTTTTCAGACTTTGAACTCACACCAACACTGGAAGAATTAGCCGGATATGTCGGAAGACCAAAGGTCCCTATGAGGGATCAATACCTTATTGCACCAAGGGTAGTGACAGTACATCGGTTTTTGGATACGGTAAAGATCCGCAGAACTGTACACAACCCAGACTTATCAGAAGGGTTCTGCACTTTGGCATTTCTATATGACAGATATGGTCATTATGGGGGCTTTAACAAACACAGAAGCAAAATCTGCAGCGGAGACAATCGGGTAAAATGGGAGGAGCATAGACGCATCGCCTTCATGATAGCTTTCCTAGGTTCATTGATATTTCCTTGAAAAGATGGGAATATCAACATACAAGTGGCAGGGGTCGTCAGCACTTTGATGAAACAGAACAACAGTACTTTGGCTCCCATGATAATAGCAGATATCTTTCGTGCACTCACCATCTGCAAAGCTGGAGGGACTTTCTTTGAAGCGTGCAATGTATTGCTCCAAATGTGGATGACCGATCACTTATGCCGCCATCCGCAATTTATGAGGTATAGTTCACCGAAGAAAACTTGTATAGAAGAATTTCCTGCGAGGGTCGAGGGATATGAGTTGCCAGAGGGGATCAGCGGATGGATACGACTTTTGCGTTCGACTACAGCCAGCGGAATAGAATGGACGTTTGGTTGGTTACCCGTGGAAGAAGTCATATATGCATCAGCCGCAGAATCATATTTATTGCTAATGGGCCTTAACAGCATCCAGCCCTACGCACCAGGTCGAGTATTGAGACAATTGGGACGATGCCAAATAATCCCAAAAGAAGAAGACCTCAGCCCACATGTGGTTGAAATTGGACCAGGAGGACAGTTCCCTGAAGCATTGGTCCGAAAGATTTGGAGTGAGTGTCAGACATTAAAAATAGACACTCGGGTGCGAGATCGAGCCCGGGGCGAAGTATCGTCGGAATACCCTGCATGGTATAGTAGAGATCTGGAGCATCAAAGGCCCGCAAAAGGCCTCACCTCAGGGAGTTTGCTGGAGCGTCACGAGAACAATGGGACTGGTTGGCTAGAGAAGAAGCCTATAGAACAAAGATCAGCAGGATAGAACAACGGACCCAAGAACTCCAATTTGAAATAGGTGCAAACTGCCGCCAACGAAGGAGATAAAAAGAAGTTGGCACAAGAAAATGACTTCCTGAGAGCTCAAATCCAGCAAATGAAAAGGGATGCTGACAGACAGTTGAGGAGTCGGGCAGACGAAAAACTGATAAAGGGTTTGAAAAGCCAGGTTGCCGATGGCCAAAGAGAATTGGAAGAGTCTAAGGCCCAAACAATGAGGATCCGAGCTAGCTGGAGAAAGGAGGCACATCAACATGCACTTCACCTACAACGGGTGGAAGAGGATTACACCGATATCGTCACCAGTTTAAGGGAAGCAAATGTTGTCCTCAGAGAACGGGTTTTCAAGCAAGCCCAAGATGCCAGAGCGGACCTCGACCGTTGCCACAATCTGATGGCTCGACTGCAAGAACAAATAGACAGGCTCTTAGACCAAGTCACCAACAACGCTCAACGATTGGGGGCGAAAAACCAGCAGATAGAGCGGCTACTCGGAGAAAGGGACATGATCAAGGACCGAATCGGGGAAATCGGGCACTACGTCACCATGAAGTGCCTAGCTTGTGAACAAATGCCCCGCACCGACCTTTTTGCTTCAATTATGGGCTATGTTCATCGGATCATGGAAGAATTAAGGGGACTACACAAGGACCTCACACCCGGGCCCGCGGCAAGGCCGAATGATGCCTCGCGGGCCCCCAGGAATTTTAGAGCAGTAGACCTTTGATTAAAAATGTATTTTTTGAAATATTGGGTCAAGCCAGTTGGCATGTTATTTTACATTTTCGAGTCAAGCATTTTCTTTTGTTTTGCTGATTGTTGTAAGACGTGTTTTGTAACTACACGGTTTTATTTGATATAAAAGTTACTGAATTTTGCCACAATCTTGTTAACAGAACTACGCTCGGTCTGATTCACGCGAGAACGTGATACGTAGGCAATCCGCATAAGATTCGACCACCACTAAAAAGAAAGAAAAAGAATCCAAAGGCTAAATAACAGATAAGGCTTGCAAAGATAGTCGAAAAAGAAAAAAGGAAAAAGAAAAAGAAAAAGAAAAAGAAAAAGGGCCGGAATGACGCATGTTAAAGAGTACACGTAGAAAGGGTTATTTGGTTAGGTGCATTGCATCCAACGTGCTATAACATATCCGTCAAACTCGGTGAACTAACAAGTTTGTTGCGTATTCCAGAAAGTTTAGCAGTTGGTTTGACAGAATATACTGGCCAGCCATCACTACCGTACTAGATCCAAAGGACCAGTTACAGTAAGCATGTCGAGTTCTGGCAAGAGTCTCGAGGAAGAAAAATCCGAGCTACAAATCATGAAAGAAGAAGTAGACCGGTTAAAACAACAGGATAACAGAGATGCACCTGGCCTGGGCCAGGGAACAGTCTTCACCAAACCGCCCTACTCTCGCCTCGGCTCCGGAACATCCGCCCATCGATCCTTCGACAAGCGCCCCGATCTATCCATACTTTCAGGGGGAAAACCCATATGCCACCCACATTCCACCAGCCAAACCAAATCCTCCTCCAGTCGCCCCTGTTTTTGTAGCACCTCCACCTGCTCCTCTGCAAAGGCCGGCCAGCGAGCCATATGTTCGGATCCATGACAACTCTTACTATCCTCCAGAGCCTACTTTCAGGGCTCCTGAACCACAATCACATACACCTCATTGGGATAATCCGGCAGAACCGGAAAAGCACTTCCAAAGTTCGGAACACGAGGAAGTTGTCAGAAAAGTTAAAAGCCTGGAGCAGTCCTTCAGGAACATGCACGGTTTAGGCAACCAGGTCAGCGTCGCCTATAAGGATCTGTGTCCATTTCCGGACGTCCAGTTGCCAGCAGGGTTTAAAATGCCCAAATTCGACCTATACGAGGGGCATGGTGACCCGATGGCCCACCTGCGAGGGTTTTGCAGTAAAATGAGAGGGGCCGGAGGACGGGACGAGCTTCTGATAGCTTACTTCGGCCAGAGTCTGGGAGGATCGGCGTTGGAGTGGTACACTAGACAGGATCCCAGTAGATGGTTTACGTGGGATGATCTGGCTCAAGCTTTTATCGGCCAGTTCCAATACAACCTTGAGATAATCCCCGACCGCCTATCATTGCTAAAAATAGAGAAGAAGCCTGCTGAAAGCTTCAGGGAATTTGGTTTCCGATGGAGGGAACAGGCGGCCAGGGTGGATCCACCGATGAGAGAGAGCGAGATGGTGGACTACTTCTTGGCAGACATTAGAGCCCACCTACTTCGGACATCTGGTAACGTCCGTAGGCAAATCATTCACTGAGGTGATAAAAATGGGGGGTATGATCGAGGAAGGTTTGAAGGCCAACAAGATCATGAGTTACTCGGCACTGAAAGCCACCACTCAGGCTATCCAAAGTGGTACTGGAGGAGTACTGGGGAAAAAGAGGAGAGAGGAAGTTGCGGCCGTCGAGTCCGGGGCATGGTTCAGAAATAGAGGCCCCGCACCCCAATATAGCCCACCCCAACCTCACCACCAAAACTACTCTCACAACCCATATAGCCATCCGCAACATTATTATCCCGCACTTGATCCCCATTTTACTGTCCACCATGCACAATCCTATTCTGCACCTCCTGTTCATGCACCGTGGCGTGTACCGAACCCCCAGAACAATCAGCCACCCCCAAGAGCTTACAGAAACCCCTCGGGCGCGAGTTTCCGTCCGAACCAGGCATTCAGGGGCGACAGGGCGCCAAGGCCAAAGACTTTCACTCCCTTAGGAGAGTCTTATACCAGTCTGTTCCACCGGTTGAAGCAAGTAGGTTTGTTAAATCCGGTTGAAGCTAAGCTACCAAACCCCCTCCCGAAGAACCTGGACCATTCAGTAAATTGTGCTTACTGCTCGGGATGTCCGGGACACGATACAGAAAAGTGTTGGAGGCTAAAGACGGCCATCCAGGAGCTTATTGATACTCGCAGGATTGAAGTCCAGACTCCAACAGAGTCCAACATCAACCAAAACCCGCTTCCAACTCATCATGAGGCCAATATGATCGAGTTGGTATGGGTGGAGGAAGGAAAGGAGAAAGCCTCTCAGACTGTAATGATGATTAAGTCTAGCGGGGCAGGAACGAGAAAAGGGCCAAGCTGTGATGAGTCGCCCAGTTGCAAGAAAGACATACCAGGAGAGTCGGAAGCAGGAAAGGAAAGTGTGAACGAAGTACCGGTGAAGCCGGCCAAGATAGTTGTACCAGGGGCAGCAATCAAGCCCATTTTTACAGTAGCAGGCGTTCGAATGGATCCTTTCGTCATCCGGCCAGCAGCGCAGTTGCCAGTAACTGATAGCCGGGCTATCCCATGGAATTATGCTCGGATTACAACGACCTACAGAGGAAAGGAGGTGAAAGAGGAAGTTTGTGAAGCCCGAGGGTTGACCCGCTCGGGGAGATGTTTTGCCCCTGCGGAATTGAGGAAGACCACTCCGGCAGTATTGAAAAAGCCGGTCACTGATGAAGAGGCGGAAGAATTCTTGAAGAAGATGAAGCTGCATGACTACTCTGTCTTAGAGCAGTTAAAGAAGACTCCGGCGCAAATATCATTGCTGTCCTTGCTGATACATTCTGAAGAACATCGGCAAGCATTAATGAAAGTCCTGAATGAGGCACATGTACCGGATAAAATCTCGGTGAGCCATCTGGAGAAGATCACCAATCGGATCTTCGAAGCAAATCGGATCACCTTCACCGATGACGAGTTGCCTGAGGAAGGCACTGAGCATAACAGGGCTTTATATCTTACGGTGAAGTGTGAAGAGGCGGTGGTTACCAAAGTCTTGGTCGATAATGGGTCCAGTGCTAACATTTGTCCTCTCTCTACACTGGGCAAATTGAAAATAGACATCGGCAGGGTACGCAAGAACAGCGTATGCGTTCGAGGGTTTGACGGAGGAGGCAAAGCGTCGGTTGGTGACATAGTGTTGATCTTGACGATTGGGCCAGTGGAGTTCACCATGGAATTCCAGGTGCTGGACATGGTGGTGTCATATAACCTCCTAATAGGGCGACCATGGATTCATGCCGCAAGAGCAGTTCCATCCAGCTTACACCAACTCGTTAAGTTCGAGTGGGATCAACAGGAGATCGTCGTCCATGGAGAGAACGATCCCCAATCAAGCACCATCATTCCCTTTGTTGAAACAGAAGAAGATGTTGGGCCGTGGGTATATCAGGTCTGCGATGTGGTGTCCGCCCACCGAGTTCCGGAAGGGGAATGTATTCCCGGCGACAGAACAATTACTGCGGATGTCATGGTGGCGCATGAAATGTTGCGACATGGTTTCGTACCCGGTAAAGGGCTAGGTGCATCTCTGCAAGGAATTATACAACCGGTATCAGTGGTCGAAAACTTGGGAACCTTCGGCTTGGGATTCCGGCCAACCTCAGAGGACATCCGGCGAGCAAAGAGGAGTAAGCAGAAAACATGGGTGCTCCCAAAGCCTGTTCCACGCCTTTCCCAATCTTTTGTCAGGTCCGGAGCAAGAGGACATCCGGCGCCAAAGATTCCCGGTCCTACGGTCAGGCCAGACGAAGAGTTCTTCAGGAAGTTCGAAAACCTATTCACAGATGTATGTATGCTCGAAGGACGGTGAAGGATCTAGTCATGCCGAGATACAATTTGTGGGACCAAAGGCAAAACTGAATAACTGGAAGGCTACTCCTCTCCCCGTCCGGAAGGAGTCTTGGTAGTTTGTCTTGGATTGTTTTTCTTTCGAAATTTTGTGTTGGGGGCTTGTCCCCGGAGTAAAATCCCTTTGTTTTTAGTTCATTTTTGATTTTAAGTTTGCAGTTTGTTTTCCCTTTGTACAATTCCCATTAATGAAATGTGGTTCCTTCGCGTCTAATTTTGTTTATCTTTTTCCTTCTATTTACTTTTCTGAACAGCCTTCTTGCAACTGGTCTTAATGATATGGCGTGCTTAAAGATTAATCAACCCAGTCTAGAAAGTCAATCGGGTTTGGAAATAATGACACATGAAATAAGAAGTGACGAGAGTGAGTCAGAGTACGGCGATGATGAAGCCGTAGAAGAAATCGGTGAAGAATTAAGTCACTTCGAGGAAAAACCCAAACCAAATTTAAATGATACTGAGGCCGTTAATCTAGGGAATGCGGATGACGTCAAGGAAACCCGGATAAGTGTCCATATTGAACCCAATCTGAGAGAAGAACTGATCAAAATACTCATGGAGTTTAAAGACATTTTCGCATGGTCGTACGACGACATGCCCGGACTCAGCACTGATCTAGTGGTTCATAGATTACCCACTGATCCGGCATATCCTCCCGTCAAGCAAAAGCTGCGGAAATTCAAGACGGAGATGAGTGTGAAGATTAAGGAGGAGGTAACCAAGCAGTTGCAGGCGAAAGTCATTCGTGTCACTCGATACCCTGAATGGTTGGCTAACGTAGTACCGGTGCCAAAGAAAGACGGAAAGATCAGAGTATGCGTGGACTATCGCAATCTCAACAAGGCAAGTCCTAAGGATAACTTCCCGCTTCCCAATATCCATATCCTGATTGATAATTGCGCCGGACGCGAAATTGGATCCTTTGTGGACTGTTATGCGGGATATCATCAGGATTTTGATGGATGAAGAGGACGCAGAAAAGACGGCTTTTATCACACCGTGGGGGACTTATTGCTACCGAGTGATGCCGTTTGGTTTGAAGAATGCGGGAGCAACATATATGAGGGCGATGACTACGGTATTCCATGACATGATACACAAGGAAATTGAGGTGTACGTGGATGATGTGATCATAAAATCTAGGCGTCAAGAAGACCATGTTGTTGACCTCAGGAAGTTCTTTCAAAGACTCCGAAGGTACGACATCAAGCTTAATCCGGCCAAATGCGCATTCGGAGTTCCATCAGGAAAGTTGCTAGGATTCATCGTCAGCCGACGGGGCATTGAGTTGGACCCATCCAAAATCAAGTCCATTCAGGAGTTACCCCGCCGAAGAATAAAACAGAGGTAATGAGTCTGTTGGGAAGGTTGAATTACATCAGTAGGTTTATTGCCCAGCTTACGGCAACTTGTGAACCCATATTCCGCCTATTGAAGAAAGACGCTGCGATAGAATGGACGACGGAATGTCAGGAAGCGTTTGACCGAATCAAAGGGTATCTGTCAAATCCACCTGTACTAGTTCCGCCTGAACCGGGGAGACCCCTGATTCTCTATCTGACGGTTCTCGAGAATTCGTTCGGCTGCGTACTGGGGCAGCATGATCTTACTGGCAGGAAGGAACGGGCCATTTACTACCTCAGTAAGAAGTTTACAGTCCACGAGGTCAAGTACACTCATCTAGAAAAGACATGTTGCGCCCTGACTTGGGTAGCCCAAAAGCTGAAACACTACTTGTCTTCTTACACCACTTACCTCATTTCGCGTCCGGATCCGTTGAAGTATATTTTCCAGAAACCTATGCCTACAGGGGAGGTTAGCAAAATGGCAAATATTACTTACGGAGTTCGACATCATATACGTGACAAGGACGGCTATGAAAGCTCAAGCCCCGGCCGATCACTTAGCCGAGAATCCCGTTGACGACGAATACGAACCTTTGAGGACGTATTTTACAGATGAGGAAGTATTGCAGATTGAGGGGTTAGAACTAACCAAGGATCCAGGATGGAAGCTCTTCTTCGACGGAGCGGCGAACGCAAAAGGAGTCGGAGTAGGGGCTGTGCTCATATCCGAAACAGGACATCATTATCCTGTTACTGCTCAACTGCGCTTT
Source organism: Nicotiana noctiflora (assembly GCA_032618575.1). Lineage (NCBI taxonomy): Eukaryota > Viridiplantae > Streptophyta > Magnoliopsida > Solanales > Solanaceae > Nicotiana > Nicotiana noctiflora. The sequence continues at coordinate 26,281 of JASVEL010013629.1, read as the reverse complement.
CATTGCACCAACAATATGGCTGAGTACGAGGCATGTATTTTGGGGTTACGATTAGCGGTGGACATCGATGTACAGGACGTCTTGGTCTTGGGGGACTCGGACCTTCTGGTACATCAGATTCAGGGAGAATGGGAAACCAGAGATCTAAAGCTTATCCCATATCGTCAGTGTTTGCATGATTTGACCAAACGCTTTCGATCGGTAGAATTCAAGCACATCCCAAGGATGCATAATGAGGTTGCCGACGCGTTGGCTACTTTAGCATCAATGCTACATCACCCGGACAAGGTTCGTGTCGATCCGTTACATATCCATGTCCGGAATCAACATGCTTATTGTAATGTGATAGAGGAAGAGGTGGATGGTGAGCCATGGTTTCATGATGTCAAAGAATACCTCAGGTTAGGAGTATACCCAGAGCAAGCAACTGGAGATCAAAAGCGAGCTATTCGGCGGTTGGCGAACGGATTTTTCCTTAGTGGAGGGGTGTTGTATAAAAGAACCCCAGATTTGGGATTGTTGAGATGTATAGATGCAGGTCAAGCCACAACAGTGATGACAGATATACACTCGGGAGTTTGCGGACCACACATGAGCGGATACGTATTGGCAAAGAAGATTCTTCGAGCAGGATATTATTGGCTCACTATGGAGCGGGATTGTATAAGTTTCGTGCGAAGATGCCATCGGTGTCAGATACACGGAGATTTGATTCATTCTCCGCCGACTGAATTGCATACAATGTCAGCACCATGGCCGTTTGTCGCATGGGGTATGGATGTTATTGGACCTATTGAGCCTGCGGCTTCCAATGGTCACAGGTTCATCCTGGTAACGATCGATTATTTTACCAAGTGGGTGGAGGCCAAAACATTCAAATCGGTGACCAAGAAGGCGGTGGTGGACTTCGTACACTCCCACATCATTTGTAGGTTTGGAATTCCAAATATAATCATTACAGATAACGGTGCAAATCTTAACAGTGGATTGATGAAAGAGGTATGCCAACAGTTCAAGATTACACACCGAAATTCCACACCGTATCGTCCCAAAGCAAATGGTGCGGTTGAGGCAACAAACAAGAATATAAAGAAGATATTGAGGAAGATGGTAGAAGGGTCTAGGCGGTGGCATGAAAAGTTACCATTTGCGCTGTTGGGTTATCGCACTACCGTCCGGACTTCGGTAGGTGCAACTCCTTACTTGTTGGTATACGGGACTGAAGCAGTAATACCAGCAGAAGTTGAGATTCCATCCCTCCGAATCATCGCTGAAGCTGAGATTGATGACGACGAGTGGGTCAAAACCCGATTGGAGCAATTGAGCTTGATCGATGAAAAGAGATTGACAGCAGTATGTCACGGCCAATTGTATCAAAAGAGAATGGCGAGAGCGTATAACAAGAAGGTACGTCCCAGGAGATTTGAAGTGGGACAGCATGTGCTGAAGAGAGTTCTACCACATCAGGCCGAGGCGAAAGGCAAGTTCGCTCCAAATTGGTAGGGACCATTTGTGGTGACTAGAGTATTATCCAACGGCGCTCTATGTCTGACGGATATTGAGGGAAGATGCACCGATATGGCTATCAATTCTGATGCAATCAAGAGATATTATGTGTAATTCTTTAATGCGTTTGTCAACGTTTGGTTTCGTTTGTGTGTACTTGGCATTTTTTCGGAGAATGAAATGACAGAGGCAATTTTTCTACTACCCACACACTTTAACCTTTGTTTCCCCATTTGAGCCTTAATTATTCTTTCATATACCCTCTTTCGGAATCATCAAGAATAGAAAAGAAACAAAGAAGTAATACAAGAAAAAGTGAACTACGTTCGACCTGATTCCTCAAGAAGGATACGTAGGCGCCACACGGCTCGGTCATAATAAAATAAAAATCAAAAATCCCCCAAGCAACAAAACTGGGGCAGAAGTCATTGTTTCGTTGGAAAGATAGTGTGGATTCCGAAAGTTGTAATAAGCTAACCGTTGAGGCTAAACCCCTTTCTTCGGCCTCACGCGCAGAAACCATATCAAAAACCAGAAAGACCTCTCGATCAGTATTTGAGAAGTGCCAAGGCATGTGAATGAAAGCCAAGAGTGACATCCCGACCCTCGATTGAATTCAGGATGCACAAGCCGAAAGGGGATAACGCTCTAGAGGGAATCTCGGGGGTGATACCCCGCCGCAAGGAAAGAAAGCATAAATGAGAGAGTCTTAACGGTGAAAACCCTCGCGGGCACCTTAAGGCGAAGGAAGTTGAGAGAAGTAAAATGAGAGAGTCTTACGGTGAAAACCTTTACGGGCACCTCAAGGCGACGGGAGATAGAGAGAAATGAGAGAATCTCATTAGTGAAAACCCTTTGAAGGGCACCGTGAGGTGACAAGACGAGATGGTTACAAGATGTCTGCATGAGACAAGGTTTGGACATCCGTTTACCTCTAGCAGAACGCGGCATCAGAAAGTGATTGATATGAATAGACTGGGTAGTTTAATCTCAAAGGCGCGGCATAACCATTGGATCAGGCACACATTCAGATAAGTTTTCCTATTTTTGAGTTCAGAAAAGTTTTTTTCTTCTTTTGTCATTTGCGGTCGGTATTCTTTTCTTTTCTTTCATTTTCGAAAATTGATTTTTCAAAGCTTACTACCAAGTCTCCCAAAGCAGTATATTGAAAGTGAATAGGCATGGAACGAGGCAATAAGACGGAAGTCGTTACGATAATAAGATTGGGATGACAGGCTGAGTGGAAGGTTCGCAAGAATTATGGAGTACGATGGACACATGTGGCATGTCCGAAAGATGATTTCACGCAACAAATCACCGGCTAAAAAGAGTCGGACCAAACCAAAGAGTGGAATAAAAGGAAAGATGAGAGGTCGTTCGTGGAAAAAGCATCTTCCCAAGCAAGCGTCAACGTCGTCCTCAAAGTTCGAGAGAGGCCAAGCAGCTGAAAGAGAATGGCCTCAACAAGAGTGGCACGACCACTCGCGGCGTTTTGAAACTAACAATTTTTCTTTGATTTAAAGCAGGAAAAGAGGGTCCGACGGCAGAAAAGCATACCGTCCAGAAGTTTATCACACTGGGGCAGAAAATTTTCTCCTGTTGCGAAAATTTTCTGGAAAGCAAGACTCAGAGGATAAGTATAGAAAGCAACACAAGATGGGGTGATCTTTGAGCCGGGTATCATCTCCAGCAGTTATTGGAAAAAGAAAAATGGCTTCGAGATTCCCCCAGCAGTATTACATCCTATAATTTGATCAAGGAAACAAAAGCGTGAGTCCCGGAAGAGGTAGGGGAAGAAGGAAGAGAATGAGGGGTGAAGGAAACAAAGAATACTTCCTCAGCAGCATCATCCCCAGCAGGCGAGTAAACAGTTCCAAAATATCCCCAGCAGCCAGAAGAAAAGTAACACGACCTAGGGGAAGGCAAGAACAGGTTAATTCAGAAGAGAAGGTGGTCCGAGAGGCAACGCAGGAAGAAGAAAATGGTACAAGAGGCGAAGGAAGGTAATCAAGGTAGGATGAAATCAGTGAGTAGTAGTTGAAGTCAGGGAGCCCGCCTGGAGAATGGAGTGGCGATTTAATTTTGAAGTCGTAATTGAAGTCAGGAAGCCCGCCTGGAGAATGGAGTGGCGATTTAATTTTGAAGTTGTAGTTGAAGTCAGGGAGCCCGCCTGGAGAATGGAGTGGCGATTTAATGTTGAAGTCGTAATTGAAGTCAGGAAGCCCGCCTGGAGAATGGAGTGGCGATTTAATTTTGAAGTTGTAGTTGAAGTCAGGGAGCCCGCCTGAAGAATGGAGTGGCGATTTAATTTTGAAGTTGTAGTTGAAGTCGGGGAGCCCGCCTGAGGAGAATGGAGTGGCGATTTAATTTTGAGGTAGTAGTTGAAGTCGGGGAGCCCGCCCGGAGAATGGAATGGCGATTTAATTTTGAAGTAGTAGTTGAAGTCGGGGAGCCCGCCTCTGAAGAATGGAGTGGCGATTTAATTTTGAGGTAGTAGTTGAAGTCGGGGAGCCCGCTCGGAGAATGGAGTGGCGATTTAATTTTGAAGTTGTAGTTGAAGTCGGGGAGCACGCCTGGAGAATGGAGTGGCGATTTAATGTTGAAGTCGTAATTGAAGTCAGGGAGCCCGCCTGGAGAATGGAGTGGCGATTTAATTTTGAAGTTGTAATTGAAGTCGGGGAGCCCGCCCGAAGAATGGAGTGGCGATTTAATTTTGAAGTTGTAGTTGAAGTCGGGGAGCCCGCCGAGAATGGAGTGGCGATTTAATTTTGAGGTAGTAGTTGAAGTCGGGGAGCCCGCCTCTGGAGAATGGAATGGCGATTTAATTTTGAAGTAGTAGTTGAAGTCAGGGAGCCCGCCCGGAGAATGGAGTGGCGATTTAATTTTGAAGTAGTAGTTGAAGTCGGGAGCCCGCCCGGAGAATGGAGTGGCGATTTAATTTTGAAGTTGTAGTTGAAGTCGGGGAGCCCGCCCGAAGAATGGAGTGGCGATTTAATTTTGAGGTAGTAGTTGAAGTCGGGGAGCCCGCCCGGAGAATGGAATGGCGATTTAATTTTGAAGTAGTAGTTGAAGTCAGGGAGCCCGCCCGGAGAATGGAGTGGCGATTTAATTTTGAAGTAGTAGTTGAAGTCGGGGAGCCCGCCCGGAGAATGGAGTGGCGATTTAATTTTGAAGTTGTAGTTGAAGTCGGGGAGCCCGCCTCTGGAGAATGGAGTGGCGATTTAATGTTGAAGTCGTAATTGAAGTCAGGAAGCCCGCCCGGAGAATGGAGTGGCGATTTAATTTTGAAGTTATAGTTGAAGTCGGGGAGCCCGCCCGGAGAATGGAGTGGCGATTTAATTTTGAAGTTGTAATTGAAGTCGGGGAGCCCGCCCGAAGAATGGAGTGGCGATTTAATTTTGAAGTTGTAGTTGAAGTCAGGGAGCCCGCCTGGAGAATGGAGTGGCGATTTAATTTTGAGGTAGTAGTTGAAGTCAGGGAGCCCGCCTGGAGAATGGAGTGGCGATTTAATTTTGAAGTAGTAGTTGAAGTCAGGGGAGCCCGCCTGGAGAATGGAGTGGCGATCTGTTTTAATTCGGTAGAGGAAAGCGGTAGAATGTAACGGAAATCTTCGGCATGAATCCAAGTTCGTAAGAAGAGACGGAGCATCAGAAGGAACGCCAAGTCAGACAAGATGGCAAGGAGCGCGACAAGATCAAGTTAAAAAGGATAGATAAGAACTTGTAGTACTGTAACTTAGTCTAGCTTCTTGTTTTTGTTGCTTAGCGCGGTGTAACAAGGAAATCAGCTAAGCGGTGGTAACAGCAGTAACAGCGGCAACAGCAGTAACAGCGAGATCGCAACAGTCATGGTAGTCCCAGCTACCAGAACTTCCCGAACTACATTGACCTGATTCCCTTTTAGCCAGGGATATGTAGGAGACCTTTGAAGCAAGGTTCGGTCAAAACTTTTCCAAAATGCTTCATACGGAGTGTTCGAATGGGCAAAAATCGCTTATATCCGCTCATTTATCTTTGCACGAAAACTCTGCGTGTTTACGCGCAAAGAGGGGCAGCTGTGAGCACGTGATTTTTGCCTTACTTGAGAAGTACTCCCAGAAAATTCAAAAATAAAAATAGTTTCGTGTTGGGTATGATTTTTGTGATTTTGTGTTATTCTATCTTTTGTGTGCACGTTTATTTATTTAAATTAAAAATACAAAAAATATATGCTAAGTTTTGCATTTTTAGTGTTTGATATCGAAATTATGTGATTTGCATTTTTAGGTGATATGTAATTGTGTGGGATAATGGTATATATATATATATATATACATGTACATATATACATATATACATGTAGTAATGAGATCAGATCTGGGCCATAGTTTGGTCCAAAAACCAGGCCCAAACGAATCCCACCTGGTCCAGTCCGTCCCAACCCGTTACACCCCAAACGACGTCGTTCCGTTTTAAGTGAAGAGATCCAAGCCGTCGATCAGCATTGATCCGATGGATCTCATTAATCGCTCCACTGTGCAATCCTGGCCGTTGGATTCTCATCATCCAACGGCCGAGATTAAAGCGTCAATTTTAAACCTACCAAAGAACCCCCCCATACCCCCCACACCCGTTCATTCCCCCCACACTCATCTTCGTCTCTCCAGAGACGATCAATCGCCGCCGTACCTCCGCCACCCTCCGCCTACCGGAAATCGCCTCGCGGCGGTTCCGGTAGGCCAATCACTCCCATTTTTACACCACACACTCGTCTCAGCCTCCCCATCCCAACCCCGTGCATGGCTTAGGTCGAATCCATCTGGAACTTCTCGAATCTTCATTTGAAGATTCGAGTCGAACTTCGACCAACTCTAATTGACCCCAAACTCAGGCCATACCCTTACCAGACCTCCCTCACACCATAACCCCCATTGATTTCCGTCGAATCAGACCAGAACCAGTAAAACCCCAAATTTGGACCCTCAAGAACCCTAGAAAATCAAACGTTAAAATTCATCCAATGAATCAAAGATTTGGGGTTTAATGGGCCTTAATCGAAGTGTTTTTATTTAAGAACACTTCGACTAAGGTTCGTTCGACCTCAAAGCAAGCAAAGTCTGAGGCGAGCTCGGGTCCGTCGAGTATAAAGCTTTGGAGCCTTTCCCGTTGGTGCGGCTGTCATTGGTAATTAAGGTCTAACTAATTGTTTAGTTTAGCTTGCTTAACCTGTTCTTTTTCTTCTATTCATCCTTTAAATTATTCTGGCCATCTTCCATGGACCTTTTATTTGGTCGATTCTTTCTGTGTTCAGTATTTAAAATGAATCGTATATTCAGTTCGATTAAGGTCGTCAAGCATTTAATTCGTATTCGATTTGGTTCCTTGATTCTGCTTGAAGCATATTGAATCTGTAGGTCACTCATTTGTTATCAATTGTGTATGTTTGTCGTCGACTAATCAATGTGGTCGAGTAGTTTCGTAGGTCTTGTTTATTAGCATTGATTGAATAGCCGTTAGGAGTTAAGTTGGTTGTTTGATTGATTGGTCATTATGAAATAGGAATTGAATTGGTTTGATTTGTTTGAATTAAAATAGGACCATGAATTGTACTCCTGGTAGTTTCTGCAAAGCATTAAGTTGATAGGCCTGTTGTGAACTAAGTAAAGTGATAGATTAATGAGGGCGGATGACTGTGCAAAACACTGGCAGTTAAGTAGGAATCACATGGGCACAATATCACTAAGGGAGGGCACACCTGAATGTTAATATCATGACTGCCAGTGCATTGATTGATTAAACAATGGTATAAGGCACTTGTAGTGGGTTGGCAGAGCATGGGCTAGGCAGAGGGATGGGTCTGCCCAGAGGAATCTACTGGGCTGGCAGAGAAGAGTGTGGGCAGGGTGGGTCTGTTGATTATTATATTTTAGAGTTTCTGATTCTTCTGGCTTGGGGGTGTTCTTTTAACTATAAGTATAAGAGACATAGAGTAGGGGAGGGGACACAGAGATAGATTGGAGAGTACCTGGAGATACGAAAAAAGAGTTTGAGACAGTGAACTAGAGAGAAAAGAACACTGGACACACAGGAAGGGTTCACTATATACACATTTTTAAGGCTATACACACAGTGAGGGGTGAGAACACACATATACAAGGCTATAGATAGAGAAAGTTAAGAAGCATAGACCAAGAGACTGTTTCATTGGCTTTTTGTCACTGTTTTCGTGTGTTTTTAGTTGGGAGTGGCTGAGTAGTTGGTCATTTGGTCGCTTGTTGTTCCTGTGTTGGTGTTACTGATCTCCTGCTTCTGCTACTGCTGTGATTGAGTTTGTTGTTGGCTTGGGTTGTCGTGTGGCTTTTGTTGGTCCATTATTTGTGGTCGATTCTGCTGGGTCTCTTAGTGCTTCTGCTACTGCTTGAGTTTATGCCTGGGTGTTGATTTGTTGCTGTGGTTTTGGCTCCTGTTTTCCCCTGCTATTGGTCTGTTGTTGCTGCTGTCCTGTGCATTTGGTGCTACTGGTCTTTGTTGCTGTTTGATCCAGTGTAATTGTTGTTGGTCGTGTGGTTGTTGTTGTTGTGCATTCTGCTGCTGCAACTAACTTCTCTCCATTGTAATTTCTAGGTACTCATTCTAAGTTTGCTAATGTATGCTCATGCTGCTGGAATTATGAACTGAAATCAAAACAAGCGAATGCTGTGGACATTGAATTAAATGAATTTGTTATTTTGTTTATATAGTTTTATGTAGCTGATTATTAACTCATTACAATTAGGCTACTTTGAATTAATTGGATCGTATAATATGGACTGTATACTTTGAACTATGGATTGTCAAACCTTTGATTGTTTAGTTATAGTTTAGTATAGTTTAATACTAGTCATAATGTCAAGTTTTATTGATAAGTATAAATGTCTTAGTTGGTTTGGATTCATAGTAGGATGTTAGATCAATAATATGATATCCATGATTTCAAGTAGAAAATAATATCTCAAACAACCTTGTATGGCGTTAATTGGTATCTAGTATATTCATTCATGACTACCCTATTAATACTTGAACTTATCATTCGATTTTACTTTTAATAGATTCCAGGAATCCAGTAATAGGTAAATAGATTAGTGATGACAGAGTAAATTTTCATCCAAGTCAATCACGTCTAGATATATAACCGTTTTAAGGTCTGTTGAGATTAGTCTAAAAATGTGTCAAGTGATAATTTGAATAAATAGGAACAACTTGATTATTTGCAAGTTATATGAACCTATGGATCCTAAATGTCTTAGTTTTTTTTTTTTTTTTTTTTTTTTTATAATAAATAATTAAGTTTTCTTCACTCATTATTAGAGACAAACAAAAATAGAGAATCATAGTTCGCTTCAAGGTTGCCCTTTAAATAAAATGATGAGACGGGCCTCGCCGCATTACACACAGAATTGCGGGGTCCTCAATTAATTATTACAAAAACCTTAGACTTGGAAGGACCGTCTAGTGAATTTCACGGTCCTTTTCCCAAAGTAAATAGACGATAGACTCTTTAGGCACGACTTGAAATAAAATTACTTTCCTGAATACGGGTGTGCATTTATGTGACCCAAATCTTACTCTCGGCGAAACTGAAATACATTAGAGTCGCAGGCGTACTGGTTACGGTGCGGCTCGAAATGTGTTTTCGTAACGTCGCAATTCTTCTAAAAATAAGAGCGGAGCATTGAAAGCACACAGTCAAAATATATAAAAGAATCAGATAGAAACAAAAATTGCAATTGAGCGACCGTGCTAAAACCACGGGATCCGGGAGTGCCTAACACCTTCTCCCGGGTTAACAGAATTCCTTATCCAGATTTCTAGTTTCGCAGACTGTATTACAGAGTCATAAATTTCCTCGGTTCGGGATTAAACCGGTGACTTGGAACACCATTATTTTTCCAAGTGGCGACTCCGAATTTAATAAATTGACCCCGTCTCGATTGTCCTTTAATTGGAAAAACTCCCTCGCACCCTCGCGGGTGCGTAAAAAGGAGGTGTGACAAGAATGACAATTGCATAATTTCTAAGAAGAAGATATAAGTTATACATGTGTTAATTATCCCATATTTTATAAGGTATAAGTTATCCCGGTTAACCTAACCAAACAGTTTATTAAGGTGATATTAAATTTTGGTAGAATAGCCTTACTTATTCGGGTTTGACATGCCGGTCCCCTACTACACATAGTTTCAATCAGGCACTTGCACTTGTATAAAATATTAATTTTAAATCTATCTGATTATTGACCAAGCTGGCCTTTATTTTGGTGAGTCAAAAATTGCACGCTCCTAAAAGCGATAACTGTACAAAATTCGATTAGAAAATAATACTTAGAAGATAAAAATGAAAAATAGAAAAACATCGCTAGCCATTGTCTCGCTGCTCTCAATCCCATATGCTTCTTACACCCAAATCCCTAAAGACCGCCATTGAAATTGGCACGACTCCACAGCCTCTAAGATTAAATTTTGTTTCTCAGCCAGAGCTTTCCAAACACCATTACATTATTTCTCCTCCAAGTTTAGCAATCAGCTGGAGCTATGCCAAAAACTTAGTAGCATAACACATGACAAGACCGAATTGATAGAGCTTAACAGAACAGCGAGTCAAGGAACAAAGTTGTTTAATTTTTATTTTTCTCAAAACAACGGAAGAAGCCGATGAAGACGCCAGAGAATTATGAGACGATGAAGCTTGAAAATAGCGCTCCAGGCCAAAATTGGGTCGTCATCGACTGCTGAAGACGACGATGAACCTGAATTTTGTTCGTTTTATAAAAAAAGGGCTATAGCTGAAGGGGTCAATAGGAAATTTGAGGTAGGAAATACTCAGTGAAACATTCTTCTCTTTCTTTTTTAAATTTTTGGTGCTGCTTCTTGGGTGTTTGGCTTGAAAGAAAATTTAAGCATAATTTTTTTTTAATTCATTTGTCGCCTGGGTTTTGAAAGGATGACATAAATTTGAAGAGAAGAGGAGAGTAATAGTGGTTTTGGAGTGGTTGCCGAAGATGGTGGCGGCAATAACACCATGGTTGGTTGAATGGACTGTATTAATAGAGAAAAATTAGGAAAAAAAATGAAATGAGTTTAATTGTGTTCTCAGATGGAAAAGAAAAGGTGGCGGTGAGCGGTAGTGGCGGGTGAAAGAGGCAGGGATAAAATGGTGGAGAGAGAGAGGAGGAAGGTTTGGGTTTTCTTTAGAATAGAAGGATGGATTTGATATTTTTATTAAAAAGTATTTTTTTGTGTAAAAATAAATAATGACATGGTATTATTTTGTCTGAGGTGGATATGATGTGTCATTTATATCAGCGCGAGTGAACAACAAACGTATCTGAGGTGTTTAAAATTAATGTTTTGAACAAGTGCAAGTGCCTGGTTGAAACTGTGGAGTAAGGGGACCGGGATGTCAAAGCCGAATAAGTGAAGGTGTTTGTCACGCTATTCTACCTTAAATTTTTATACCATCCTTATACCTTCTTATACTTCGTACCAAACGATCCCTAGAAGGAGTAATACCCACTAGTCTTCTTCATTATCTCCATAACTTCCACTACTCCAATACTTATACGAAGTTATGGTTGTAACTCTCATACCGTTATACCTCCTATGATCTTACTCCATGATTTCAAATGTTTAATGTCTTATTTATGGTATTATTATGTATATCTCTATGTAATCCTATAAATAGAGGAATTTGGCATCACATTGACATACTCAACCACTTGAAAAAAATAAGAAATTCCCAACTCTTGTTCTCTATATTCTTATCTATTTTTTTATTTTATTACTTTGAGCTAAGATTTTTAACATAATTAACTTTACAATAATTAGTTAACTAATCACATTTTTAGTCAACTGCTAACTCCACTTATCTAACCTCAGGTTACTCCATACTCAATAAGCAATATTGACATATCCTTTTCTGCTAAGTTATCGACAATACTATGGCTCATTTGCTCGTAGGATTAGCTACTCCTCTTCTCTGCAAACCCATTAATGCTTCTTCCTTCAACAACAATTACACTTCAGCTTCCGCTTCCTCTCTCCACGCGCTTGATTCTCTGTACATCAAACGCGCTGCCGAGCTAGCTGACAAATCGGCCGGATTTACCGCTCCTCATCCTAACTTCGGCTGCGTAATCGCCCATCCCAATAATGGTGGAGGTACGGTGGTCGGAGAAGGTTACTTGTACGCTGAAGGGACAATTCCGGCGGAGGTGCAGGCTGTGGAAGCCGCCGGCGAGCGGTGTCGAGGTGCCACTGCTTATCTCAATATGGAACCTGGAGACTGTCACAGCAATATCAGTGCTGTCTCTGCCCTGATCAAGGTATATTAACTCAGTTGATTTTTTCTCCTTCAATATATGTAAAAATAATCTGTATCTTTACTCAAATAGTGCCAGCATATAGAATAAGGGTATCACAAATGAAATTTTCTTACACATACAAGATATTTACTAGAGTAACATGCTGTACTTTACTACACAAGATTGAGAAAGCAATTGATTACTTTTTCGCAGAGGCGGATCCAGGATTTAGGGGTTACGGGTGCCGACCCCCTGAAATTACAACTGAATGTAAGCCAAAAAATTATTTGCTCCCACCTAGAATCGAACTCATGCCTGTTGTATGAAAATGCAGGTCTTTGCCACTGACACCTTTGCCACTTTTGTTTTATAGGGTGACACTTTAAATATATATCCTATTTATTATACATATATACCACTTTTGTTTTATAGGGTGACACTTTAAATATATATCCTATTTATTATACATATATACATATATATATATAAAGTTTTTGCCGAAGCTTGCGGGTGGCGTACCACCCCGAACCATATACATAGATCCGCCCCTGCTTTTTCGGAACATGTGTGTTTCATGCATTTGGGACCGTCCAGATTCTCATCCTTTTGCTGCTTGACTGACCGCACCTCCATTTCTAATGGAAAATGGACCATGATGCTATGATGAATAGGTAATAGTTCAATTCTTGAATTCCACGTAAGTCGGTGCTTGTCCGCCCGCCCAGCCAACAGTTGTGGAGCTAAACAATGGAAAAGGGATTCAAATTATACTGTGAAAATAGGGTAAAAATGTATTTTAATGGTTATATATAAGCTATTGAATCCCCTTGATATAAGGGAAAAATCTGGTGGAGTCACAAAGCGACTCAAAAGGTGTGACATTCTATTCCTTTTTAATCCCTTTGTATAAATTCTTGGCTCTGCAACTACTAGTCAATAGTGAATTCTGCTGTTAACAACTTGTGTTTTAATTGGAATGCATCCAGCTGGTGTTGACCTTTTCACTTTTTATAGTTTTAACTTTTAAGGAGCATGGTACCGTAAATGCAAAGTTGCTCAGAGGAGAAGTTCATGTAACACTAAGAAGTTTTATTACCACCTTATTAGCCAGGAAGACTGATTGCAAAAGTTGATTATATGCACGCTTTTGTGTTAAAGTTTTAGTGTGATTGATACATCTTTGTTAGGCAGGAATTAGTAGAGTTGTTATTGGAATACGGAATCCATTGCAACACCTTCGCGGCAATGCCATTCATGCGTTGAGAAGTGAAGGCCTTCGAGTTGATGTGCTTGGGGAAGATACACAGAATAAGATTATTGAGGTAAAATATAATATGTAGTATCCAGGACAATGCACTTGATGAGCTTCTGTATGGCAATTTAACTCTTTGTTAGGTCTCAATTCTTAGTTCTGGAGTAATTAAAACATTCTACATGATACAAGGAAACCATAACACTAACTGCACTTCTGATTTTGTTCATCATATGCGTCCTTGTTTTTTTTACCTTGCAGTTATGGTGAATATCTATCTACTTTTCACATTTTGATGAGATTAGAGGTCTCTAGAAAAGAAAAAAAGAGTACCGCATTAATGGTATGATGCTAAGTGTTTTTGTAAAATCAGACCATATACTCAGATTGCTACCTGCAGAAGAAATCATTTGACAAATTACTTATGGTTTCCCAGAATTCAAAATATTCTTGATAATTCTCAAAAGTGGAGGCATGCGTTTTCTCTCCTTAGTTCTCCCAATCAAAAGTTGCAGGATATCATCTTTGAAAAGAATCATACATCATGTTCACATCAGATTATTAGCATTTATATTCAATCACCATACTCAGTTATATACTAAAGTCCACTTCTCCGATTCAGACTCCTTACCAAGACTTTTCACTACTAAAATTGCAAAGTAAACTAAGTTGTTAAGTATAGCGAATAATTAATTCAAAGTAAAATAATTCTCGTCACTGTGTAACACAGGTCACACCCGAATTTTAGTAAATTGCATAAGCTTTTCATCCCCCTAAGTTTATACCTTCTTCAATTGTGGAAATATCAGCCTCAAACGTTTGGATTATCTTGGATAAAGAAGCTTGGGAAGGAACAAAAGCTCTTAGAGGCCAACATTCATCGCAGTGCACCTCAGGAATCCTTCACTTGTTTCGATGGGTTCTTTCTCTGATTTAAGCCCCCACAAATAGAACTGAAGGTCTAAATCTTGGCTCGAGTTATCTGCAGTTAAGGGCCTCATCACCGAGCCATGGGTAATCTGTGATGACTTTAACCTCACCAGGTTTTTGGGAGAAAGAAGACACAACAGCAGAGTTACCAGAGAAATGGAGGAATTAGCTCAAGCTTGTAGACCCCCCTACTCACTGGTGGTCAATTCGCTTGGTTTGAATTATGAGGTTTTTGAGGAACTGGTGAAACAATGGTGGAATTACTTTCACATTTATGGCAGCCTGGACTTCATTTTTGCTAAAAAATTGCATCAACTTAAAGCAAAGGTAAAGGAGTGGAATCATCACATCTTTGGAAGGTTGGAACATAGGAAATCTGAAAATTTGAGAAAAGTTCAGTGGTTTGGCGAGTAAGCAAAAACCAGGAAACTCACTGAAGATGAAAAACTCCTCAAAGATGAATCTTCCATGGAGTTGGAGGAAAGTGCAAGATTAGAGGAAATGTCATGGTGCTTATGCGGTTATGCCTTGAATTAGGAGACAAAAATACAGTTTTCTTCACAAGATGGTGAGTGCTCATTGGAGATACAATCACATTGATAGATTAGAATCAAATGGGATGTTAGTGGAAGAAGAAGAGCACATAAGCGGTGAAATATTAAATTTCTATGAGTCTCTATACCAATCCTTGATCCATTGAAGGCTTTCATTGTACAAGACAACACTCCAACCATTTCAGATAAAAAAAATCAGCTGATGCAACCCTTTGATGAAGAGATGCGAGGGTTATTAAGACTGCAGTGAGGACAAGGCACCTGCCCGAATGATTTTACAATGGAATTTTACAAGAAATGCTGGGGCATCATCAAGTCTGATCTTATCGTGGCCATCAACCATTTTCACACTCATAATAGGTTTGAGAAAAGTTTTAATGCTTCTTACGTTGCCCTAATCCCTAAGGAAAATGGTGCTACGGAATTAAGGGGTTTCAGGCTAATAAGTCTAATTGCTACCTTTTACAAGGTGCTTTCTGAGTTACTTGCTAACAGATTTAGAACAGTTATGGATCTGTTGGAGACACAATCTCAAATGGCTTTCATCCTAGGAAGACAAATAGCGGATGCTTCCCTCATTTCTAATGAGTGCCTTGACTCCAGAATGAGGAAGAAGGAAGCGGGAATTGTTTGTGAAGTAGACTTGGAAAAGATGTAACGTGAACTGCCAGTTTTTACTAGAGGCACTAAAATTATGGGGATTGGCATTAGATGGATGAACTGGATAAATTCTTATATTTCCATAGCCTACTTTTCGGTCAGTAAATGGTAGTCCATAGTGATTCTTTCCAACCCCTAGAGGAATGAGGTGTCGTTCTATTCAGTAGAGGTGGTTTGAGGCATGAAAATCCTCTTTCTCTTTTTCTCTTCCGTATAGTTATGTAAGCTTTCAATTGAATGCTAAATCAGGGGATGGTTAAAAGGGTTCACTGTGCTAGAAGAGACCAATTAGAAGGTGAAGATATCTCACATTTTCTACGCAGATAATACATTGCCTCTATATGGGGCAGAGAAGCAGCAAATCATGTATCTGAGAGCAATGCTACTAATATTCGAGGCTGTTTTTGGATTACTTATCTGTCTTAAGAGCTCCATGTTTGTGGTGAATGAAGGCAGAAACATACAGGCATTGGCCAGTATCCTGGAATGCAAAGTAAGAGCACTACAAATTTCTTTTACAATCATGTGACAAAATTCTGACACTTGGCAAACCAAGAAGCTCCTACTTTGGATCCCAAGATACATGCCAATGCCTCTGTTTTCGTTGCCATCTTCCACAACAGGCTAAAGTGTTTAATTGGATTGGTCCAAGCTTTTTACAGAGGATCATCAGAAACCTGGTAGTCTGCTGTCTTCCTGACGTCTGTATTGGAGGTTGGGCGATTGGAAACTTGTTCTTTTTTTCCCCTCAAAATTACTTATGTGTTTGATATTGGTCGACTTTCTGATGCATTAATCTTCACACATATATCTAGAAATATAAGTCGTGAGTGAAAATATTGTTGTCGACAGCAATATTTTCGCCTGAGGCTTCTTTCTATAACCTTCACCTCCCTGGTAGTTTTAAGATATTGCAGTAACCTTCCTTATTTTAGGTTTCGAGTACCCAAACTTGTTTTTGTACGTCGATCATCCTGCTTGCCCTTATAATATAATAGTACTTTCTCAAAAAGTTGTGTGCGCATCACTATGAAGTGTTTAAAGCTTTATTTTTTGATTCTAGAGACGCTTCAAAATATGATATCCTGAAGGGAAAGTTGATCGCATAAATAAACTGAGTTTGATTGCTTACTGAATAAAATAGGTTTTATCACTATCAAAGCTTCGAAGAAGGTGACTGCTATGTGGATAAACTTTAACCCTTGTTTAGATGCATAATATTTGACCTAACATTAGAAACTAAAACCATTAATTTCAAGACATAGCAAATGGTTTAGTATTTGCATTATTATGATGAGTTCTAGATCTTTGTTGAAGATAAATGAGTATTTGTTTTTTAAAACCCAAAAAGAAAAAAAGAAGAAACATAAACCCAATATACTATTAATGTCTTGCTTTAATAAATCATGGTAGTTTTTCGCCTTTTAGAGCTAATTCATACATTCTTTAATTTCTGCTGTGTAGAGTTAACACTTAGGGTCTATAATTTCCAGGAGGCTGTGAAATCCTGCCTTTTTGTCAATGCTCCTTTGCTATATAGAGCTGCGTGTCAAGTTCCGTTCTCTATTCTCAAGTATGCAATGACACTTGATGGTGAGCGCAGAGCATATGATGTTGTTGCAGCAGTGTTATGGTAACAAATCACAATTTTCATTAACAAATTGAACAATCACCCGTTGTCACATTATGGTGTATGCAGGGAAAATTTCTACTAGTAGTGGTCATGCATCTTGGATCAGTAGCAAAAAGTCAAGAACTCGTGTTTTTGAAATGAGGGGTAGAAGTGATGCTGTTATTGTTGGAGGAAATACTGTGCGCAAAGACAGTATGACTCTTCCCAGTCCAATGCCTGAATGTTGTTAATATACTGTCAGCTTTATTAGAGATGCTGGAAATGGCTTTGTGCTGCTTAACTTTGATGAGATGCCCCATATATTTTACTGTTACTATGCTTTTGATTTTGGTTTCCAGATCCACGTTTGACGGTTAGACATGGTGGTAGCCATCTTCCCCGGCGTATTGTATTATCTCAAACTCTTGATCTTCCAGAAGATGCACATATTTGGAATGTTTCTGAGGTCCCCACTATAGTTGCTACACAAAGAGGTGCAAGGAGGAGTTTCCAGAGATTGCTTGCATCCAAAGGCGTTGAAGTGGTTGAATTTGATATTTTAGATCCTAGAGATGTTATGGGGTATTTATATGATCGTGGTTACCTCTCAATTCTGTGGGAGTGTGGAGGGACACTGGCTGCATCTGCTATTTCTTCTGGGGTCATACACAAGGTTTGCTCTCATATTTTTGACTCTCCTGCTGAGCTTTTATTACTTGTAAGGAAGAAATTTAATTTATCCTCTTTAATTCTTAAACGGAGAGTATACAACTGAAAGGCTAATTTTGATTTTTTATTTAAAGCATTTTAGAAATTTTTTTTCTTTTACACTAGTGAATAACAGCAAGCTGCCTGATTCAGGGGCTTTTTACTTCAGAACAGTCCTATGCAAGGATATATCTCATTGTGTTTTTAACTAATTAAGGGCGTCAGTGTGACTTGTCTAGTGCATGGATTCCTTTTGGTTCATTCTTTATTATTCATTGTACTATCAAAAGTTTCTGTCAATGCTCAGAGCATAGTCTATCAAACTCCCAGTGGTTTCTGTATCTTTCTTTGCTTTGCTTACAGTTCAGCCTTTAAGGTCTTCTTCGTCTTATTAAGAATTCATCAGTCCTGTTTGTTGGCAGTAGGGGTGGCAAACAGGCGGGTTGGAGGATATGGACAGGTAAAAAACGGGTAATGCAAAACGGATGAGTTATCCGATCCGACCCATATGTAATACTTATATGGATAAAAAAATGGGTTAACCAGCGGATAATATCCATATTATCCGTGACTTATTGAATATGATCACTTTTGGGAGAATTCCTAGTCTCCCATACATGAGAAACCCCCAATTTGAGGCTTTACAAATGTAGAAGTTAAACTCATTAGTTATTCATTGGTTATCCATAAACTCATTAGTTATCCATTTTCTAATGGATAATATAGATGAATAATTGTTTTCTTTTAACCATTTTGCCACCACTAGTTGGTAGCTTTTCTAGTTGACTGAGTTATTAAACAGACTCTGCTAAAGGAAATTTCAGATAGTTTGCATATGGATAGGAATTTTTAGTATTGATTTGCAGTCACATATTTCAAACCTTACTGCAGGTACATGCATTTGTTGCTCCCAAAATTATAGGTGGGAAGAATGCGCCGTCTCCAGTTGGTGAACTTGGAATGGTAGAGATGACCCAGGCTCTGGAACTAATTGATGTTTGCTATGAGCAGGTCAATATGCTTCTCCCTTAAAATCTCCGATGATGTGCATAATAGATGCATGTGTTGCTGTCACTTATCCGCAACCCCCCCCCCCCCCCCCCCCCCCCCTAAAAAAGAAGGGAAATGCATGTAATGCTGTCTGGTCTGTCCTCTCCTATTTGCTTTGGTGATGGATGCTCTAACACGGCATATTCAAGGAGATGTGCCATGGTGTATGCTATTCGCTGACGATATAGTCTTAATAGACGAGTTGAGGGTCGGTGTTAATGAGAGGTTGGAAGTTTGGAGACAGACCTTCGAGTCACTCGAAGGGTTTCAGATTAAGCAGGTCTAAGACTGAATACTTGGAGTGCAAGTTTAGCTCCGAGCCGAGCGAAGAAGGAGTTGGTAGGGACGTGAAGCTTGGTTCCCAGGTCTATCGCTAAGAAGGACAGTTTCAGATATCTTGGGTTGGTGATTCAGGGGGACGGAGAGATCGACGGGGATGTCACTCACCGAATAGGGGCCGGTGGTCGAAATGGAGGCTTGCGTCGGGAGTCTTGTGTGACAAGAAAGTGCCACAGAAACTCGAGGGGAAGTTTTATAGAGCAGTGGTTAGACCAGCCATGCTGTATGGGGCGGAGTGCTGGCCGGTGAAGAACTCTCATGTTCAGAGAATGAAGGTCGCGGAGATGAGGATGCTCGGGTGGATGTGCGGGCTTACCCGATTAGATAGAGTTAGGAATGAAGTTATTCGGGAGAAGGTGGGGGTGGCCCCAGTGGATGAGGCTGTTGTAAGAAGCGAGACTCAGGTGGTTTGGGCATGTGCGGAGGAGAAGCCCCGATGCACCGGTGAGGAGTTGCGAGCGGTTGTCGGTAGTTGGCACGAGTCGTGGCAGAGGGAGGCCCAAGAGGTATTGGGAAGAGGTGATTAGGCGGGACATGACTATTATGCGGATTTCCGAGGATATGATCCTTGATAGGAAAGTCTGGAGGTCTAGTATCAAGGTTGTAGGATAGAGACTTATTATTTCGTGGGGTAGGGCTGAGTCTGGGGGGTTTTCACGTATAGGGTTGGTGTAGTGTATTGCATGCCATTCTTCTTTTGGCTTATGGTTTTGTAAATATTTCTGTGACTACTCCTAGAGTTACTAATGCCTTTTGTTCTTGTTATTGTTTTGTTTATCTTGTCCTTTTATATGTCAGGTTTTTTATGGTCTATGCTTACGCAACTGTTTATATGATTAATGTTGGAGTCACTAATGCTTTTTGTTTTTGTTTTTGTTTTTTTCTTTTCTCGATCTTTCGTCGAGGGTCAATTGGAAATAGCCTCTGCCCTATCGGGTAGGGGTAAGACCTGCGTACATATTACCCTCCCCAGACCCCACCATGTGGGACTATACTGGATAGTTGTTGTTGTTGTGCTATTGCAAACAAGTTACAACCTGTGCATTTTCCTCGTTGTGGCCTTATCCAAATTTCTGGCAGGATTGGCAATGGGTCGGGGGGTTGGAGCTTAACCCGCAAAATTTCAACATGCCCCGCCCCGCCCCGCCTTTTTTTCATTTTGTTATTTTTGCTAATAATTGCTTGCCATATTTTGTACGGTCTATAGTGATTTCCATGGAGTAAACCCCCAAGGAAGCCCACAAACAGCCCACCCCTCATTAGATTTTGAAAAAACAGTTTCAATCCGCCCTGCCTAAGATCAAACCCGTCCCGCACCCGCTCCGCCCCATTACCATCACTAATTTCTGGTCTTATTTTCTTATTCCAGTCCAGTTCCTTGTGTTTTAACTTTTAAGTCCTGATCCACTGAAGTAAAAAGAAACCTTGGTTTTCCTGCTAGGTTAAAATCCTTTTTATTGATTTTAGATGCAGTTACGTGGAATGTTGTTGAATTTCTTGTTAACCATGTTACCATGTCTAAGCCAAATAAGCTGCATGCTTGTTGTAGTTTTTCTTCCTTTCTGTTCCTGAAACCACATTGCCCGGCTGTAAGTAGCTTATTGAAAGAGGAAGGAATCACAATAGCCTTCCTGATAATCTGAACAACCTCCACGGCAAACTATATGCAGAAGAGGAATGCAAAAATCAATGGTCTTTTACCTTTCCTAAGAGGAAAAGGCATTCCTATTAGTAATTAGGTTTTTAAGTTCTAGCAAACCGAGGAATTTGAAAAGCTTTCACTTCAGTGGAAAACTCTACCTGTCGGAGTGTCACAAAGCAGAGGCGATATCGAACTGAAATAATCTGAACAACCTCCACGGCAAACTATATGCAGAAGAGGAATGCAAAAATCAATGGTCTTTTACCTTTCCTAAGAGGAAAAGTCATTCCTATTAGTAATTAGGTTTTTAAGTTCTAGCAAACTGAGGAATTTGTAAAAGCTTTCACTTCAGCGGAAAACTCTACCTGTCGGAGTGTCACAAAGCAGAGGCGATATCGAACTGAAATAAAGTAGAAGGGCAGCAGTAGGTTAAAGGACAGCGTAAAAATTAGTCTAGGTTTAATGAATCCTTTGAATCGAATAAGCGCAATGTACTCAAAGGATTAGTATATCCATGCCTAAGTAATCTTGTAACTGAGTCATAGTTGATTTTATTTTACCTTGAAGGGAACTTTAGCTTTCAAAAAGGAAGAAGCTAATGAGAAAGACGTCAGGATATCTGCATGCATTAGAAGGATAAGTAGGAATTGCAGGAGAAATTACTTAGTCCCGTGTTACTTCGATCTCTTTCAAAAAAAGTGCTTAAGTTAGAGCTCAGTTACTCTCCTCATTCATTATCCATGTGCCAATCTTGCCTGCCAATTAAACTTCTTTCCATATTCCTCCTTCACGTTGTATTGCTCATAATCACATCTCTTGTGAGTGCATATGCCCAAGATAAAAGATTTTGCTTAGGTGTTTCCAGATGCAGCTTTCCGCTATCTATCTATCTTTCCCAATCTTCAAACTCTTATAGTTACCTTTGGCAAAGTCAGCTTAATGAGGGTCCTACACTGCATGTTGTTGGTATTGTCCTGTGTGTGCAGTCTTACCTCTGAAGAGCAGATAATAACTTCCTTGGGCTAGACTTAACCGAGTGCATTGTAGTTTCAAACAAAATATTTAACATCCTGTATCACTATGATAATCAGTCAAGGTTGGTAAAAAGCAAAGCTCTCCACCAACCACAACTACGCCTCAGTCCAAAACAAGTCGCGGTTGGCTATATGAATCCTCACTGATGACATCATTACACCGAATACAAATAGAAGTGAGAAATAAGTTTTTTAATATATAGTAATAATAATAATAATAATAATAATAATAATAATAATAATAATAATAATAATAATAATAATAATATTTAAAGTTATAACCTCCACATGTGGGAATATACTGGTTTTTCGTTGTTGTTGTTTGATAAGTTAAAGTCCTCTATATTACTCGCATATGAATCTCTGATAAGGTTAAAATACTCGTAGAATAGCAGTAGGTTGAATATTAATGTACTATCAAGACTAAAACCTATTCCCAACTAGTAGATATCATCTAAATGGATCTTTTTCGTCCATTGTGCCT
This sequence comes from Nicotiana noctiflora, assembly GCA_032618575.1. Lineage (NCBI taxonomy): Eukaryota > Viridiplantae > Streptophyta > Magnoliopsida > Solanales > Solanaceae > Nicotiana > Nicotiana noctiflora. Next base: position 4,193 of record JASVEL010013629.1, on the reverse strand, counting down.
TATCTTTAGTTAAGTCTTCATTGATTAAGAGAAATTGTAGATATATTGAGACAACTCCTTCCTTGTGAGTTTCGATTTATCTAGTTTCCTTTTAATACCTTCACTCAATAGTTTCACACCTACGAGCCAAGGTCGACACATGACATGATCAATCCATCCCAAGGGGAAGTCTCCATGCCATTGATATCTAATAACTGATGAACCGAAATGCTGAAATAGTTTTTCACCTTATAACAATTAGATAGTACAACACCACATACCAATTTTCTGTTCATCTTTGTGATTATTTTACTTAGTCGAATTGTGAAGCATGCAATAGCCAGTGTTACTAATAGCAGTTTGGCCAAGCCTTTGCGAAGCCAAAAGCATTTATTTTTGTTGCCAAAAAAGCACTTGTTTGGAGACTTGAGGTGTTTGGCCAACAAGAAAAAGTATTTTTTAGGTAGCAGCGGAAATAATCTCTTTGCTTTGAGAAAGAAGCTACAAATTTTTGCTTCTTAAGCAGAAGTAGAAAATTAATTTTTTCAAGATAAAATATCCTTATAAAAAATTTGTATTTACCAAACTATCCCTCGTCACATTAACCCATCTATCTCTAAAATATAAATACAACCATCTTCTCCTTCTTTTTTTATTGGTTTTACTATATTTATATTGATTCAAAACTTAAATATGTATTTTAATTTTATGCTTTATATTTTAATTATATAAAATAATGATTTAATTGACTTCTTTCATAATAATATTTAAATCATTTTTCTTATTAAATTATATTAGCTGTAAAATGAATCTTGATACTTACTTTTGTAATTTGACACTCAAAAGCATTATTTGGAAAGATTGGTCAAACACAATATGTTTATCAAATATTGAACATAGTACTTCTCGAATAAATTGGCCAAACACTAGTTGTTACTTTGCAACAGTATTTCTCATATCTTGACAAAAGTGCTTCTCAAAGTAAACAATTTCTAGGAGTTTGACCAAACAGGCTCTAAAAGACATGACGTTAAGCGCTTTATCGCTTAGCGCAATGAAGCTGTGCGAAGCCAAGGTTTATTGATTAAAGCGATGAAGTGATAAATGGTATATTAAGAGTTATGTTGCTTTTTCAATTTCTTAACTTTGATGGATTTTCAACGTCAATTCTCTGGTATCATTTCTTGGGTGAAGCTGCAGGTAGGGTTTGCTATTCACCATTGTCAAAAAGTGAAACAAGATAAACTGAAACCTTGTTGCTGCCTTTGCAAAGTTTTCTCTTTTAATCCCTCCCCCCCCCCCAAACAAATGTTACCTTTAAACATGACTAGTTCTCTTTTAGTTAAATTTTAAATTCTGAAGCTGTATGAATGTCCAGATTGGACCCGACATACTTGTTAGTGGGTTTCTTCAGCCAGTTCCTGATCTGACACCTACTATTCCATCGGTAGAAGAAACTTCAGCCATTGATCCTACCATTTCTCCTTATGAATCAAGCATCATATTCTTTTACAAGACATGGGATCCATATGGTGGCTTCTCAAACTTCTCTCTCCATCCATTTCAAATGCCTAATGAGAATGGAGAACTTGTCACCTGGTCCAGTGTAGAGCATTATTACCAGGTCATTTTCTTGAAAAACATAAAGACTTTATTATTTGCAGCACCTTTCAGACATTTGATAACTAGTTCTTTAATTGCAGGCACAAAAGTTTGTTGGGGCATCTGATCCGGTAGCTAAAAGCTGCATGGAAGAAATACAACGTGCAAAGAGCCCTGAGGAAGCAGCACGAATAGGAAGGAGAATACAGAGGCAGCAACCTAATCTGGTATTCTTTACATTCTTCTTACAACATATTCCTATTGCTTCTCCATATGCTATCATTTTCCAGTAATTCTTTCTTTCTAGGCTGCTTTATTCATGTGTTCCAGAAAGCATAAGCATGCCACTTCAAACCAGGTGGAACAACATGATCAATTGTATTGTAAATACTTGACCAAAAAATGGGTGAGGTCAGAAGCTACCTACCCCTATTGGATAGTATCTCCGAAGTGGCTTACTTAGCCAACAATAAATTTAAATCCAACAGAAAGTGTTTTGTTTGTAATTACGACGTAAAGCTAATTAATTCAAACAATGAAGTTTTATAAAATAAAATAAAAGGAGTTTTGGAAAGATCGTGGCAGACAGCAGATCCCCAGTAGTACTGTTGTACTATCCACAATTCCAGGGTCTAGGACGCAGTAGGTCAGATTCCGGAGAAAGATGCTTCAAAAGATAGTGACGCTGATATGTGGTGGTAGTACTATGCTAAGTTGCGTGGACTCTTTGTGTTTGCTGCCGCACTCGGCTCGACACGGGAGCGGGATACATCCCGGATTCGGTCAACTAACTTCAGATCTGAGTCCACCGACAAATTTGGGGGGTAATTGAGATTTTGATTTCTTAAAATTAAAAATAAAATAGATTAAGACATGTGAAATGACATACCTTCAATATTGTAGTACTTTTGTCTCATATTTGCTGCTTTGTGTTTCGGAAAAATCAAGAATTCAAGGGGGCGTGTTCCGAGTTTGGACTTCTGGTAGACAGTAGCAGCAATATAGATGGAGAGCTGATGGAAGGCCTTGAATGACTTTCTTTTTCTCTTTATAGCTCTATTTTTTATAATTTTGAATTTTTTTAGCCGAATCCCCGCACCCGTATCCATACCTGGATCCGCACCCCCGAATCTTAAAATTTAAATTTTGCCGAATCCAATACTCGGATCCATGCCCGTATCGGATGCCCGTACCCCGAGTCCGTGCAACTTGGGTACTATGCAGAGGACAATTTGGAACTTGGAAGTTTTGCTAGTGTGCAACGAAAAGTTGTAGCAGTAGCAAACATTACCTTGGATTCCACACTTTAAAGTTTTTAAAGAGTTTTCTTTCTAAATCCCTTTTCTATTTCGAGCATGTTTAAGAAATTGGGACATGGCTGATCCATCTTAATCTAATCCTTCTGAAGTAAGCAAGAAATACTAGGTATTTACGATTTAGGCTATTGGTTTGCACCATACTCTTTTTTGCTTCATCCCAATGGGACCTTTTATCCCTGTATTAATGGTCCGTAGTGTATTCATTCCCCTCTTTTCTTCCTGTGTATTCCAGGTAAGACCAGACTGGGAATCTGTCAAGATTGATGCCATGTATAAGGCCTTAAAATGCAAGTTTACGACATACCCCGATTTAAACTCTTTGTTGCTCTCAACTGCGGGCTCTGTTCTTGTGGAGGGTTCACCACATGATCTATTCTGGGGAGGAGGTCGAGATGGAGAAGGCCTAAACTATCTTGGAAGGTTGCTGATGAAGTTGAGATCAGAGTTCCTAGGTGACTCTTCAACAAGTCAAAATTCTTTACTTCATCAAACATCAGAAAATAACTAGAAGTGAAATTTCCATCCTAACAATGTTAGGATAATGTTGTAATCTCGCCAGAAAACTGATCCTTCTGATCATCACTTATTTATGTACTTCTTATGTATCCTTATTGTTCCATTCTTGCGCATAGAGAAATTAAGGCTCCTACTGTTGGTCCTATTCGTGTGGAATAAATCCTATTTTGGTTCTCGTGGAATATTAGCTAGCATAGTTCTATTTGAGTTTGTGGCTCATTATAATGTAATAAGAGGACGAGTTTTGACCAAAAAATGCCCTTGTTAAAGCCTAGTTAACGGGTTATTTTATGGTATTATCCCAGAATGACTTTAACTTTTCATTTCGTGGAAGGCAAACTAAGTGAACTTGAGTAAAATTCTCAACAAGTTCTTTCATAATTTTTATAGGTATGGTTCATATATGTGTATCTTCTATGCACAAATGCGAGCTCTAGCTCCAGAAAAGAAGTCCAAAAAAGAGGTAATTGTTTCGTTTTCGGTCAATCGCAAGTCCACTAGTATAGATTTAATGATAATTAAAAGGTATGTTAGTGATGTCTCGGCCTTTTGTTTTCGTTGATTTCTCCTAATAACACATTAATAATAGGTATTTGTGATTTTTTATCTAAAAGCTTTATCCAATTCTATTTCCTATTATGAATTTCGAGCCCATACTACAATCTTATATATGTGCTATGAAATTAAACCTAATAAAATCAAACTTTAACAACAACAACAACAACAGCCTAGTGTAATCCACACGTGGGATCTGGGGAGGTAATATGTATGTAGACC